>JARFJB010001678.1:175000-575000 GCA_036346205.1 Vesta saturnalis
TTATTAGTTTTAATTACACTCTTCTAAAATTAATATTTAAAGTGAATGAAGTGGTTGGCGTTAAACTATTTAAAATTATGGCCGGAAAACACATTTTTTTAGACTAATTAATTCCACGCTTCAGCTTAAAAAGATGTCATAAATTCCGAAAATTGTGTTAAAAAATAAAGTTGTAGAGTAATTCAGTGAAATTATAATGAATCACAGAGTGTAGAATAAAAATTATTATACTAGCACCAATTTTTCATAAATTTACTTAGCTTTAAGCTAGTCTCATGGGTGTCATAAAAGATTTAAATCAGAAAATAATGCTTATTTATACAACATAGACTGAGATCATATATTTTTCCCAATACTTATTGCGATTTGCATTAAAATAATATTGGAATAACATTTGTTAATAACAAAGCTCTTTAGGGTCGATAAGTATTTGAATAACTGCAGGCCTAGCAACATTTTGCGCGCATCTTTCGACTGTACAGGGTGTCCTATTTTCGATGTAATTGGGGGGTTTTAGTATTTCCCAAATAGATAGAGTAAAATCATAGTCGGGACCCTTGGACCGATTTTTTAAACAAATTTAATAATCTAAAGAACATTTCAACATCTCGACTCGTTTGGGAAATATAGGGTGTTTTTCGTTTTATGTCGTTTTCTTTGAAATCCCGTAACTTTTTTGTTTCTGAATATTTAAAATTTTGGTAAAAACATCTTAGTACCTTTTTTTATGTGCAATTTAGTGGCGTACTTGATTTTTTCTAACTTAATTTGTTTCCGAGTTACAGATCAAAGTTGCATTTTTTTAAATGGTAACCGTAGTTGGCTATGACTCCATTAATTAGAGATTTCTTTTAGCTTTCTGAAAATATATAGTTTCATATATTTATCTCGGTAAATAAGAAAATTATAAACGATTTTTTGAAAAATACCTCTTGATCAAGTCATCTATGAACCTTTGTTTACTGCACGCATTCGTTGCTAGTTATTTGACATTTCACGTAGTTGTTTCATATAAATAAATGGTGGAAACGTAAATGTGATTAGATTTACTGTTTCAAAACTTTGCTTAAATAATTAATTATTCAAGTTAATAAATTTGTTGTGATGGCTGTCAATAATACGAAGTATGAAAATTTTGAAAAGTTAGATATGATTGGCATATACTATCAGTGTAATTTTAATGCAGACCAAGCTGCAGAGGCATATTTTAATAGGTAGGTTGTGCGTTTAATACTTTAATAATGCTAGTATTTATAAAAACGCAAAACAATAAAGCTACTTTATTGAAGATTCCCTGAACGAAGACATCCCAACAAGAATATATTCGCTAGATTAAAAGAACATCTATTAACTTATGGATCTTTTGAGAAGCATAGGATCAAAAATTATGCAAAAATGAACCAACAAGACGACGAAATAACTGTTTTAGCAAGAGTTGAAGAAAATCCTAATACCTCCTGCCGACAAATAGAAACAGAAGTTGGCGTATCTAAATCAAGAGTACAAAAAATCTTAAAAAAATATAATTATACTCCGTACAAAAAAAGAGTAATTCAGCACCTTAATGATGGTTACTTAGAACGGCGAATTATTTTTTGTAATTGGTATTTAGAACAGATTAGACAAAATAGGAATTTTGGGCGCAATATCATTTGGTCTGATGAAAGTCATATTACGAGTGCAGGAATTTTTAATCGCAACAACAATCGATATTGGTCAAAAAATAACAATTTTGTAACATTAGCACGCCAAAATCAAGGTAGATTTGGTTTTAATGTATCATGCTTTATTTTGGGGGGGTAGACTTGTTTACCACATTTTTAACGGCAACCTTAACGGCGAGAGGTATATGGAAATATTAAACATTTGTCTTCCACAACTGCTAGATAAAATTCCATTAGCGCAGAGGGTAAATGTTTATTTTCAACAAGATGGTGCGCCTAGTCATAATACTGTTTCAGTCGGAGATTACTTAAACCGAAACTTTAACAATCAATGGATTGGCAATAACGGACCTATTCAGTGGCCAGCAAGATCTCCAGATCTTTCAATACTGGATTTCTTTTGTGGGATTTTAAAAATAAATATATCATACTCGCCACGAAACATACGAACAATTGGTCTATTCAACCAGGGCAACATTTGAAGATTTAAGACATACATCTATTCATTTCATTAAGGCAATTGAGTGTATTTCGCGCCGATGTGAAGTTTATTTACATCATAATGGACATCAGTTTGAACAATACCTACAGTAAGAAAAAACTGTTATAAAATAAAAATGTTGTTATTTTTTTCTACATCAATAAGTTTTTAATATGGCAAAAAATACTATGAGGACATTTTATCTAGTTTTAAAATAAGTTCTGCGCATAGTAATATACTTCCTTTTCAATATATGAAACTATACTAGACATAAGTGATTTGATCAAGAGGTGTTTTTCCAAAAATCGTTATAATTTTCTGATTTACCGAGATAAATACATGAAACTATATATTTTCAGAAAGCTAAAAGAAATCTCTAATTAATGGAGTCATAGCCAACTACGGTTACCATTTAAAAAAATGCAACTTTGATCTGTAACTCGGAAACAAATTAAGTTAGAAAAAAATCAAGTACGCCACTAAATTGCACATAAAAAAAAAGGCACATAAGATGTTTTTACCAAAATTTTAAATATTCACAAACAAAAAAGTGACGGGATTTGAAAGAAAACGGCATAAAACGAAAAACACCCTATATTTCCCAAACGAGTCGAGATATTGAAATGTTCATTAGATTATTAAATTTGTTTCAAAAATCGGTCCAAGGGTCCCGACCATGATTTTACTCTATCTATTTGAGAAATACCTAAAACCCCCCAATTACATCGAAAATAGGACACCCTGAACGGGTTGTCCCATTTTCGTATGTTTTACGGAGTATCTCGCTTATTTTTTAGGTTAGAACCTTGCGGTTTTCGCGACACCGTGCTATTTTTTAATGAAACCAAAGATGCACTAATCAAATTTGCCATAGCCATCTTAGTTTATGTGCTACAGGCTGATTTTGGAAAAATTGCATTTTCAGTCATCCCCTGTAACTCTGTTATTGTCAGACATATTACAAAAGTAAAAACTGATTTTTTTACATAGAATCAAGTGGCGTACTCAGATTTGAGATATTGACATAACCTACTTTTTTTTATGGGACACCCTATATATTTTTTTTAAATCTTTTTCCCCTTGCCAAGAGCTTTTCAAAAATATAGTATAGTCTATATTTATTTTTATAAATAACGTGACAAAATGATTTTTTTCTATAATTTACATTGATAATAGTGGATAGCCGTAGGTTACCATGGTAACGCTAAAAACGAAATAATTAACGTTCTGCCATTACTTAGGTATTTGATTTTTGAAGTTTGTGCTTCTCTCAAATTATTCCTGGTTACATTTTCCCAAATTTAGTGCTGATATTTATTGTTATTCGTTGTTTTTGTTTATTGTTATCATTCTTGTTCTTATTGTTGTTGTTGTTTAATTATTTTTTAATATGGCTCGAAACCAAAAATTTGAAAACTTTGAGAAATATGATATGAATACCTGCTTCATATTATCTAATGAAAACGCAGACCAGACCTTAGAACTCTTATCTGAACAGGTCAGTTAATCTTTACCTTAGAATTTGTATTTATTTTTTATACCTATTTTGTCATATAGATATCCCGAAAGAAGACAACCCGACAAAAGAATATTTCAAAAATTAAAATTTAATCTTCGCCAACATGGATGTTTTGACAAACCTCGACCCCGAGTTTACAACAAAGAGAACGCGGAATCAGAGATCAACGTTTTAGCAGTTGTTCAAGCCACTCCTGAAACCTCGTGCAGGAAAATAGATGAAGAGACCGGTGTGTCTAAAACAACAGTGCAAGGGATTTTAAAAAAACATAAATTCAAACTCTACAAGTATAAACTTCTTCATCATCTGCACCCTGGTGATGCTGAACGTAGATTGGAGTTCTGTAATTGGTTTATAAATATGAAACTCAGGACAATAATTTTGAAAAAAAATAATTTGATCACACGAGGCACATTTCACAAGTTCGGGAATTCTGAATAGACACAACTCGCGGTTTTGGAGTCAAGAAAACACCCACGTGATTTTTCCTAGAGAGCGTCAAGGCAGGTTCGGATTTAATGTCTCCTGCTTTATTTTTAACTGAAGAATAGTTTACAAGATTTATGAAGAAAACCTAAACTCTAATGGGTACTTACAAATTCTACAAGAAAAAACTATGAACATTTTAGAAGATATTCCACTGGCTCAACTGAACGATATATTCTTCCAGCAGGATGGGGCTCCAGCCCACAATGCTAGAATAATACAAAACTGGCTAAATGAACGTTTTCCCAGGAGATGGATTGGAACAAATGGACCTGTTCGATGGCCACCACGATCACCGGATCTCTCGGTTTTGGATTTTTTGTGGGGGTATTTAAAGAATAAAATTTATTCGAGGCAATATGCCAACATGCAACAATTAAAAATTGCAACGGAAAATGCTTTTGCAGAATTACGAAGACAATCATTTATTTTGGAAAATGCTATTAAAAGAATTTATAAACTTTGTGAAATTTGTAGGAGATATAATGGTCTGCAATTTGAACAATATTTGAGATTAATTAATTATTTTGTTTTTTATCAATGTGAATTATAGAAAAAAATCATTTTGTCACGTTATTTATAAAAATAAATATAGACTATGCTATATTTTTGAAAGGCTTTTGGCAAGGGAAAAAAGATTTTTAAAAAATATATAGGGTGTCCCATAAAAAAAAAGTAGGTTGTGTCAATATCTCAAAAACTGTGACCTCTAAAGAAAATCTGAGTAAAAAAATCTACAAATATCAGTTTTTACTTTTTTAATATGTCTGATAATAACAGAGTTACAGGGGATGACTGAAATTGTAATTTTTCCAAGATCACCTTGTAGCACAAAAACTAAGATGGCTATGGCAAATTTGATTAGTGCGTCTTTGGTTTCATTAAAAAGTATCATAGTGTCGCGAAAACCGCAAGGTTCTAACCTAAAAAATAAGCGAGATACCCCGTAAAACATACGAAAATGGGACCACCTGTACAGGTGATAGACTCCGTCTTTGCTATTATAAATAAAATATCAGAACGCTTTATGGATTTTCTGAAATCTTAGTGTCAATACTGTGTCAATACCGCAAGGTTCTAACCTAAAAAATAAGCGAGATGCCCCGAAAAACATACGAAAATGGGACAACCTGTACAGGTGACAGACTCCGTCTTTGCTATTCTAAATAAAATATCAGAACGCTTTATGGATTTTCTGGAATCTTAGTTTTTTTTTTTTTTTTTATGATTGTGGACCTGAACAGGCTAAATAAGGCCTATCGTGCTAAAGCACTCAGGAACACTTAGGAGGATGGAATACTGTGTCAATACTGTATATAAAACATGTGTAAAGTGCACCAATTTTTAATTAATTCAGCTTCTTGGAAACTATCGACAAATTCAAATATTCGGGAAAAAATATTTTTTTACAAATATTTTAAGCTTTGTAGAAACAAGACCAAATGTTCAAAAACTTTTCAAAACATTTGTACAAAGGGTCCAGAAACTATCGCTAAAAATTTGAAAACTTAGCTATTTTAAATGACAACTCCCAAACTTCTCTTAGTTGTGAAATGAAGTTAGGCGTCCATTCACTCTTTACGTCATACCACTGGATTAATAACATTAACAACCGCCTAAAAATCAATATTTACGCATTACGGAAATAAGAAAATAAAAATAAGAATCAAGTATGGTATTCTGAAATCTACAGGTGAGGATAGTCAGCCGTCTTTGGGAAGGGAGGGGCTAAGTTTCTCATCACTTAAAAGCGCTAAGTAAAAAAATCCCGCGCACTACCAGAAGATCGAGTCAAATATTTTCATCTTTGTGTAGACTACGATAACGAATCGGTGACAACGTTCCCACCCGAAATTTCTATAAACATTTCGGAAAATACTCACTTCACATATTCACCAGAGTAGAAGAGAGGTACCTTGGCCGCCATATTGGATTTTGACGTTACAAGACCGCCCACGTGGGAGACCGTATTTTCCACCCTTATTTTTATGGGTTTTTCGGAGACTTTTTTCAACCCCTTGATGGAATTTTCATCCCTATGGTCTTTTTGATAGCAATTTCCTTTTGGTGGCCGTATTTTATGGTTTCTTTTGGGATGCCTTTTTCAGCCCTTGATGGAATTTTTAACCCTTTTTGTTGTACTAACAGCCTTTTTGACAGCCAAGCCTTTTTGTACTTGCTAACGTGAGGGTGTATTTACGGTTTGGTCTTGGGTTAGGGGTTGCTCTTGGACTTGGACTTGGGGTTTGTCCAGGCGTTGGTCTTGGATTTAGGGGCTGTGGCTGGGTGACGGCTTCCTTTCGGGGAGGGGCTTTTTCAACCCTAATTAAGGTCCTTTTGGTAATATTAAGAGCAGTACAACCCCTGTAGGTTAGGCAATTGCACGTGTTCTGATTGAAACAGAATTTTATTTAAGCTGTGTTTATTAATATGTATTAGGACCCATTTTTATTTTATCAAATGAAATTGCATAATTGTATTTCTTTTAATTCCTATCTACAAATTGTGATCTTTTACCTATACGAAAATTTAATTACACATTGGGGTTGCATTATAATAATTAAATTTCAAGTCATTTTAAATTAATCTCAACACGTAATGCAAAAAATTATTTGAAGTTAATTACACGACACAGTAATCAGAATATTGTTTTTCTAAACGAATATTAAAACTATGAAAACGTAAACTTTCACCATTAGCACTCATAATAAAATACTTATCTTTTTTGGGCTTTTTAATGGTGTACTTTAAATTATACAATCTAAACGTTTCGATAACACTTACAGTTATCTTCGTCAGTAGTAATACTTATCTTTGTTGGGTTTTTTAATGGTGTACTTTAAATTATACAATCCAAACGTTTCGATAACACTTACAGTTATCTTCGTCAGTAGTAAGTACTGACGAAGATTATGAATATTAAAACTGGTTGCTTACCTTTGGAATATCTTTAATCACCATCCTCTCGTTAAAATTGTTGTATATACACAGGTCCTCGGTATCCAAACACTTAATATGTTCAAAAGGATGTGTTGTTTGCACTAGCTGTAATTAAATCTATGCAACTAAATCAATAAATTAAGGTTATAACTACCGTTTCCTGCTGCACGTATAGGCACACTAATACCACTTTCTATGTTTTGACTGGTTATCGAGTAAAAGTAATTTTTGGAATGGAAATAAAATATTATATGCTGTACATACACACAAAATTGTTTTATAGAAAACGAATTCATTATAAAATCCTCATTAAAATAGAACATAGAGTTAATTACAGTTGGTTTAATTATATAATACCAATATTGAGTAGCATACTTTGTTTAATAATACATTTTTATAAAACGATTAAATGAAAGAAGAAAAACAATAGGTATTACGTAACGCTTAATTAAAAAGTAGAATATTACGGTGTCGGAGATCCACTTGGTATTTAAACGAAGATGATTGTTGTGGGAAATCGTATTTCATTGTAGATTTTCTAAAAAATATCGAAATTGCCTGCGATACAGCTTTTGAAAAAATTATCTGGTTTTACAGCGAGTGGTAGCCGTTGAGCAATCAATTAACATTTTCTAGTTTTACAATATGAGTTTTGTAATAGGATTTATTATAAAGAGGTTGCAAAATTATCCTCTGTTATAAAAATTGTATTCTAATTAAGCACAAAGGCATGTACAGATAATGACAAGTGTTTTATAATAAAGGATTTTATTTAATTAATTTAACCAGTTGACATGTCCCAAGATTATTTTTATTTTATAGAAGCGGTCGGTCTTGGATTTTTTTTAAGTTAACATATACGTAAAATTTCGCGACGCCAGGATTTCGGAGAAGGCTCTTTCGGCGATCCCACTCCAACCCTCTCCGAGCATAACCGAGATTGTAAGACAGGTGTAGGGTGTCGCAACTTCTCGGGTTTTTGCCCCTTGTCGTGATCGCAACTTATTCGTAGGCCTTCATGTATTGCCGTGGTACCCTTGCCAGAAAATTTGAATTTGTATTATAATAATAAGGAGCCTAATGCTAACTTGTAAGACAGGTGTAGGGTTGCGCAACTTGCTCTCGGGGCTTTGTCCCTTGTCCTGGCCCCAATGGCAGAAAATTTGAATTTGTATTTAAGTCTCTGCAGGTTATGGCTGGAAATATGAATCTGTATTATAATAAGGGGCATAATGCTAACTTGTAAGACAGATGTAGGGCTTGGCAACTTACTTTCAAGCATTCGCCCCTCGACAAAACATTTGAATTTGTTTGTGGCACCATCTGTGAGGGAAAATCTGAACTTGTATTATAATAATAAGGAGGCCTAATGCTAACTTATAAGACAGACATAGGGCTTCCCAACTTACTTACTTTCGGGTCTTAGCCCCTGGCCCCTTGGCGGGGTATTTGAATTTGGATTTGTATTTAAGTGTTTACATTCTAATTACTTATTACGAGAAACTTGAACTTGTATTCTAATAAGGGACCTATTGCTAGCTTATAAGACAAAACATAGGAACCTGTGTTAGGGCCTGCGCCCTCCTGTCGTGACGCTTATTGGAAAATTTGAATTTGTATCGTCATCTAGTTGTGTATGGCCTATTAAATATCTTCTGTAATAAAGGTGGCACCATCTAGCGTTCATTAACAAAATTGAAAGAAAGCTTAGCGTTTGAAAATATATTATTATTATTATAAACAACAATACATCATTTTTATTTAATCACATCTTTTATCGGTCTTCTTCTTCTTGAACCGTGATTCGTCGCTATCGTCATCATGGTTTTGAGATTCGTCTTTCTCCTCTACCTCATCGCTCTTCTTCCTCTTCTGTGAATCATCACTATCACCTTAGATGTGAGATACATTCAGCTCATCCACGTCATCGTTTCCATCATCATCTTGAACGGTTGTGTTGTAATAGTTTATTAACAAGTCAGAAAATTCTCTAATGTCCGCTGACGTTGGCTCATAAACAGGAGAATACATTATAATAATGCTCACTCGATGACAGTTACACTTTAAAGAGCAAAACGCACGAGAAACGAGAATGCTGCTGGCCTTGGGTCTTGTGCGCAAGCATCCGTCTTAGGAGAAAATACCTCAGCCATAAAAAAGGAGTTTAGATTTATAAACATGCCCCTAGGGAAGATATTAGAGTGTGGTTAGGTCAATACTTCAAACTTCCCCCGAAGAATCTACCCGAACATTGACGAGCGCGTCAGCGCACAAGACCCAAGGCTAGCAGCATTCTCGTTTCTCGTGCGTTTCGCTCTATCATCGAGTGAGCATTATTATAATGTATTCCCCTATTTATGAGCCAACATCAGCGGACATTAGAGATTTTACTGACTTGTTAATAAACTATGACAACATAACCGTTCAAGATGATAGTGGAAACGATGACGAGGATGAGCTGAATTTATCTCACATCCAAGGTGATGGTGGTGATTCACAGAAGAGTAAGAAGAGTAATGTGGTAGAGGAGAAGGACGAATCTCAAAACCATGATGATGATAGCCACGAATCACGGTTCAAGAAGAAGACCAATAAAGGATGTGATTAAATAAAAATGACGTATTGTTGTTTATAATAATAATAATAATAATAATAATATATTTTCAAACGCTAAGTTTTCCTTCAATTTTGTTAATGAACGGTGTTTGAACCTGCACTAACGATGCTGCAGTTAATGCCAAAGTGCGGTTAGATGGGTAACTACAATAAGTGTGAGATTGGCTTTCTTTTGCACTCTGTGCGTTCAATCATACTGCAATTTTTTGAATTGTGTTTTTTATGATTAAGTTAAATCAGTTTGGTATCTAATTTAATTGATTTGATTAATTTAATTTGAGTAATTGATTTGTATGTTTGAGAAAGAGACGAGGGAGAGACGAACACGATCAACCCCTATTACAGAAAACATGCATTAGCCTCTACACCACTATATTGCACCACAAACAACCCTAATTAGTCCTAGAAATATACCGCTAGATGGCGCCGCCTCTATTACAGAAAACATTCGCTAGTTTAAAAGTATACCACTAGATGGTGCCACTAACAAAACCCTGATTAGTTCTAGAAATATAACGCTAGATGGTGCCACCTTCATTACAGAAGATATTCATTAGGCCATACACAACTAGATGACGATACAAATTCAAATTTCCCCAACAAGCGCCACGACAGGAGGACGCAAGCACTAACACAGGTTACTATGTTTTATCTTATAAGCTAGCAATAGGTCCCTTATTAGAATACAAGTTCAAATTTCTCGCAATAAGTAATCAGAATGTAAACACTTAAATACAAATCCAAATTCAAATATCCCGTCAAGGGGCCAGGGGAAAAACCCGAAAGTAAGTAAGTTGCGAAGCTCTACATCTGTCTTATAAGTTAGCATTAGGCTGCTTATCATTATAATACAAATTCAAATTTTCCGGCAAGAGTACCACGACAATACACGAAGGCCTACGAACAAGTTGCGATCACGACAAGGAGCAAAGACCCGAAAACAAGTTACAACACCCTACACCTGTCTTACAATCTCGGTTATGCTCGTGAGGGTTGGAGTGGGATCGCCGAAACAGCCTTCTCCGAAATCCTCACGTCGCAAAATTTTACGTATATGATACATGTTAGCTTAATAAAAAAATCCAAGACCGACCGCTTCTATAAAATAAAAATCATCTTGGCACATGCTAACTGGTTAAATTAATTTATTATAAAACACTTGTCATTATCTTTACATGTCTTTGTGGTTTATTAGAATACAATTTTTATAACAGAGGATAATTTTGCAACCTCTTTATAATAAATCCTATTAGAAAACTCACATTGTAAAACTAGAAAATGTTAATTGATTGCTCAACGGCTGCCACTCGCTGCAAAGCCAGATAATTTTTTCAAAAGCTGTATCGCAGGCAGTTTCGATATTTTTTAGAAAATCTACAATGAAATACGATTTCCCACAACCAGATGGCCCCGCTACTATTACCGAAAAGGGGTGCTTAAACTGACCCACCACCTCGGATCGCTAAACCATACTGAAGCGTCTCTGTCATCATCTTCGTTTAAATACCAAGTGATCTGCGACAACGTTATATTTTACTTTTTAATTAAGCGTTACGTAATACCTACTGTTTTTTTCTCTCATTTAATCGTTTTATAAAAATTTTAGCATTTATTATTAAACAAAGTATGCTACTCAATAATGGTATTATATAAGTGAACCAAATGTAATTAACTCTATGTTATATTTTAATAAGGATTTTACAATGAATTCGTTTTCTATAAAACAATTTTGTGTATATGTACAGCATATAATATTTTATTTACATTCCAAAAATTACTTTTCCTCGATAACCAGTTTTATGTCAATTAAGCATAAGTCAAAACATAGAAAGTGGTATTAGTGTGCCTACACGTGTAGCAGAAAACGATAGTTATAACCTTAATTTATTGATTTAGTTGCATAGATTTAATTACAGCTAGTGCAAACAACATATCTTTTTTAGCATATTAAGTGTTTGAATACCGAGGACCTGTGTATATACAACAATTTTAACGAGAGTATGGTGATATTTCAAAGGTAAGCAACCAGTTTTAATATTCGTTTAGAAAAACAATAGTCTGATTACTGTGTCGTGTAATTAACTTTAAATAATTTTTTGCATTGCGTGTTGAAATTAATTTAAAACGACAGTGAAACTTAATTATTAGAATACAACCCAAAGTATAAATAAATTTTCGTATAGGTAAAAGATCACAATCTGTAGATAGGAATTAAAAGAACTACAATTATGCAATCTCATTTGATAAAATAAAAATGGGTCCTAATACATATTAATAAACACAGCTTAAATAAAAATCTTTTTCAATCAGAACACATGCAATTGCCTAACCTCCAGGGGTTGTACTGCTCTTAATATTACCAAAAGGACCTTAATTAGGGTTGAAAAAGGCCCCCCTCCCAAAAAAAAGCCATCACCCAGCCCCAGCCCCCAAATCCAACACCAACGCCTGGATCAACCCCAAGTCCAAGTCCAAGACCAACCCCAAGCCCGAGACCAACCCGAATCCCAAGACCAACCCCAAGACCAAACCATAAATACACCCCCACGTGAGCAAGTACACAAAAGGCTTGGCTGTCAAAAAGGCTTTTAGTACAACAAAAAGGGTTAAAAATTCCGTCAAGGGCCCACAAAAAAATTGCTGTCAAAAAGACCATAATTAAGGATAAAAATTCCATCAAGGGGTTAAAAAAGCCCTCCGAAAAGAAACCATAAAAATAAAGGTGGACAATACGGTCTCCCACGTGGGCGGTCTTATGACGTCGAAATCCAAGATGGCGGCCAAGGTGCCCCCTTAATACTCACCAGACTATAGCTAGATACAATTCCATACATTAACATTAGTATAATTTAAGAACGTATACTACATGTTAATACATGCTCCAATGAAACTACAGCTCTTTCACACTGTAATGGACAAAGATACTCCTCGTATAAAAAAGCAAGTAAAAAATCAGAGTAATCACAAACACGCGCCCCCGCACACACACACACACACACACACACACACACCATACAGAAACACACACACGTACATATAGACACACGTGCACACACACGCACTTACAAGGACTAACGGACTAATGGACTGACATACACAACCACACGCACACCACGCACGCACGCACACACACCACTCACGCACGCATCAGCACGCACACACGCACACACACGCACGCACACACACGCACGCACGCACACACACACGATCACATACACGTACATCTACCCAAACACACAGAGGCTCACTCTACATACATACACGTTCACACACAGACACCCACATACGTTTGCACCGACGCACTAAAACACACTCACACACGCACGCACGCACACGCACACATGCACACACGCACACACGACACAGCCGCACGCACACGCACGCGCGCACGCACGCACTCACGCACTCACGCACTCATGCACTCACGCACACACGCACGCACGCACGCACACCCACACCACACACACCCACACCCACACACACACGCGCGCTCACATATACACTCACGCGCGCACACACACACACACACACACACACACACACACGATCACATACACGTACACCTACCCAAACACACAGAGGCTCACTCTCACATACATACACGTTCACGCACACAGACACCCACATACGTTTGCACCGACGCACTAAAACACACACTCACACACGCACGCACGCACGCACACACGCACACACGCACACACGCACACACGCACACCACACACACGCACGCACGCACACACGCACACGCGCACGCACGCACGTACGCGCGCACGCACGCGCTCACGCACTCACGCACTCACGCACTCACGCACTCACGCACTCATGCACTCACGCACTCACGCACTCACTCACTCACCCACTCACACACCCACACACACACACACCCACCCACACCCACACACACTCGCGCGCGCTCACATATACACTCACGCACGCACAGAGAGAGAGAGAGAGAGAATGAGTGGTGCAGTGGTCGAGGAGGTTAGGGAAGCTATAGTCATTATTCCCGTCATATTTTTGACAAAATGCGCGAAAATTTTAATTCAATCTTCGTGATACCTGTTTATATATTTATTTAGCATTTCACACATCATGTAACGTTTTTATTTGCATTGAATGGGTTGTGATGAGAAATTACAAATTTTACGTAGTTACGATGTATTGATAAACGGATGTGCTATTGACCACCTGGTTTAATCACTTCGGTTTTTCAAAGTAAAAATAATGGATAATAATTTAAATCTAGAGCTATGATTTGAGTTATAACTACAAAGTTTTGTATTTATTAACAAATTAATAATTTATTATTACCGGTCTACTCATTATATAATTGTAACGAATACCACTCGAGCAATCTAAAATAATGATTATTTTTCAATCGTAACTCGACATAATCCTTAAAATACCACTCGAGCTACACTCTCGTGGGTTTTCGCAGATTACGTCTCGTTACTCGTAAAATAATCCATTATTTTCGATGCTCTTGTCATATTAAAATTGATTAAACGCACAGTATTGGAAAATTTGCAAACGTTTCGCATTTAGCATGAAGACCAAAACGTAGAAATAAGATTGTCTACGGTACATACTTAAAAATAGTTAATGCGAAATCAAGCCCCTACATTTATTAAAAGTAGAGTTAAATACTGATAAGGCATTGAATGAGGAAACACGAATAGATAACCCGAAAAAACTTATGTAATGAATGGCAAAAGAAAAGTAGTTTCAAGCATGTTTTGTGTTTGAAATAAAGTTGTTTTCATGATAAACGAACTTACTCTTTTCTCAATTAAAGGTGACTAATGTTAACCTAAGATATTTTGTTTGTATTTTGTATTATAGTGTACATTTTGATGGGAAAAATTACTAACCAGTCTTCTATATTTTATTTATTTAAGTTAGCAATATATAAACGCCAACATTCAAATAAATATAATTTTTATCCCGACAAGTATAATTAGTCAATACTCAATTGGCAAAATAATTAAATCTCGCACCGTCCGTACTAATTGATTAATTTATACTCTACAATTTGTATTCTATGTAATAAGGATTTGACCGTGAAATACGCCTTTGTGAATAGATTTTGTTTAAAAGAGAACACATGACAGTGTCAACTATGTTAAAAAATGTTTTGCCGTCCACGACTACCGTACGTATAAATGTGATAATTTTGTAGTCGACTTATATTGTCAATACAAAGTAGATGAGTTTCATTCAATGACTTTTAATATTAACAATCCATTATTAATGTAGAATAACTTCTATAACGTATTACAAAACGACTCCAACGTAGTAGAAGTAAAATTTGGCAGTTAATCTACTCACTGTTATGTATAATGCAGTGTACTGTAAAAATCATATTCATGTGAAGAGGTAGGAATTTGACTTCCGCAATCTTGAACTTGGAATTGACATAATTATCCATAATTATCAATTAAGCAGTTATGTAAACTATTATTTTTTTGTGTATGAAGTAGTAATTTTTTATGTCAATTCCACCGCTGTGAAATAAGGAATAATCTTAGCATATTGATATAATCAAAAAACCAATACTTAGTTCAATTTTAATTAAAACAAATTCCGACGCTGCCGCCTGAACACAAGGAGAGTTTCCAGGGCGTCCCGCAGCAGATGGCCGCGGTTGTGTAAGCGGATTGCCCAAGTGTTCCGCCATATTTCTGTTTGTGTAGATACCTTGTGCCACAACGTACTATTGCCTTGGTACATACATGATGAGGTAAGATAGTATTTTAAACTGCTGAATTAAAGATACATGCTTAAAATTAATTTTAAAGTAATTTAAATGAATATTTGTAGAGACAACTAATCGCTATTGAAAAACCATCCGTTTAGATTTTGACAACATAAATATAATTGAACTAGAGAAAGTTTATATTTATTAGAAATCAGAAGGGAAGATGTGACCTTTGCCTAACTTCCTAACCACCCTTCCGCCGGAAATAATTTGTTTAATCGCCGTTCAAACCCTAAAGTTATCCTTCTGGATCATTTCGTTGGGAAACCGTATAAGTGTTTAGTACTGGCACAACGACAATCTGGACAGGGGTATATCTTTGGGTGGCGGTCGAGGCGCTTTTAGCTCGTATCAACACCTAGAAGCAATATATCGTTACCAGTATTCCACCCAGAAGTTAGAATACAACATCGTAAATAAACATAACTAATATAAATATAATTAGTTATATGTAAACTGAATAAAAAAATTGACAAACCAGTTATAATTTGGGTACTGGTGGAAGCTCTCACTTGTAACCGGACAACACCCATACAGAATGCAGATGATAGCTAGCTACCATCATGCATGTCGCGCTTCGTCTAACCTTGCACTAACGAAAGTAAATAATACCGTTCTCTTCCGCTTCATCCTAAATATTCGAACACTGTTATTCCCACCTCTTGTCAAATCCATTGGTTCCAGTGTTTTCTCCAAGTCCCCTCTTTCATCCCATTCATAAACCATAATACAGCGCAGGGCTCTACCTTTTTTTTATGATTGTGGACCTGAACAGGCTAAATTTGGCCTATCGTGCTAAAGCACTCAGGAACACTTAGGAGGATGGATAGAGGGATAATGAATTACTAATTTGGGACTTTTAATCCGGTAGGAAGACAGTGAGGGCGAGAAAAGGTAACCGGCAGCCCTTACCGAGCTCAGAAAATCGGAGATCCAATATTAAGGAGCCCATGGTAATGGTGGTGATACCTCCCCGGCTGGCATGGAGTATACATGCCTACCACCTCTAATTAAAAACCCACTCTAAATATAACATTTCATCTATCATGCAGGACAAAACAACCCTGATTTATGCCATAACATAAAATGTAATTACTTCTAGTAACGACCCCGTACTTATCCTCCCTACAATTATGTATACGATTCCATCATTTATTAGCAAACATCCTTATTTACTTACGCAAATAATATCTCCGGAAACTAGTTACAAAGAAACCATGTTTATGCATTCATATTACATTCAAGTCTAATTAGACCGAGAATACTTATCAGTAATATCAGTAATAATCATTTCATCCTGTTTAATATCTCCCTACCCTAATATCTAAAACTCTGTTCCATCTTATTTTGCATTAGAGCAGGACGTGATATTTTTTTCAGTAGTGGTACTCCCATTTGCCCAAATGACAAGAAGTCAATTTGACGCCACTCCGTCCTGTGAAAAGTAATCGTGCTGCGTTGCCTGCTTAAGTAATGCATATGACGATCAAGTCTCATATAGAATTAATAGTAATTTGTTAATAAAATGCCAAAAGTGATCGCAGAGTGCAAAGTAGCAAATCTTAAAAATAGTGTACCGGGGAATAATAGTGAGGAACTTATCGTAATGATGTCGGATATATTTTAGAACTTAAATCACTTTTTCGGGCGTACATTATGTATGTATTTGGTTTTAGGTTTCACAGCGAACTAACCAAGACATCATAACGGCAAGGCCTCAAAATTTAAAGTCGACGTATTGTTGGAAATGCGGAAAATCTGAGTCTTAGGATTTCACCTTTCGGAAAGATCTAAAACAACTAATTTGGCAATTTAATTCGGAGGTCGAACAACATTATTTAAAACTTTTAAATTAATGAGTTACAAATACTACATTTATTAAAAGAAGCGTTAAATACTGATAAGGCATTTGTACAACCCTAGGTTCTATAAGTATACTTCTACACCCATGGCTACAATTTTTAGCTACTTAGCAGTTTGGCTAATAACTAGAAAATTTTGTGCCTTATTCTCAGTCATAGATTAAAGTAGGCCAGGTTCATAAAATTATCGATTTGCCTTATTAACCAAAAAATATTTACATGTACCTGGATATGTTCGCTTTAAAATCGGGGTTGCGTCCTCCTGGAACTAATTGTTAAATACTCAGACGCCAACTTGTTTTTAAATATGGAATAAACAAGTAAACTATTATACAATAAAGTTAAAAGAAAATTTCTACAATAACAAATTTTAGTATACAACCTATATTTAATTATAAACGGAAATATCTTAATGCTAATGTTAGTAACGTTATAATCTAATGAATAATTAATGTTATGAGTAACTAATGGAATCAGAATACCTTATTCTTGGTCACACTGTAGATAACGAAATGGCTGCATGCTGGGTCAGCGTTTTGGAAATTGTTGCGTAATATTACTTCAGGGTTGAAATAAATCTGGATTTGTGTGCTTTATAATTTCCAAATGAATAAATCTCACTCTTGATTAATCGTACTAATACCGTAACTTGGATTAACGGTAAAATAATTAATTGCGTAGATGTGTGTAAACGTGTAAAGGTGAAGTTAAAGTAAAAAATAAAAATAAAAGGTAAAAGTAAAAGTAAAAGTGCCTGAAATGCAAATGTCTCAAACATTGTAAAATAAGTTTAAATGACTCACCATAGAATTTACAGCACTTTTCATAAAAAATATTTAACAGAGCAAAAATGGATGCTCTACTACCTTTCAGTATCGCACAAAAACGACGCTCCCAAAAGGTATTTGCGCATGAACATGTATGAAACTAAATGTACAAACGATATGCGTGGAAGGCTTCAATTTAAATAAGTAAATTATATTTTATGCAGCTATGATATGTAGCACACATGACACAACATGCACGTTAGTTGCGTACAGAAAGGTGAATTATTAACAGCACGTTCGAAGTTTGTTACACATTGAACTTATGTAATGAATGGCAAAAGAAAAAAGTTTCAAGTATGTTTTGTGTTTGGAATAAAGTTGTTTTCATGATAAACGAACTTAGGATTTAAGAGATTACACCGTTAATTGTAAACACCGATTCCCTTTTTGTTATATCTCAATTAAAGATATGACTAATGTTAACCTAAGACATTTTGTTTGTATTTTGTTGTATAGTGTACATTTTGAAGGGGTGTATTTGGTTTTAGGTTTCACAGCGAACTAACCAAGACATCATAACGGCAAGGCCTCAAAATTTAAAGTCGACATATTGTTGTAGTAGTGCAGTTAGACAAGCCACTCTCATTTTCTAATACGAAAGATCAGCTGCAGGATTGACTAGTTACGCACGAGATCGAAATTCAGGGCAATATTAAAAAAAAAGCAACTGAGGAACAAAACTCAACCTTTCAGGTCCAAAGGAGAAAATTATGTAGTTGATAATATTTTGATTAAGCATGGGTATGAAGCTTTACGATTGTCTCCTTACCATTGCCAATATAACGCTATTGAAATGGCAAAATGATTTTGTAAAAATTATTACAACAAAGCAAATAAGTTCTAAATCTCCATCGAAAGATAGGGTTCAGAAATTATGACTTGAGACTTTATTCAAATGTTCTCCTACTATGTGGCAAAATTTTTGTTCGCACACGAAAAAGATTCAGAAATGATTGAGAGAAACATACAGGAAATTTTTCGATTGAAAATATCCCACCTGTTTTTATAGCGCCGGGAGAATCACGAAAGCAAATGTTCATATTGGATTGCTTATGAAAAAGCGCTGTGAATTTCTTGGAGAAGGTATCTTTTTGTGCTACCACACTCTTCCTAGGTTTCCATGACCTGCTCTAGGGTAAAATAAAATGGAATACAGTATATATTAAATTTAAGGTTTATCTATTTAATTCATACGTCTTCAAATATAACTGATATAACCGAAACACCCGTTTCACCTTATTTCTTACAGGTAACAAATTTTGCAGTTTCCGTTACTCACATTAACTAAAAGCACGTGCATTAAGCAGCTTTGGTTCTAACAAACACCTGGCCGCTATCCAAGACATCATCTACCGACCATTTCCACTAACCAAAACCGACAGGGGAAGGGTCGTAATAGTATAAAATCGTTTAATTAACATAAATTTTAACTTCCAATCAAGCCTAACGTTACCGTTTTCGAACCCACGTCAACGTACGGAAAAAATGATGAAGTTACTTGAGAACTAGCTTTCACATGTACATAGTTACGTGGCCAGAAGAAAGTTACGCTTTGAGTATCAGAAAATGGGAAAGTACTATTTTTATTTGTTTAATGTAAAGGTATTCTCAATGTGTTGGGTATAGTAGGGGTTTCGGAATAGAATGGCTTGGGTTTTGGTAGGGTTTACAGAAACTCTCCATCGGTTGGCCCAATTGGAGAAGTTCCGTAGTGTAGTGGACATTCTATGGGAGGCATTCTTGGTTGACCGATTAGTTGCCCAGAAGGCAGTGTCGTCGGCAAACTACGTCACGGATACTCCGGGGGTTGTCACACTAAGGATGTCATGTGCAAATTTAAGGTATAGTATAAGGGCCAAGGCAGAACCCTGGGGTACGCTTGCTTTTAGGGTGAAACTTTGTGAGGGTGCTGAGCCTACTAGGACTCGTACCGTCCTCTCTGTTAGGTACGACAGTAAGAGCATCGTAAGTTCTGGTGGGATACCGAATGCTTCGATTTTGTAAATTAGACCGGCATGCCAGACTCTTTCAAAAGCTTGCTTTATGTCTAAGAACACGGCGATGTTACAATAGCGGTGGTTAAATGCTTATGAGGTTTCCGTTAGGAGTTTTAGTAACGGGTCTTGACAGGTTCTATTGGATCGCGATCCCAACTGGCTATCAGTTAAGAGGTTACTGGATTCTAGGTAATCTCTCACCTTCGAGCTAGGATCTGCTCAAAGCATTTCCCCAGGCAGCTAAGGAGAGAAATGGGCCTGTAGGATGACGGCCTGTCAGGTCTGGGGATCATGACGGTTGAGGCGGATTTCCACGCCGTCGGGAAGTATGAAATGGTAAGGCACTTGTTGTATATTGACGTTAAGCGTCGGATCGCTGGGGCTGGTAGGTGTCTCAGTATAAGTCTGTTGAGTCCCTCATGTCCCGGTGCGGATATTTTGCATTTTTGGAAGTAGTTGAGGGTTTGGATGGGAGTAATTGGGCAGTAGAAATGGTCATTTTCGTTCAAGATTTCATTGGGCAATTAAGAGTTTCTGAAATCCTCAAGATCTTACTCTAGACGATTTTACAATCGTCATCGAACGAGGGTTCGTTAGGTGAAACAAAACGGTTTGAAGATGATTGCGGAAAATTTCGGCATTATATTGGTCGCTAGCCTGAAGATCGGTTAGGTGGGATTTGGGCTTGGTTTTGCGTTTTGTGAGTTCATTGAAGGTCTGCCAGAGCTTCTTTCCATCTTTATATTGAGTTTGGTGGTAGCCTGGACCTGGAGATGTATTCGCTGAATACATTCGGCATTTTGGAAATCTTTCTGGATAATGTGAGTTGGAGTCGAGAGTGCATCTGTTGTTTACTTTGGTTTCGGTGATTGAGAGAACTTGCATTTTATTGGTAGCTAGTAGGTTTTCAATGAGGGGGCGCTTCCCACGGACACCCCTCGCATTAATTGTCCCTATTATAAGATCCACTGTACTTAGAGTGAAGGAGCGGGATTAGGGTGAGGAGTTACTTTGAGGGATTAGAAGCGGATGGGACAGGTAGAAATAGCGATACCATTACTAACAAATTTGATTCTGGTACGGCGTTTCAATTACTCCGTGGGCGCATTGTCGACAGCTTTCGCTATGTCGGCCCTGTGCTCAAGGAATAATTGGATTAGGAAGAGGGTAAGGGAGGCGGTAAAGTAGGGAATGGAAAAAGAATGCTGTTGTTTCTGATCCTCGGTGTCTGACGTTGAAGAAGGGAGCGGTTTAGGAACGGTAGTCTCTGTCGTGGTAGTAGGGATTGCACGACGAGTCGCGCAGGCAAAGGAACACGTCGCGTGAGGTCCACCGCAGTTGCTACACTTTGGTGTATTCAAGCGCATACAGGAGGAAGCTTAGTGGCTTTCACCATAGGTAGGTCAACGGAGGGTACGGGTCGGACACTCCTCGGCAATATGCCCCACTTGCTTGCAAGTGGAGCAGTATTTGAGGATTTGAGGATTGCTCGCAGGAATAATGCCTACAGAAAGGCAGACACCATTGTAAAGAAGGTAGTTGAGGGTGGATTGGGAAGGGGTTTTCAGGCGGATGAAGGAAGTGTGAGAGTTGGTGGTTTTGGATATGATCTTGATGGCTTTTGTGACTTTGGGAAGGTCGATAGATTTTATGATATCCTCGGGAAGAATGTCCTTGTTTTGGCCATTGAACGCAAGAAAAGGGCGTGGGTTTAGGATTGGGGTTGGTAGAGGGAACTTTGGCAGGTTCTATTGTGGTTGAGTTTAACGTTCAACTAGGGGATTCGGAGAGGGACGAGTGATTGAAAGGATTTTTTGATGTTGAAGCAGGCGGGGATATTGCGCACGCAATATCGGGCGACAGGATTGTAGGTAACGGAAGGATTAGGTGTGGGTTTAGATGTAGTGTTAGGATACGTTGCCGTAACGGAACGGGAAGTGGAAGGTTTGGGTTGACCGGGTTGGCAGTGGGTCCTCTCTAATCTGGAAGGGGATACAGTGTGGTGGTGTCGCGGGTCTCGGCGGTGGAGAAGGAGCAAGGGTGACCGTAGCTCGAAACCCGGTCTTTCATGCTTTACCATGGTGGATAGTAAGGTAAGTGAATCGGTGGCAGAAAACGGCGTGTTTACTAAAGAGTGGACTCCCACTGAGGTGCAGCCTTACACCCCGTTGGATTAAGGCTTGGGCGTTGAGAGTCCAATAGAATGGAGGGCTGTGTTAGTATTAATAAAAAAATTTATTGAGAAATTGTTTATTAATTAGTTAATACCTTGTTGTCTGCCGTGTTGATTGCTTCTTGTGGTTCCTGGCTGTTGTCCTTGCTGTCTTCTTTATTATTCTTCTGCTATGTTAATCCCTGTAGTTCCTGCTGGTCCCAGATGACTTGGACTCCTGGCCGGTTGTAGCTCCTTCCTGGGTTGTAGTACTTGTTCCTGGACGGGATCCGCTTCCTCGTATTGACTGTATGCGGAGCAGTGACAGTCCTAACTTAGAAGCGGAAAAGACTACAGTGACCGGCGCGTAAGCGTAAAAACTCTAAGTTCTTCTTTATAATTTACTTAATTAATTATAAAAAATTAATTTTCTTTTTTGCTTTTATAAGCTTGACCTCACCGAATGAATGTTCACTCGGAAGTGGATGCTTTACGCAAAAATTATTGTATTTATGTATAATGTATAATGACTCAATTACCAGAAGATATCAACTTTCTAATCTTAGTTAATGGCAGGTCATTAAAATTTCATTTCTCCTAATGGCCGCAGATGATAACTGTAAAGTTATAGATAATTTTAAAACTCAATACTTCTATAAAGTAATATATTGTTTTGAACAAAAATATAAACATACATTCACTTTACTGTGTTATTTACTTCGAAGTTTATTTCCCGACGGCGAATCGTCTTCCGGCGAATCGGCGACGCCAATTGTCCCATCCCCACAAAATTCGCAAATAAGTAAAAATCAAATCTAGGGAAATACAACGGCATCTGTTGTATTACTAATAACCTATAATTTTCTTCTACTTAGGAAAACAGAGTTGAAAAATCTGAAACGCTGGATCTGTTTTTTGGTTTTGGTGTTTTCTTAATTTTTGAGTGGTGAGTGGGTGTATTTTAATTAAAGAAAACAGAATTAGCAAAATAATCATATGTAACTAAATTGGTACATCCATCTTGTGAAAATGAGAAAAACTAACAAGGAGCGAAATTGAGCTAGACAATCCTATAAAGAAAAGAACGAAAAGCAAGAGGTAGAGCGGGCTACTTAAGCTTTCCACGCTCCTTCAGCCACAGCGATGGATTACCAGCATACATGTATACATTACGTATATATGCATGGTGGGATTAATGATGGGTACGGTCAGGATAGGATTAGAAGGGTTGGAGTTAGGCTCTGAGAGGGGAGACGCTACCCCAGCATTTGCCTAAATAGCCGCACATGACGTACGCATACGCAATAATCATGCCGCTATATGAGGAAAAACCCCCGAAAACCCTCTACCTACAAGATAGATGGTAACGAGGATCAAACCATTACCTCCCGAATACTAAGCAGATTGTGTTACCACAGATCCGACTAGCTCTATAAAGAGACAAAAAGGCATACTATAGATTACACAACGCATAGAAGACTTAGGACAGAAAAAAATGAACTCAAAAATATCTGGTGTGGAACAACACACGACCTTCCAACCTACAAAATGGAAATTAAAAGAAATGAAATAATTTTAATTATAATTTTTTAAGGATAATTATGCAACTTCTTTTATAATAAGTTAATTACGAAAATAGGCAACACTGTAAAAACAAAGCAATAATCTAATTCAAACAGATGTTTAAAACTTCATGTCAGATAGAGGTTAATTAGACATATATAAGAAATTTCACGTAAGTCTAGTTGCATGTCATAACTTTATGTATCTCAACGTTCTAGATTGCTTCTATCTCTTTTAAATCATATTGAGGTATGAAATAGCAATATAAATCATTTGTTGGAACCAGCTAAATAAATTTATGACGTGCAACGGAATTTATATGAAATACCCCATAGATGCTAACAAAAAAATTCCAAAGCCGTCCGCTTCTATAAAAATATCGATACTTAAGCATTTTCAATCATATTTACTTAATTTTTACACTTATTTTTGCATAAATTCTAACATTGGAATTTTTGCCGCTAAATTACGCGTCGTATCAAAAAATTGCATAGAACATAATTAATCTATGTGATTAAGGTCTATATATTCATATTTTTATATGTTTTAAATATACAGCTTTTTCAGAAATATGTGATAAAGATCAAAAACAGTTCTTAATAACCCCCTGCTAAATTTCTCTGAAAAAAGGTTGGAAGGTAACTAGCTGATGATATAAACAGACTAAATAAAAAACCGCGCAAGTGACGTCCGAAAAAGAAAAACGATGTAGAAAAATAAAACAGTTGCAAAGCATACAGGCCTGATCGTCTCGTCTACCAGTTCATCAAATAGATTGACGTATCATTTATATCAGTGCCATGCACAACTTTCGATACATTCTTTAAATCTTAGACAATATAGATTATCCGTGTTTGGTTATTTATTAAATTTTATAAGCGTAACTACGAAAATAAATTAAAACAACTTTGATCCACTTATTATGGTTTCATTACTCATACTTAAATTAAATTGGATTAGTATAACCAGGTAACTGCATCCAGCGCTAACAATCTGGAAGAAAAAAATTTTAATAACTAATAACTGAATAGGAATAAAATACTAACTGTGAATATAAGAGAGTTATCAATTGTAAAGAATCCAGCTGCAGGTATTTGTATATCGTCATGAAGAAATTGAAGGGCAAAGTTGTTTATCTGGAAACTTACCTAAAACAAGTTAATTTAAAAATTATTACAAACTTACTTCTTTAACCAGACATGGGACAGTCGTAGTGGATGTGAGTTTTAACAAGCTCTTTTTAACAAGATTAGCCTGAAATAAATTCCATAAAAAAATAACACATCTAGATTACGTCTTCTGACAACACACTTTTTCTGTTTTTCAATTAATATAAAACGCCTACAAAACGTCGTTTAAATTTTACAGCTAAAAATCGAAGTCGGAAGTGATTGTTGCAAATTTAATAACTTAACAAAAAAGTAAGCAGAACTCTTTTTAATTTTGTAAAAATTTTATGGAAAATATTCCCATACCACATTGTCTAGTATAGCAGTAATACAACGCTCTTTTAATACAAAATTTTGATAATGTATATTGTCATACATGTCTACAATCTTTTTGAAAAAATCCTTGAATATTATTTTGTTATACCCGTTGCTTTTTATAGTCTCAGTAGATACGATATTCACTTTTTATTCAGGAATTGACAATAAACCGAATATACCTAACTTGTGTTTTTATCCTAAAATAAACACAATTCTCCTTCTAAGGATAAAAAAGATACTAACATAAGGTCTCCT
The DNA here is from genome assembly GCA_036346205.1 of Vesta saturnalis. Classification (NCBI taxonomy): domain Eukaryota; kingdom Metazoa; phylum Arthropoda; class Insecta; order Coleoptera; family Lampyridae; genus Vesta; species Vesta saturnalis. The sequence goes on from JARFJB010001678.1 coordinate 200,608, forward strand.
TTGTTGACTCGTTTAGATGTATGAGTACATAGTTCCGCACCAACAAAGCTTTACAAAATCGCTTTGTTATATAATTTTAATACTACAGCCACCAATAATCGGGTTTTTGACACGTCTTGACAAAGAAAACTCAATTTTATTATTTAACCTTTCCTAAGAAGCAGTGTATTTTATAAATATAAACAGTAGATAAACTCTACTTTATGTTAGTATTCCCTCGATGTTTAGTAAAAAGCTATTTTTAATCCTTTTATGATTAATTTTTTTATACCGATTATTTCTTACAACCTTAGTGGATACGGTATTCACATGTTGATTTGGAAATTGGTAATGGGACAGAATAGTATAAATGGGAAACTCAAACTTTTTTATACTTATAAAGCTTTGTTTATAAATTCGTTTAGATATATGACTGCATCACTACTTATTTACCTTCAAACCACTACTGATTACAACACTCAAGACCTCCACCTTTCTAACCAAAAAAGTTCTGGTTCATGACACAAAAGTTTTAAATCTAAGGCTAATCAAATGACTTTCCTATGATTTATAGTAAAACGATTGTGTTTGCTAAAGCGATTTACTTTTTGGATAAAGCAATACAATGTTGTCGCTTTAAGGTTATAACGGTAGCGTAAAATGTTATTTAAAGTTATTTTAGAAGAAGAATTTTTTAATTCATTTGATATTCACCCTCTAAGTCAATGTAAAGAAGCGTGCTTAACACCCAAACTATAGGAAAAAACATGTGATTTAATGTCTCTCTTTCTGAAGTATTTCTTTCAAAATTATTGCTACATAAAAGCTTAAATTGTATTCTGTGGTATATGAAACAACCACTTCCGATTGCACATTCTGTAATGGTTACTTTCGATGTTATTTTGTGATATTAATATTAATATTTATAATTATTTAACCCGTAGGGTTTATGTTATCGCTAACTAAAATTATAATATAAATGTTAAAGTTTCGGTATTAAACCGGTTACTTTGTACAACTTTACTGGCTACGATGATCATTTTTTACTTGAAAAGTACAAAAATGTTTCTTTTATTAAACTTGTAAGAGTGCTAATTTAAAGATTTGAGTTAATTGACTGTTAGGTTTATTATCAGTAAGATGAAAAAGGTATCTTCATATTTAAAAGAAATAAACAATTACAAAAACAAGACGTCGATAGGTTAAAGGAGCTTAACAGAACTTTTTATTTGGTAACCTTCAACATTGTTGATGTGTACATCAACTATTTATCAAAGAAGTGAATTATTTGTATTCTATATTTTCTAATATTTTTAATCCGTAGGGTTTATGTTATCGCTAACTAAAATTATAATATAAATGTTAAAGATGTCGTTATTATACCGGTTACTTTGTACAACTTTACTGGCTACGATGATCATTTTTTACTTAAAAAGTACAAAAATATGTTTCTTTTATTAAACTTGTAAAAGTGCTAATTTAACGATTTGAGTTAATTGACTTTTAGGTTTATTTTCAGTGAGATAAATAAGGTATCTTCATATTTAGAAGAAATAAACAATTACAAAAACAAGACGTCGATAGGTTAACGGAGCTTAACAGAACTTTTTATTTGGTAACCTTCAACACTGTTGATGTGTACATCAACTATTTATCAAAGAAGTGAATTATTTGTATTCTATATTTTCTAATATTTAGTCAATAGTCAAGTGTGTAGGATCAAAAAACGTAAATACACGTTTATACTTACATTACTAGTCAAGCAACTGCAGTGACATATAACTTCTCCAGTTTCCACAAAAATCAAAACGAGCCAGAATACAAAATCAGTAATTTCAGCTGTGCTTATATTTTGGTTCAAAACTGTCTTCCATATTTCGAAAGAAAGAGCACAAATTAAAATAAAATTTACCATAAGCGTAAACAATAACACCACTGAATAATTTCGAGTTATATGGTATGGGTAGAGTTCTTTCAACTCCAAATAAACGTTATTAATCTTCTGAACCACATTAAACTCTTCTTTTCTCAATTTACAGTTTTTAGATAGATGCCTTCCAAGCTTTGAGTACCGATATGAAATCACAAATAACCAAGAAGTAAGAGAAATGGAAAATGCTTTTTTATACACGTTTACAATAAGGTAAATCGCTGACATGATCCAACTAGACAATTTATGAAATCTTACTATAAAAGTGATTATAACTCCAGATATTAGCATAAAAAAGTAGAATAAAATCCAAAACACGTTAAATTTCTTTACAACATTGTTATCGATTATAACCCCAATTTGGGCTAAATTGGTATCAATCTTTTCTACCCTTTTTATAATTGTGCAAAAATTATCTGAGAATCTCTCATTTATAGCCATAATGCATATCAATAAGCATACACTAGAATAGATTTCCAAAATTATAATAACGTGAGTCAAAATACTAATCTCGTCTCTATGCATAAAAAGGTAAAAGCTTGCGATTAATTGAGTAAGTAGTAAGAGCACAGTAAAAAAGTAGTATGGAACCTTATACCAGCTGCACTTCTTTAATCTCACTATTTTTGCTGGTTGATAATTAAAGTCTAAAATAAATACTGATAATCCTAGTAGTCGTCTCATAATGTAAATTGGATATATTGATTCTATAAAGTTTGTCATATTTCTTTCAGCACAACTGTTGGTTATGTATGAATGACTGACAGTGGGTTATTACGAAATTAATAATTGAATTACACATCGCTTTTATAATTAAAAAGTATTAATAAAACATATTTACAAGTATCTATTTATTATTTTAGAATATTAATGTAATGTATACACTGTGTTCATTTTAAATACCACCCCCTGTAATTCAAAAACAACGAAACATTCAATAATCGCTGGGACGCGTCAATTTTTGTTTTAGGGGGAACATTTTTGACAGTTAAGGGGTCATGATATATTCAACCCTAGCAACCCCAATTTTAATATCTCAAATGCAACTACCCCACTTATTATACATCATTTGAAAGCCCCTGTCATCATCAACACAGCAGTGTATTCCTTTTGAAAACCGGTTGAGATTTGAAAAAGTTATAGGCCAAAAACCACTCGGTTGTAAAAACTTTATTTATTTTAATTATTTTCTTTAATAGTTTAAATAGGTATTTTCTTACGTATTTAATAAACGTCAACATTGAATTATTTATTTCACGTAGTTTGAATGTTGTACAAAACCAAACTTACTCTTACACTTGTGTCCACTTTAATGGTACGTCAAAAACATTTTTTGAATGCCAACTGAGTCAAAGATCACTCAGTTGACAGCACCACAGAGTGTGCTGTGATTTACTTGCGTATTTGATAAACGTCAAAACTGAAGTAACCTATTGTTTGCTATAGTTTAAACGTTGTAAAACCAAATTTTACTATTGTGCTAGTATTTAAGACAAAATGATTTATTCTACAAAAGAAAGACTTGAATTGATTTTCATTTATGTTGCAAAAAATGAATGTGCGCGAAAGGCAGCGAAAACATTTAACGGTAGGCATCCAGATAAAAATGTTTCGCGTGTTTTTGTGCTACAACTTGTGAAAAAGTTTAAAGAATCAGGATCAGTAGGCAATGCCAAACGAAATACGTCTCGAGTATTAAATGAAGCAGCCCAGATCGAAGTGTTTGGCCATTTTGGGAAAGATACAACCACTCGATTAGAAAAGTTTCACAACAAACTGGAATATCGATTGGCTCAATACCTAAGGTTACAAAATTACATAAGTTCCATCCCTATAAATTGCAATTACTTCAAGAACTGTACGAAGATGACCAGGATCGAAGGATTCAATTTTGCGAAATAATGTCAGAACGGATTAATAGATCACCCAATCTACTAAAAATATTTGCTTCTCCGATGAGTGTACTTTTTTTCCTAAATTGTCAAGTGAACAAGCAAAATTGTGGTTACTGGTCAGATGAAAATCCCCATTTATTCCGGGAAGGTCATACGCAATATCCCCAGAAAATAAATGTTTGGGCAGGGATTTTAGGCAACGCCACAATAGGTCTCTTATGTATAAATGGTTCTCTTACCGGGATGTGTATCTATATGTGCTTCGGGACTCAGTTGACGTACTGATCACTGAATCTTTAGAAAATCAAATAGATCAGCACGGAAATCCTTTACTCCAAGAAGACCTAATACACTTGCAACAAGATGGTGCACCTGCGCACTACGCAAGACCTGTACGTGATTGGTTGAATATCACATTCCCTGGTAGGAGGATAGGAAGAAGACGGGCAGTAGAATAGCCACCAAGATCTTGTGATCTCAGTTCAAATGACTTTTTCCTTTGGGGTTATCTCAAATCAGTAGTTTACAAAACAGCACCACTAAACATTCAAGATTTAAAAAAAAACAGCTGAGTGTAGGACTATGAGGCCAGAAACTCAAAAAGTGCGCGAGGAATTTCATCAACGTCTTGTTTATTGTTTGGAAAGAAATGGTGAACATTTTGAACAATTCATAAAAAGACATACGTTTAAGCTACTCCAACTAAGTTGTATTGTTTTTCGTTGAATCCGTTTTTGATTTTTTTATTTAAAGCATACATCAACTATTAAAGAAAATAAATAAAATAACTTTTTCAAATCTCACCCAATTTTCAAAAGGAACACACTGGTGTATTGATAATAAAAGGGCTTTCAAATGATGTATAACAAGTGAGGTAGTTGCATTTGAGATTTTAAAATTGGGGTTGCTAGGGGTTACAGGGTTGAACATATCAAGACCCCTTGACAGTCAAAAATGTTACCCCTAAAGCAAAACTTGACGTGTCCCGGCGATTATTGAATGTTTTGTTGTTTTTGAATTACAGGGGTGGTAAGTTTTAAAAGGAACACGGTGTATTCTAATACTTTACTAATTAAAACTAAATTTTAAAAATTATTACACTTAAGTTTGCTGCCTTCCTATAAGTTTAACCTCACGTATACCATTAATCAAGAAAATTGTTTAAAAGAGAGAACATTTGCGTTTTAAGGACTAGTTAATAGCATTTCAAACCCATCAATGAAGGAACCGTCCGCATAAAGCACATATTTGCTAATTTTCAGCTTCACAAAAGTGAATTATATCACAATAAATTGCACATTAGCAATAGTTATAATAATAACTTGTTTCAAGATTGATGTTATACCGGTAGCGCTTCCGGACAATTGCCCGAATGGACAATTTCCCGAAACACAATTGATCGAATGGACAATTGCCCGAATAGACAATTGCCCGAACAACAATTGCCCGAAAGGATAATTGACCGAAAAATGTATTTCAATACTTATTGATGCTTATATTGTGTTCGACCTAGCTATCCAAAAATTTAAATCTTATTGAGAATTAAAGTCAGACTCGCTAATTAATTTATTATCATAAAATATATATTTTACCCCATGTTCCCTTCACACTTTACCCAGGCTTAGGACTGGCAGGATACCGCTGGCGTGTTTGAATAAAACATCCAATCTGTCATTTTTTTTAGATTTTTTTATTTTTTTGCGTTTTATTGGTTTTTGTTTTTTTTTACAATTTATTTTGATTTTTATTTATTTTATTAAATTTATTTATGCATTTGTATTTCCTTTATATACGGTAAATTATGTGCTTTGCCCCGTAAGAATTCATAAGTGTTCGCAGGATCGTGATTATTTACCAGACTTGCAATCCGCTCTGCACAATCTCTATATTTTTTACGGGTCTTCCAAGCCTTCTACATACTATTCAATTTGAAGTTCATGTAAGCTCTGCTCCAGCTGAAAGCCTTTAATAAATCTCCAAATGTTTGGATGATCTGCGGAAATCTGTTGTTCAAACCCTCGATGCCATCCTTCTATGGAATTGTTTGTTTGCTTCTTGTACCCCATCATAACAATTCCACAGATCATGTGAAAATAAGGGCAAACGACGTTGTCTACCTCTTTGTGGACGCCCGATCCAGGTATCTTCAAAATAATCAATTACTGACTGGGCTTCTGCAGGTAACACATTTTGCTCGCAAATGGTTTCAAATGCCTCCACTACAGTAGGAACGAATTCTAAGGCCGACAATAATCGAAGCCTTAAAGCAAAATCTGTATCAGCCTCGTACCTTCTTTATAAACCGTCTGACTGGATTCTTCTAAAGATACATTGACTGAAATGGAAAAAGCCCCACGATGTCTTGAGTCGGGATATTGTTGTCTTATAGCACTTATCATACCGCTTTCAAAATCTGTTAATATGGTTGCAGGAGAAGCTTCAGGTAAAAGTTCTTTTACTTTTGAAAGTAACCGAACATAAGTTTCTTCTGCCTTGTTAGGTAGTAGTGCGTATACTGAAGGAATCGCAGTATTCATATCTAATCCGTGGATTGTATATAGTTGATAAAAAAGGTGAGGTACAGTTTTGAAAGTTCCGTCGGCAAACCAGTGTTGTGACCTTGCCAGAAGAAACAGATTTTGTCTGGTTGAGAAAATTAACAACCGATCATCGTGTGGGCCTGAATCAAATAGTAAAAATTGTTCTCCATTTTTTGTTAGTTTATACTCTTCTGGAAAAACAACGTCTCTTCTGTGAAGCAGCGTAAAGCTGATTACTTCGTACACACCTTATTGTTCTTTTAACGCTGAACAGATTCAGTTGATAGTATATGATGTGGCCCATCTTGGGCTTGTGTAGCGTTTTCACACATGCCATTGAAAAATTTTGTTTTTTTCCACTTGCCTCACATCCGCTACCTGGTTGTGTGTCCCACTTCTTTTTACTACTGCATCTTCTAAGGTTAAAACACGAGCTTTACACTTGAACTTCTTGTAGTAATCACATTTCCAATAAATGTTTTGATTTTCTTTATCTTTCTGGTAAAGATAACCTTTAGTGCGGTATTTATATGAAATTAAATAATGTCATTCTAATGGACATACCTACTTGAAGACGTTAAATAAGCAACACTAATTATTATTAAGACTAATAGGGTGTACTTATTATTCATTCTAAACAACATTTAAAAACTGATTAACGAGTCTGACTTATTCCAAACCAAATTTAATATTTTTGATTTAGTGAATGTTTGGATAATGCAATTATAATGAAAATAACTACTTAGAGACGTTACCTAACTAATTATTATAGTATTAAGGCTAATGGAGTGTACTTATTATTTTTGATTATTACTTGAATGGTTACATTAGGATGTTATTTACTAAGAAGAATTATGAAATTTTTTGCGAAAAAGTACAGCGTATACAGGATGTGCTTATAAAATGTAAAGCAGAGAAGAAATAATAGTATACAGAATGTGCCGAAAATATTGGTTATAAATTTATAAAGTTGCACTAAAATTCATTTTTCGGTCAATTTTCCGTTCGGGCAATTATTTTTCAGGAAATTATCCATTCGGGCAATTGTGCTTCGTGCTATTGTCGATTCGGGTAATTGGACTGTCATTTGCCTCTATCTCAAAAATAAATTTCATTGCCGCAAATTTAGAATTTAAAGTTTGTGGGTGGGTGGGTGGGAGTGGGTGTGGGTTTGGGGGTGGGTGTGGGGGGGGGTGTGGGTGTGGGTGGGGTGCAGGTGCAGGTGCAGGTGCAGGTGCAGGTGCAGGTGCAGGTGCAGGTGCAGGTGCAGGTGCAGGTGCAGGTGCAGTGCAGGGGCAGGGGCAGGGCAGGGGCAGGGGTGGGTGCAGGGGTGGGTGCAGGTGCAGGGGTGGGTGCAGGTGCGGGTGCAGGTGCGTGTGCGTGTGCAGGTGCGGTGCGTGTGCGGGTGCGTGTGCGTGTGCGTGTGCGTGTGCGTGTGCGTGTGCGTGTGCGTGTGCGTGTGCGTGTGCGTGTGCGGGTGCGGTGCGCGTGCGGGTGCAGGTGCGGTGCGGGTGCGGGTGCGGGTGCGGGTGCGGGTGCGGGTGCAGGTGCGGGGCGGGGCAGGGGGCGGGGTGGGTGCGGTGCGGGGTGGGTGCAGGCGCGGGGTGGGTGCAGGTGCGGGTGCAGGTGCGTGTGCGTGTGCGGGTGCGGTGCGTGTGCGGGTGCAGGTGCGTGTGCGTGTGCGTGTGCGTGTGCGTGTGCGTGTGCGTGTGCGTGTGCGTGTGCGTGTGCGTGTGCTGTGTGTGCGTGTGCGTGTGTGTGTGTGTGTGTCTGTATGTCAGTATGTCTGTGCGTCTGTGTGCGCGTGCGTGTGTGTGTGTGTGTGTGTGTGTGTGTGTCTGTTAGTATGTGTGCTCTCTGTCTGTGCGTCCGTGTGCACGCGCGTCCGCGTATGTGTGCCTGTCTGCGAGTGTGCGTGCGTCTGTGCGTGTGTATGTGTGTCTGTGTGTACTGGTGCCCGTTAGTCCGTGTGTCCACGTGTCCCAGTGTGCGGATGAGCGTTTGCGCGTGGCTGTATGTCTGTGTGTGTGGATGTGCGTGCGTGCGTGTGTCTGTGTTACTCTGTCTCTGTGTCTGTGCGTCTGTGTGTCTGTGTCTGCGTCTCTGTGCGTGTGCGCGCGCGTATGCGTGTATGTGTGTGTGGGCGGACGCGCGCACGCTATAAGAAATGTTTCCTCAATTAGAGCTGCATTTAGCAAATGATAAAATTAACAATTGTGTAAAAAAACCAATGCAACAAAAGTTTCTTCCGACATTCAGTCTCTAGATTTAATCTAATGCCAACATATTGCCCATGTTTTTTTCTATTGATCGGACATTTTCACTATATAGCTTTTACCAAAAAGTACAATTTAATAAAAGTTTTTAAAAGGCATTCCTGATGTTTATTTGCTCCAACATGTTGTATATTTTTGCATTTTTTTGTAAGTTTCATAACCAGGATTTCAGAAAGATTAAGATCTTTATGCTCCTCATATTTATCGTGATATTCTTATTTACAGAAGAACCAGTTTAATAGAAGCTTTTAAAAACCACTCCGGTTCCTCATATTTAAGGACGAGATCTAGTCTATAGTTTAGCTTAATCTTAGTATAACCAAAATATGTTTTTGCTATTTATTGACAATTTTTTATGCGGGTAATTAATTGTGAGATTTATTCTAACGCCTATGAATTGCAAATTCTCGTTCTTGTAAAGATTCAAATGACAAATCTTTTGAAGTTAATATTTAAGTACTCCCCTATTGGTATTTACTTATTAGTTGAATTAAACAGATTTTTCGTAAAAAATTATATTAGTGAAAGTTTCAGAAAACGTTTGTTTTATACCCTACTTGATAAACTTTCACTTTCATGTTTATTTCAATTTACCTACAATTAATTTTATTTTGATCAGTACATCTCAATATAACTAAAATTCTTATTAATAAAAAACATTTTGGAATGCGCTAGTTTATGAATCAATATTTATATAGGAAATTTTATAAGCAATATGTATAATTGTAGAGCATAAGTACGTAAAGACTGATTTTGTCCAAAATAGGAAAACTATCGTCTGTAGAATACCAATCATATGCAGTAGGCAATCAGCTCAACATCCGCAATTTGACTTGCCTGCTGCTTGTTTATCTAAATTAAAACTTGGAGGAATGTTTTTTGTAAGTTACTTTAAATACATAATCGAAAAAGTGGTACATATATATATATATATATATATATATATATATATATATATATATATATATATATATATATATATACACACTTTTTGTTTATGCATTTGTTTTGTCGTTTGTCAACAAATTTATTATTTACACGATTATAAAAATGTTGTTCGCAACACCTGCCCTGTCATATTATTGGTGCTCATCCTCGTATTTTATAAAATGGAAAGCCTCACATGGTGAAACGAGTAATCGGTGCACTAGTTGCGAAAATAACTTTTATATGGTGATGTTAGGATTTATATTTTATGCTCGTTAAGTGATATTTTGTTGTATTCATTCATTGCAAAGATCTTTTTATACGACAGTTCATTGGTGCACTCATTCTTCTTAGAGCAGTGTTGATTGTTCCTTATGATACAAATTTTGCTTTTGGTGCTTTAGAACTTAACTTATAATTAATTTTCGTACAAATCAAGATCCAACTGATATTCATTTATTTCAACAAAATAACAGGTCCTTAGTTGAAAATTATAAACTAAAAAACTTTGACAGTGTACACGATTTTTTTTTGGAAGCATTTTTTTTACAGTGTACAATGAGTTCAGTCATCATGGAACGTAAATACTACGTACCCGAGATGCAAGCGTAGATTGTAAAGATAGTATACTGAAACGTAAATAAAAAAATTCACAGTTATGTACATTATTCCTTACCACTATAATTTCATACTTATGTTTTTTTACGTTTATTTACATTTCCAATAAAGTAAACTTTACATCCGAAGAATTACTACATAATTTAGTGTGAGTAAACTTAAGTAGAACATAAATGTAAATTATAAAAAAATAAAATATATTTACTTTTTCCTTATATGTGCACAAAAATATTCCACAAAATCTTTTGATATACAAGTCATATCTGAAATAACGGAGAACACTAAAAATTATTCGTCATCCAATTTGGATGAAATCGGAAACAAATAAAATCGTCCAATCACATGAACAATAAATTATTAGCTTTATTAATAAATATTTGCGCTGAGTACTCATGTAAATTATATTTAATTATCGTTCCTCAAGTCGAGTTTGTTCATGATAGCTTCCGTTGGCAGTTGAACGATTTTAATTTTTGTTATTTCATCAGAATTGAGTAACAAAACTATTAAGAGAATCCTCGGTTTTTAATCTACAGCCTGTATAACAAAATTAGTTGACAAGAGAAGCAAAAAAAAAATTAAAGCAACGCTTTTGGAAATGCAAAAAGTTGGACAATTTATACATGAAAAAACATTTTCAAAGAAGTGGAATTTCTTTGCAAATATTTAAAAATTGTAGTATATCTACCTACTTAACCTATTCCGACTCATAAATATACAGATTATAATTGTATTTACAGTTAATCTTTAGTCAATACAGTAAAATATTTTATATCTACAGTAATTAAAATAACTAAATGGACGCTACTTGATCCAGCTAGCTTTTAGGTAAGATTTTCATAGATCTCTTAATTCACCAATACTGACAGTTTTAAGTATGAACGCCAATTAGTAAATAAAAAATCACTGGGTTTTAAAAAATTTTGTATAAATCCCCATAAAAAAACTGCCAGAAAATCTTAAACGAAAACCAAGCCGAATTTGCAAGTGTAACATTAAATTCTAAACCTAGAAACTTACAAAATATCACTTAGATAATCAATTATGTACAAACAAGCTCTTAGTGGTAGTCACACTTACACTGGTTAGGAAAGACACGTAATAGTTCTTAAATCGAAAAACACAAAAATATCGTTTAATCTTCGTCAGATAACGGTTCGTACTGTGCTGATAACAGTGGTTTCGGTTCTGTATTTCTTGAATTCTCATTGGCAGTGTTCTCAGATTTATGTGCAACGTATGGATAAGCAAAACCAGTTTGCTGCTGTGCCCCGAAATCATTCTCATGCTTTTCTTCATCAATCACCATTTCACCTGGACTATCATTTCTTTCTTTATCTTGATGATGCGAATCCTGTACCTCTTTCTTATCATCCTCTGTACGCATCACCTCCACGATACGATTTTTAACATAATCCAATGCAGATATATGCGATTGAGGTTGTTGATACCTTCTAAAATTCTGTTCGGACCAGTGATTTGTTTCAGGAGGTGATACAGGTTCCACATGATACTTTTGCTGTTGAGCGATTCGAATAATCTGCCTTTCGTCTTGTTGCGGAGTTGCCGATCGTTTTGACTCCTCTTTCTGTTGCTGTTGTTGCTGCATACGCCTCTTCCACTGTTCATTAATATTATCCGGATGATGATAATACCCTGGTTGTCGAGTATTAAAATCGTGACTTATCACTGTTTCGGCCAGTTCCTTAATTGTTAAATTCTTAGTAGTAGGTTCATTTTCTAAATCGACACTTATAACGGAAGGTGAACGTTCCCCGTTATTGTCAGGTTGAGGTGCAGGTTGATCTCGATGAAAACTTTGAAATAATCGATCACCCGGTCTTGGAGGTTCTCGATTGTTTGATACAACTTCCCGTCCACCTTCAGCAACCTGATTAATTTGATGCGTTATGATAGCGTCAATAAGGCTGGCTGCTGTTAATGTAGACGAATCACCTCTGGAAGCTTGTTGATGCCTAACTTGCTGTTGTTGTTGTTGCTGCTGCTGCTGCTGCTGCTGCTGATGATAAGCTCGTCTTTCAGCTTCTAATCGCTGCTGCTGCCTCAACTGTTGCTGTTGATGCTGGATCATTTGGAAACGATGAGGTTGTTCTAGTAAATTATCGGCCATTGTTTTTCCTAAACCTTCATGTGGTGAATTTGGAACTGGAAGATTAGGTTGCTGCACTGCTACGTCTACTAAGGAACTCAAAGCTTCGTGCCCTGGAGGATAATGAGGTCTTGTATGACGTTGAATAACACCCTGACGTTGTTGCGTTTGCTGTGGGGGAGGTGTTCTATGTGGACTGGTTGCGTAATACTGTGGCTTTTCATTTCGTCGCCCTAACATTTGTTGCGATGTTATGTAATCGTTCATAATTATCTGTCTCGAGCTTAATTGTTGTTCAACCGAATATGCAGGCTGACGATATTGAGCAGGATAATTAGCAGTTTGTGGTGGGACATTATGAGGCATTGGTGGACGTTTATTATAATAATCATACATTCTCTTATCTTGCATATGGGGAACGTGAATAGGTGTACCTTGTGTAATTGAACCCATTTTTGGTTCTGGGGTCATTTGACGTAATAATCCTTCATACCTAGGTTGACTAATAATTGGTGTACCGAGTGTAATTGAACCAGCTTTTGGATTAGCGAGTTTTGGACTTGGCAGTTTTGGTTGTACTCGTGGTATTGTTGAGACGTACACAGCTGGACTTTTTCGTTCTTGATGGTAACCAATATATGCTTCGGAACGATGAATTTGTTGTTGGCTTAGTTTTGCATGAGCAGGAGGTGGAAGTTCTCTTGGTTTTTTAATACTCAAATCTAACGTTTCGGGTTCACGATTATCTTGCACTTGGAATACGATCAAATCATCTCTGAAATTTGAATTTCGTTAATATGAATGAAACACTATTGTTTATTTTATTATACATAATATGCATTTAACATTGTTAGTGTTGATATCCAAATGTCAATTATAATTGAAACAAAACATAAGAACTTACTTTGAAGTTGGCTACCCATACACATCTTTAATTTGAAAATAATCAAGGGAAACGGGTCGTATCATTTAATGATTACAATCATTTATGTTTATCAAATTTGACATTGTATAAATGCCTCCTTTATCAACAAAAGTTTATAAACCTACTCATAAATGTATACTTATGAAGCTAAGGAATAAACTTTCCGTAATGCACGCAACTTTTGAATGGAAGGTACGAACACCATTACGGAATATTTTGAATGAAAAAAAGAGCACTTTATTTATAACATACAAACAATCACTGATTTGTAATTAGTACGTTTAATAGACTATCAGAATAGTGCATTAATGAGCGCCTACTAAAGCCCTCGTGAATGTGCGCAAGGTTCATAGCACACCAGTCCATAATTATAGATAAATGTACTAATTATAGTGTTCTATACAATATATGTGATAAAGGTGATCAACACTACAACAATAACAAATATCATAAACACTTCCAAGAGTTAAAGGACCATCTCCACATCTCATGGCCGATTCTACATACTTTTAATATGACTTTTGCTCAACGTTTAGTTTATTCAGGGTGTTTCTGAAATAGATGCAAAAAATGTAAGGGCATGTAAATAAGAACAAATATAAAGATTTTTTTAAACTGGCCCCTAATGAAGATACACCCTCTCAAGATAGAAAGATGAAATTGGTGGGTTTTCAGGACTTTTTAAGCCTAAAAAGATGAAATTTGAATTTCATGAGAGTACGTTAAACTGGAGGGGTGGAGGATAATTTTGCCCCTAACTTTTTGATACAAAATTATAAATTTTCAGATTTTTTTTAGTGAAAAAGAACCTCTTACTTAATTTCGGTAGGTTACACCATTTTCGAGTAAAACATCCTTTTTGTGGAATGGAGTTTCAAGGAAAGCATAGAAAAAACTTTTTTGAACCGGAAATTTTCGACTTTTTTTAACTTTGACGGCGGATTCTTTTTCCGGAGTTCAAAATTATAATGAGTCCATAATACAGGGTGATACAAATTCGAATGTATATATAGGAAACTTGGAAACCACAAGAGATACGAGGTTGATTAAATGAAGGCAAAGTTGCGCATTTATGTGCTTATCCAAATGCCGTTTAAAAAATTTCAAAATTCCGAGTATTTCCGGAGATATCCGAAAAGTTGGAAGATCGATTTTATTTTTTTCAAAGCTTATTTGAAGAGATATTTGAAATCGGACTACACATTTACATTGCCATTTTTCTTGCTCTATCCAATAGTGTTAATAATTTTAAGGCTCGACATTTGGTCATTAAGTGATCATCAACTTTGTTTTTTCTTATGGAAGCCATGTTGTAGTTTTACAGTTTTTAGTAGTCCCGTTTATTACCTTTTCAATGAAGTATTATAAGTTACCTTTGTTTCTGAAAAGTTCGATACAGTAAAGAAAAGAAAATTATAACATAGTAGGCTATGATTTTTGATCGGTAACAAATTTGTAAAATATTTTGTGTTTATCTGGGCCGGTATTCATATCATTACAATTTTGAGTTCACATTCCTTTAACGGAATTCTAAATTGAAAAAATCATTAGCTTTTAATGTCAGCATTTCAGGTGTATTTTCATGATTAACTGTTAGCCAACATAACCAATTACGACATATCCAATTTGATTTGACTTTCTTACCAAAAGATTTAGTGACAGATAGATTGGAAATAATAAACCGACAGACTGACACATTTTGCTGGTTATTAATTTTTTGGTATTAATTAAAAAAAATAAAAAATTTTGAAAAACGGTTTTTATTTTTTCTGGGATGCGTGCCAGCTATGTTGGCACGTCAATGACAGACACCTTTTGGTTACTCTATATTTTATTCAGAAATAAACCTCACGAACACGCTCAGAATTTCGAACACAGTTAAATTATATCTAACATATATTTCAGTATAGCGACCAATCTTACACACACCACATTAAAAATATGAACATATTCATCATGTTTTTGTTGCCATATTTTCACTATCGGTTGTTGACACGTTAATTATGAACACCTGAGAATTTATAACATAAACATAATCTACGCGCCTCATTAGTCAAAAGTATAAACTCAATAACCAATTAACATCAATGTAATCTCTAGTGACATAAGACTAACATGAATCAATATTATGAACACAGTTCAATAAACATATTCAACCAAAATTTATTGAGGTAAGACATTTCATTAAAAATATTATGAACATTCACATTATTTACAATTGACCAACACCATTTTAGGCATGAACACAATTCGGTTACTGACAATTTGTAAAATATATGTTCGTAACTAACGTACCGACATACTTAAATACCACCATATTAGGAAAAATTATGAAAAAAAACGACGTATGTTTTATAGTGAGGTGACACAAGACTACAAAACCGCATAAAAAATAACATATTTTTCATGTGTTCGTTATCATATTTCATAATCGGTTATGTGAATTATGAGCACAACTCGGTTACTTTATAATTTATTACGAAATACAAGTCATTTGTCAAATTATAAACACAATAACCAATTATCCTCAATGTATACTTCAATAATGTAACTCCTAGTGACCACATTAGATAAAATTATGAACATATCATCCGTCAGTTTATATTTATATTCGGTTATGTTGACATGTTTAAGGTGAACAAAATACGCTTGCTCTATATTTTTTATGAAATGACAGTTATTAACCAGCTACATCGATCAAAATTATGAACACAACCAATTTTCATGTACGATATACAGTAAAACTGTAGCGCATACTAATTAATCGGATGTTGACACACCTGTAAAAACAGTTCGGTAGCTCCAAATTAGGAAGTAACAGTCACAAATGCGCATACTTTGCAACGTAAGTGAGTTAGTGACGTGAGAGGAATTAGCCGCATTAGAAAAAAAATTATGAGTATATTTACCCTAAGTAATACGTTGACATGTGCTATCCTTACCTTTAATAGCGGGCTGTTGACAGACTTACATTTCATTTATGAGTTGTGAACAAAATAACCAATTGTATCCAAGCATAATTTGTAATGTAATGACGTAAAAGAAATTAATCGTAGTAGCAAAAATTATGAACATATCTATCTAAATGTTGTCACCAGTTTACCTTAACAATACGCTCTATTGAGATGGTGTTATGAACACATTATGAACAGGCGTTGTTAAAAATAACCTGTATGATCTCGCCTCATTGGTTAAAATTATGAACATAATAGTAATTTTATCTAAAGTATCATTTTGTAATGTAATGCATAGAGGATTAGATTGCAATAAAATATGAAAATATTTATCTATGTCTTCTTGTTACGTTAATCGGCTGTTAACGTACCAATTATGAACATAAATCAGGTGTATATTAAAAATACCGTGACAATCACAGGACCGAAAACAAACCAAATAAAATCGAGCAAGGTAGAATTAAATAACTCAGGTTAACAAAAGGTATAAACATCACATATTCATGCTAATCAGGTGACATGCCAGTTATTAAAATATCAATTTGAACGTTATGAACATTAACGTAATTATGAACACATCATACCTCAATAGGTTTAGTTATGGACGCACAATATAAACGAAATAATTTTACTTAAAAATCCAGAACAAAATGAGATTAATGTGTAGCCAACTTCATACTATTGGTAATTCAGCAAAAACACTGATGCAAGTCATAAATTTATTTAATTCTAATTACAACAAATTATTCAAGTTACTATTTTGTATGTCAGCATGACTCAAAAAGAGACAGAAACAATCGAGAACATTGGGGCTACTAACATAAATAAATGACGTGCATTGCAAAACTCTCTGAAGGACCTATTCATACAGTACAAAACCAACCTGTTAGAATGTTCTTGCTGAGGGGGAGGTTGCGGTACTTGTCCTGGTGCAGGTACAGGAGTAATGGTAGCAGCGATTAACGGCGTAACTAATTTTGTAATCGAAATTTCATTTCGTGCACCTCGTGGTGGTTGCATATTATTTAAATTATATTCGCTAACAATTGTGACTTCGTTTGAATCGTTATTAAGAATAGAAGAGATCGTAGGAGCCATACCGCTTGTTGGTGGATGTTGAGCTTGTTGTGAACCAGCATTTTTCATTAAAGAAAATTCAATTACATTAAGCATTAAATCTTTAACAGTGAGAGGTGAACTATTCTGTCTAGGCTGTCCATCATTATTAACGACCGTGATTGTAGCGGAACTTTGATAATGATCAGGTGTTTGACCTTCATCCGCAGTTTCGGTCGCTGATGAATCGTAATCTTCTTTTTTTATAGGCAACTGTGGAATTTGTTCGGTAATAGTAGGTGGACTTCCGGCACTTGCAGTATCCGAGGAATTGTGATCTTGCATTGTTTCCTCACAGCTACTCGTACTGCTACCACTTTCTTCCTCATCTGTTAGTGCCGGTTTTCTATCACCCAAACACATTTCTAAATTTAAACGTTTTCTATTGGCAGCGTAAAAATTTCTAACCTGTTGAGGAGGTTTATTCAGTCGTTCACCAATTAGCTGCCAATTAGCACCAACTTCCGTTAACACACCTCTCAATTGATTCACCTCCTCCTCAGGCCATTCCTCAACTGGCCCTAAACGACGTTGGAATCGACTAAAACACGCCGAACAACATTTACTCACACCACTCGGTACATGAAATTCGGCAAGTATAGGATCTCTGACATCCGATGGTAATTCCATAAGTCGTTGAGGAAATGATCTTAACCTTTTTATTCTACCTCTTGAATTTGGACAATTTGGTAAAGGACAATGTGTATAACGTGACCGTACTGATTTACATCGACACATGTTACAAACACGGGCGCTTGGTGGTACTTGATCTTCACGAAGACCATATAAGGATGCGTGAGTTGAGATTAACGGTCGGGATTGAAGTAGAGGCCCTAATTGAGATCCACATACTAAACATTGACCTTGAATGGATTTATCTGTAACAAAAAATTGAAAAATTAGAAACGGCGCTTTCAATATTAATAAAAAGGTTAGAGTAAAATGCATGTACATGTGTAATACAACTTAAACCGAACTAACCAGTCGGCTCATAAAATATAATAAACATTCCCACACCAACCATATAAAGATATTTGTCACATGAAGTATAAAATTGTTAATTAAAGATATTTAAAAGTCTGTGACCCATAACAGTATATGGAAAATATGTTTACGGGCTCAAGCTCAGGGCACTGAACTGGAACATTTGCAAAAATTATGTAATAAAAACATAATTACAAAACTTGTGGCTTAAAACAAAAGAAGAGGAAGTACTTAACTCAATTAGAACTTTTAAAATATATATTTGTGCATTTCGTAATACACAAGACGCACTTCTCATAACCATCTAGTGACGCTTCATAACCCTTGGTAAAAATAAGAACTATAACTATTTTATCATAAAGTGAACTACAATGTCAAAAATAAACAGGGGGGAGGGGGGTCCGTAAGTAATGGTCGACAGTGAAATGTAAGATTATCTGCCTCAAAATATTACGATCTGACGCAACTTGCTTTAATCAAATATTGATAATAAAAAAGACACAGGGTGTCAAAGTTCTAAAACAAAACAAAACGAAAAGGTATTTTTCTAATTCTTGGTGTAATAAATAGAGATATACAGTACATTGGTTTTAACTTATTAATACGTTTTTATTATGTACAGTGGCGTAAGACGCAAGGGGTAGAGCAACATTTTAATCCCTAATTTCTACGCCAATGGAGTAAATAGGAAAATTAAAATACGACACCTTGATGTTTTTCAGATAAAGAAGGTGTACTTTGTCTAAATCGATAATTTTAACAGTTCTCAAGATATTAGCATTTTTAGGTATTTATTGCCAACTGCTTAGGCAGGTTATTGTTATTGTGTAGTATTTAGGAAACAACATCAAAACGTGAAAATCAGTGTTTCGGGAAGAATACACATAACTTCAGGAAATGACAGATCTAATCATTTTAACACAAAACTTTCAGTTTTTAATTTGTGAATTATTAAAACTTTTAGCGTACACTCCAGTAAAAGATTGCCTCGAGTGGGATTTGAACCCACGACCGCTACTTATCTAGAGTAGAGTTCTTACCATCTGACGTATCGAACTGTATGTACCCTATTAGCTTTGAAGTTATATAATTCATATATATATATATATATATATATATATATATATATATATATATATATATATATATATATATATATATACAGGGTGAGTCAGTTTTTTGTAGACAAACTTTAACAGGAGATAGAACACGTTTCTAAAAAGAAAAGTTCCTATAAACATATGTCGTAGAAGGCTTCGTTTCCGAGATACAGGGTGTTGAATATAATTTTTTTTTCTCAAATTTCCATTATAACTCATAAACGAATGCTTAGATTTTTTTCATGTTGGGGGAATAATGCCTATTAATTAAGGGGCATAAAACAAGCGATAAGAATGTTCACAAACTTGCACAGTGGCGGAGTGGAGGGGGTTCTTAACCCCTTTCATAAACAGAACTTCTACGCCAATGACCATTTTTTAAAAAAAACTGTTATTTTCATTATCTACACACAGTTTAACAAAAATAATGTACCTTCTTCTGTTTCGAAATTCCTGTGCGTTTCCGAGTTATTTTGATTTTTAGTGTTTGATGTGGTACTAAGTTAAGTAACGTGCTTTATGTGAATAATTGAATATAAAGTTTTCAATAAAAAAGATATAATAAATTATTTAGAGCCATTTTAGTACCTAACGATCGTTTCTTTAAAATTTCAAATACATTTTCATTTATAAATAGGTAGGTTATCGGTTTTTTTTTAGTATCCATTGTTATTATCCTCGTATAAAAAGAAATGCATAATTATTATTGTTATGCGGTCAATACTTTCTGTATAATTATGTATGTTTCAATTTCGCCATAAACATGTATGTAGTTTTTAAGTGAGATTCTAATAAGTTATAGACCGCTGCTCACTTGCTCTCATTAAAGAGCCGCCACTGTATCAAGCCATACTCAAATACAAGACTTTTGTAAATTGAAATCTGTTTAGTACACTAATTTTAACAATCCTTATTTATTATTGTAACAATACTTAATTAATAATTGTGAAATTAATAAGAATTCTTAGCAATAACGATTTATAAATAAATAACAATAACACTAGTATAATAAAATTAGACACTTTGTTCAAAATGTAAACCGTTCTTTTCAATACACATTTCACAGCGACGTACAATAGAACGTCTTAAGTTAATTAAATGATGCACCCTTATTTCATTGCAAGCATCTCTGATGCGATTGTGAAGTTCTTCAAGTGTATTAACCGGAGTGGTATACACCTTTTCCTTCATGAATCCCCATACAAAAAAGTCAAGTGGCGTTAAATCGGGGGATCTAGGAGGCCACGCCACTGGACTTCCACGACCTATCCACCTCCCCGGGTAGTTATTGTTTAGCCAATTTCTTACATTTCTGCCATAATGGGCCGGACATCCATCAAGCTGAAACCAAGAATGTCCTCTTAAATTCAAAGGAATGTCTTCCCACATATTAACATGTTCTTCTTCTAAAAATTGTAGGAAATTTTCTGAATTTACACGTTGTGGCAAGAAATAAGGTCCAAACACGTGGTTGCCGTAAATTCCAATCCAGACATTTGTACTAAATTCATGTTGAAAACTTCTTGGTCGAATGGCATGTAGGTTTTCATGTGCCGATATATGCAGATTGTGAAAGTTTACGATACCACGACGAGTAAAACAGGATTCATAAGTCCACAGTATGTTGGATAAGAAATCTCTATTACTTTGAATGGAGTTAAGAACGCACCTACAATAATTAAGTCTTCGTTCGGCGCCACCTGGACATAAACCATGAACAGGTTGAAAATGATATCGGCGTCTGTGATCCCGTTTTAAAACCCGGGAAACTTTACTTTGGGAAATACCAAGAGCAACAGCAGTACGTCGAGTACTTGTCGTGGGGTTCCTATTAAATTCACGCAATATACCCTCTCCAATTCTATCTCGTCCACGGTTGTTCTGTCGGCCCCCATGTACATTTTACAAACCCTGGTTAACACATCGACGATGGATACTCACAAAAACGGAATGATGAGGTTGTCGTCTATTTGGAAATCTTCTCCGATACTCCCTAGCTGCGTACCTTGAATTCCCATTTGCGAACCCATAAATAAAATGAATGT
Organism: Vesta saturnalis; assembly: GCA_036346205.1. Classification (NCBI taxonomy): domain Eukaryota; kingdom Metazoa; phylum Arthropoda; class Insecta; order Coleoptera; family Lampyridae; genus Vesta; species Vesta saturnalis. The sequence goes on from JARFJB010001678.1 coordinate 222,007, forward strand.
CGGCTTGTTCGCTATTTGTAAATGTAAACCGCATGTTACACTAACTAAAAGCTGGCAAATCAAATGAAATAACTTTTTGAACTTAAAAACAATAATTAATAACAGTGAAATTATTCAAGATGAAGGAAGTGTTTGTAAAAAGTCAAACTGTCGTTTCAAAATATAAAATTTAATACTTACTTGATTTCCAAGGAGTATCATATTTTGTTGCAATGAAATAAGGGTGCATCATTTAGTTAACTTAAGACGTTCTATTGTACGTCGCTGTGAAATGTGTATTGAAAAGAACGGTTTACATTTTGAACAAAGTGTCTAATTTTATTATACTAGTGTTATTGTTATTTATTTATAAATCGTTATTGCTAAGAATTCTTATTAATTTCACAATTATTAATTAAGTATTGTTACAATAATAAATAAGGATTGTTAAAATTAGTGTACTAAACAGATTTCAATTTACAAAAGTCTTGTATTTGAGTATGGCTTGATACAGTGGCGGCTCTTTAATGAGAGCAAGTGAGCAGCGGTCTATAACTTATTAGAATCTCACTTAAAAACTACATACATGTTTATGGCGAAATTGAAACATACATAATTATACAGAAAGTATTGACCGCATAACAATAATAATTATGCATTTCTTTTTATACGAGGATAATAACAATGGTTACTAAAAAAAAACCGATAACCTACCTATTTATAAATGAAAATGTATTTGAAATTTTAAAGAAACTATCGTTAGGTACTAAAATGGCTCTAAATGTTTTATTATATCTTTTTTATTAAAAACTTTATATTCAATTATTCACATAAAGCACATTACTTAACTTAGTGCCACATCAAACACTAAAAATCAAAATAACTCGGAAACGCACAGGAATTTCGAAACAGAAGAAGGTACATTATTTTTGTTAAACTGTATGTAGATAATGAAAATAACAGTTTTTTTTAAAAAATGGTCATTGGCGTAGAAGTTCTGTTTATGAAAGGGGTTAAGAACCCCCTCCACTCCGCCACTGTGCAAGTTTGTGAACATTCTTATCGCTTGTTTTATGCCCCTTAATTAATAGACATTATTCCCCCAACATGAAAAAAATCTAAGCATTCGTTTATGAGTTGTAATGGAAATTTGAGAAAAAAAAATTATATTCAACACCCTGTATCTCGGAAACGAAGCCTTCTACGACATATGTTTATAGGAACTTTTCTTTTTAGAAACATGTGTTCTATCTCCTGTTAAAGTTTGTCTACAAAAAGCTGACTCACCCTGTATATATCCAGGCTGTATATTTTACGAGGGCCAAGTCAAATATCTCCCTTAATATCTGATGTAGAAGAAAAAAACTTTAGTAAAAGTTATTCCATTTTTTGTGAGCTTTATTTCAGTAAAAAGATATTTGAAATCCACAGCCTACTTTGTGAGATATTGTACAAAAACATGAAAACTAGGAAAAACACAACGGCTTATATCTTCTTTATTTGAGGAAATATGACAAAAATTAAAGAGATGAAAGTTGACGGCAAGGATTATAAGAATAATGATATGTATCAAAAAGTACAAAAAAATGCAGTTGTTTTTGACATACGCTCTTGTATAAAAATAAAAATAACAAATCTCGAGGTAGGCCATGCCACCATTAGATCCGTTGCTTTTTTTTTCTCTTTCCAACAGTATAATACATGCCATGAAAATTTTAACTAACAGTACCAAAATTAAAAATTTAGTGAAAACCATAACACATATCGTTGATTCGCAAAAATCAGCTATGCCATTAAAGTAAAAATTCACTTTTTAATAATTATAAATCTGGAATTATTTATTATAATTTAATACAAACAAACAAATATCTCATAAGTAAAAATACAAAAAAAGAAGAATTATGTATAACAGTAATAATTATACTGTCATGCTGAACAAGAAATGTATGTATTTATTTTGTTAGCTACACAAAATGCTCAAATTGTGCACGATGCATTCTAATCCACAAATGTGCTCTACGGGACATCTCACGCATTACATTTTGGAGCATCTCAGGAGTAACTGCCTCAGATGTATTTATAATTCTGGTTTTGAGGTCCTCAGTATTTTCAGGGGCAATTTGAAATATCTTGTCTTTAATGTAAGCCCAGAGAAAATAATCCAAAGGAGTAATATCTGGTGATCGAGGTGGCCATAGAATGGGTCCATAGGTGAACTATTCAGCTATCTGGCATAACTTCATTTAAATAATTTGAACATATTACAGCAGTGTGAGGTGGAGCCCCATCATGTTGAAAATATGAGCAATTTAATCTTTCTGCCAATGTTAATTCACACAGAAAATCTTGAATCTCGTTTTGCAGGAAATTAAGATATCCATAAGAGGTTAATTTACCATTATAAAAATATGGTCCAATTACTTTAGTTCCTAAAAGACCCACCCAAACATTAGTAGAAAATGTTTTTTTGGAAAGCACTCTCTCTGCACCAATGTGTATTTTCTTGGGTTCACTTATAATGAATATTTCTATTGAAAAATCCATTATTTGAAAAGTTTGATTCGTCCGACCAAAGAATTTTGCTACATATCAGTGGGTCAACCCTTTTCTTATTTAACAACCATCTACAAAATCTTACTCTCCTAGGCTTATCTGCTTCATATAAATGTTGAACTTTCTTCATTTTGTAGCATCGAAATCCGTTCTTTTTTTAAATTATTTTTCTTGCGCTGTCTTTTTTACACGACCGTTTCTCTGAATTTGTCTCAAAGAGGTTTCTTCATTTTGGTTAACATAATTTAACACTCTATTCACTTTTCTTACGTTATCCGTAATATGCCCTCGCCTTACTACTGTTTTTGAAAACAAACCATGTGTTTTTAGATTTTGAACTAACTTCCTAAACCTAGTTCGATTTAGCTGTGATTGCCATCTCAGAATCAAAATTGCACTGACAATAAATGGTAATCATATTGAATTTTTCAATATGATTACCATAATTATATTGATATAAAACTATTTATCTTAGAGCTTGATAATGACAACACACAACAGTGAGAATCAGTCAAATTTGTTGACAGCTGCGTACATTGTTTTTCACTATTCATGGCATAGCAAATTTTTGATTCAATGATATGTATTATGGTTTTCATTAAATTTTGACACTATCAGTTAAAATTTTTAGGACATGTTTTATATCACTGGAAAGAGAAAAGAGCAGCGAAATTAATTTAATTTAATCCATGAGAGGCAGTTACTCCTGAGATGCTCCAAAATGGTGCACAATTTGAGCATTTTCTGTAGCTAACAAAATAAATACATACATTTCCGGTTTTTTTGTATTTTTACTTATGAGATATTTGTTTGTTTGTATTAAATTGTAATAAATAATTACAGAGTAATAATTATTATAAAGTGAATTTTTACTTACTTAGCTGATTTTTACGAATCAACGATATGTATTATGGTTTTCACTAAATTTTTAATTTTGGTACTATTAGTTAAATTTTCATAGCATGTATTATATCGTTGGAAAGAGAAAAAAGCAACGGATTTAATGGTGTCACGACCTACCTTGAGATTTGTTATTTTTATTTTTGTTCAAGAGCGTATGTCAAAACAACTGCATTTTTTTGTATTTTTTGATACATATCATTATTCTTATAATCCTTGTCGTCAACTTTCATCTCTTTAATTTTTTTCATATCTCCTCAAATAAAGAAGATATAAGCCGTTGTGGTTTTCCTAGTTTTCATGTTTTTATACAATATCTCACAAAGTAGGCTGTGGATTTCAAATATCTTTTCACTGAAATAAAGCTCACAAAAAATGGAATAACTTTTACTAAAGAGATCTTAAGGGAGATATTTGACTTGGCCCTCGTAAAATAGACAGCCTGTATATACCGGGTGTAACAGGATCATGGTACACCCCACTTTTCTCGTTTCGTTTTGAAGATAATTGATTGAAACTTGGGATATCCTATATACATAATAAGCGGCACTTTTTGACATAATACGCGATTTTTTTTCATTTCCGGTTTCGCCGGAAGTGACACTAACTTTCGATTTTTAAATGGAACACCCTGTATATTATTGCATTTTTGAATTCTGCATGATTTTCTTAATCCAACGATGCCAAATAAGTGACATTTCAATCGTCAATATTTTTTATAATATAATAGTAATAATTAGTTTTCCATGTGTGCCATGACGGTTCCGATTTATTCTAAATGACCCGTGTAATGGTAGAAAAATCGAAATCCCGTCAAAAATACTAAATTACGTGATTCATGAGCAAATAATGTTCATCAAAATGGTTTTTGGGGCAAAACTCATTTTTTTTTCAATTGGAACCATATTGGTACCGTGGTACCATTTATTAGTACTATTACTAAGGAACTTATTCATATATCTTATTAAAATGTGTGATAAATACAAACAAAATTACAGCTAAAAGAAAATAAGAAAATACTCTTTATCTATAATTATCTTGTTATACATAAGGCGGCTTTGGAATACAAAAAATGAACACAAAACATTACAACAGTTGTTCAAAATGCTGCCCATTAACGTCAATGTACTACTGAACTCGTATCGCCGTTTCTCGAAGAACGTTCGCCAATAGCTGGGCCGTTATGCTATTAATGCGCGTCTTACACGTAGCTCCAGGTCTTCACGGGTTGTAACGGCGGTGCGTAGACAATATTTTTTAAATGACCCCAAATAAAGAAATCAAGGGGTGTAAAATCAGACGACCTTGGCGGCCACCTCACAGGACCATTAGTCGAAATTACGTTTTCTCCAAATCTCTGTTGAACGTAATCAATTACTATCCTTGAATTATGGGGAGGAGCGCCATCTTGTTGGAAATAGATTCCCGGTCTTAAATCCAAAGGTAACTCATCTAAAATGTCCTCAATCTCATTTTGCAGGAATCTCAAGCATCTGGCACCAGTCAGGGGTCCTTCAAATATTATTGGACCAATACCGATTATTCCAAGCCAAAATTTTTAAACCTAGACTCGTCCGAAAATAAAATCATTCCCAAAAAATCATTGTTTGGCTGCACGTTATTCTGCAAAATCCAATTGCAATATTCTATCCTACGTTCGTAATCATTTTCGTACAAGTGCTGGTGCAATTGGTATTTAAAAGATTTATAGTGGTAGTTGTGCAAAATTCGGCTTACCGTTTGGTGACTGATTTCCAATTCATGCCCAATTTGATTTAAAGAAACAGTCTTACCAACTTCTACTCGAGCCAAAACATTAATTTCCGTTCCTTCGCCAACAATGAAATTTTCTTCGGGATCATTGTTCGGCTCTCTTCGAAATTGATTTTCAAGGCGTTTAAATAATTTCTCGCTGGACATTGTCTATTAGGATACCGTTCTCCATAAAGATCTTTAGCTGCTACGGCATTTTTTCTACATTCCCCGTAAATAATTAACATGTCCACCTTTTCATCTCTTGTATAAATTGGCGTCATTTTGAACACAATTAACAAGAATTTTAAATAATTTTTAAAGACACAATAAAAACACCGATAAACCAACAAATGTTTGACAAGCTAAATTTTCATTGTTTTTAAAGCCAACTTAGTTACTTCTTATCTTCCCTACAGAGAGTTGTAATATTTAATTATAAATAAATTGTATTTTCTTATTTTCTGTTAGCTGTAATTTTGTTTGTATTTATCGCAAATTTTAATAAGACATACCTATGAATAAGTTCCTTAGTAATAATATTAATACACGTAGGAGCTACGTGTAAGACGCGCGATTAATAGCATAACGGCCCAGCAATTGGCGAACGTTCCTCGAGAAACGGCGATACGAGTTCAGAAGTGAATTGACGTTAATGGGCAGCATTTTGAACAACTGTTGTAATGTTTATTGTTCATTTTTTGTATTCCAAAGCCACCTTATGTATAACAAGATAATTATAAATAAATTGTATTTTCTTATTTTCGTTTAGCTGTAATTTTGTTTGTATTTATCGCACATTTTAATAAGACATATGAATAAGTTCCTTAGTAATAGTACTAATAAATGGTACCACGGTACCAATATGGTTCCACTGGAAGAAAATGAGTTTTGCCCCAAAAACCATTTTGATGAACATTATTTGCTCATAAATCACGTAATTTAGTATTTTTGACGGGATTTCGATTTTTCTAACAATACACCGGTCATTTAGAATAAATCGGAACCGTCATGGCACACTTAAATGGAAAACTAAAAATTCTATTATAAAAAATATTGCCGTTTGAAATGTCACTTATTTGGCATCGTTGTATTAAGAAAAATTTGCAGAATTCAAAAATGCAATAATATACAGGGTGTTCCATTTAAAAATCGAAAATTAGTGTCACTTCCAGCGAAACCGAAAATGAAAAAAATCGTTTATTATGTCAAAAAGTGCCGCTTATTATGTATATAGGATAACCCAAGTTTCAATCAATTATCTTTAAAACGAAAGAAGAAAAGTGGGGTGTACCATGATCCTGTTACACCCGGTATATATATATATATATATATATATATATATATATATATATATATATATATATATATATATATATATATATATAATGTAACCAGTCACTTTAATGGCAAAGTGAAATAGCTCCCTCATAGCTCAGATCAGCCCTACTCTAGATAAGTAGTGGTCGTGGGTTCGAGTCCCACTCTAGGCAATCTTTTACTGTGTACATTAAAACCTTTAATAATTCACAAATTAAAAACTGTTATGACTTAGTCATTATTCAACTTAGATTCAACTAGATTATATTCTCTCTTTAATTTACAAAACTTTCACATAAACGCAAGTCCAATAGTATTTCGTTGTCAAAGTTAATAACCTGACTAAGCAGTTGATAACACATATTTAAAAATGAAAATATCTTAGAAACTGTTCAAGATCGATTTAGACAAAGTATACCTTTTTTAACCTGAAAAATATCAAGGTTTCGTATTTTAATAAAAAAAAAATCCGCATACAAATTACGGATTAAAATGTTACTCTACCCCTTGCGTTCTACGGCACTGTCCATAATAAAAACGTATTAATAAGTTAAAATCAATGCACTTTATATCTCTATTTATTATACCAAGAAAGGGAGAAATATACCTTTTTTTCATTTTGGAGATATTTCAAACATCAACACTTTTTTTCGAACTTTGACACCCCGTGTTCTATTTTATTATCAATATTTTATCAAATCAAGTTGTATTTTGAGGCCAAAAATTTTACATTTCACTTTGGACCATTACATCATTTTCAAGGAGATACAGTCAACCAGCTGGCAATATTTCTTACAAAAATTGTTATCCCAAAAACCGTAATAGATGGACAGGGTATAGTTTTAATAAAAAAGATTCAAAATTATGGTTCCCATCCAAAAATGCAAACATATACAGAGTGTTTAATTGAAAATAACAAAGTAGATGGCGACTTCCGATATAACGGAAAGCGCTAGAAGTCTGAAAATATTTTAGTTGCAGAGAACGCAATCAATTATACCCGATTCTAAATTTACAAGTTTTAATTTTGGCCACAACCTCGTAAACTTGTAATGAACGGTTTCGCTGAGACACCCTGTATATCATGTGAAAATATACTATATATGTACAATCCCAACACTGGGTTCTTTTCCTTAGCAAAATGAGTACTTAAAATAGACCACCTGGGCATCTAAAAATTCTTGTGCCTAGGGCCTCCAAAGACCTTAATCCGCCACTGAACACTGTATGAGTTTTTTGTAATTCGACAGATTTTAAAATACCGGGTTATATTCAAATTCTGCTAATTGCGACATTAAGTTCATAGTTTATAAAATAAAAACCGTTTGTTTAAAACTGCAATAACTAATAAAATATTCTCAAAGAATAAACTGAGCGTGTGTGTTTGATCTCTGAAAAGCGGATAATAAATATTTTATTTAATCACCAAAAGTGCTCTCTGAACATTCATCTAAACCTTTTTAATTATTCATTCTTGAATTAAAATGCATAAATATTTAATGTTAATTATGATAACGTTTCTTACACTGTTATCGAAATAATTATGTTGTATAGAAACAATTCTTTTAAAATTGAATTAAACTGAAACAGCAATCTTTCTCGCTCTCTCATCCTCCCTCGCTACATCATTTCGAACGATATCAATATACGAACTAACCCTATAATTAATTAACTAAAATTGCCACCGAATCAAAACTAAATTAAACATGAGCGAGTACACAACGGTATTCAAATAAATGATGTAGATATTGAAAGCAGGACTCAGCAATTTTTATTTGTTTTAATGTACGATTTGTATCTGCAATTTTAAAGAATGTGTTGTTATTTTTAGCAATAAACAAAAAATAATTAGTGGTTTAAATTATTAAAGTAAATATATGTTCATATTTCATTTAATGGGCGAAAATGACTAATAACGAAGAAATTTAGGAAAATTAAAATTACTAACTCTTATGACCAATAGAAAACGCATTTTTTTCTATTTTTACTTTCCAACCTTCATATACTCGATATGTAGGTATAGAAGGTTATGCAATCGACTTTTTTTCACTATTGCTAAATCGACTTATTAGTTCATTTTACAACTTTTCGTCAAGTTTCGCCAAGATTGGCCATCATGTCTCGATATCTGTTTGTCTGTCTGTGTGGATGTGTGTTAGTATCCACGATAACTCCAGAATGAAAATACCTACGTACTTAAACTTTTGTATTTAAGCTTGTTTTCATTTCGACTCGTCCAACGAAGACTGTAGTAACTCATATTTTATAGTTTTGGGAAAAGTGACCGTAAACATTTAGGAACTCTTCAAAAAACAGGTTGTTTTAAAAGGAATCAATTTGACTTTTGATTGAGTTACTGCAGTTTTCGTTGAAAGAAATTATAAAAAAAAATAGTTTTTTAAGAAACTTTATTTTCCTGAAAATTGTTTAAACGGAACACAGTATGCAGCAAATAAATTATTAAAACTTATAATAATTATTCTGAATATTCATCTTCACTCTTTCATTGTTACCTACTTCATCAGGAATAGCTTCACCTTCTGTTGGATGTGATTGCAAATTTCTATAAAACTGGTGGTACATCATTGGTATTTTGCCCGTGTCATAAAGTTGTAGTAACCCTTTCAATTTTTTTTTCCACAACTAGTAAATAAGTATTATAAAGTCTTACAGGGAAATTACTAGCATTAGAGAGTCGTCCTCTAGATCTTCGACGATTCTGAATATTAGCGCTATTTAAACTGGCACTGAAATCGTATTACTTACTTACTTACTTAACCTTCACGCCATTCCCTTGCGGGGTAGGCAAAACAATCCCTGCCCCTTATTTATTTTTCATTCACAATCTTTCTCCATGCTTTCCTATCTCCGCATACCTCCCTAGCTTCCGCAAGATTCATACATAGTCTCTGACATGCCCTTTTGTTTTTAAAACTCCTTATCTTTCTTTCCTTTATCATAGATTCTACTACATTCAGCCAAGTTTTACGCGGCCTACCAGGCCCGGCCTTTCCCCTAACCTCACCCACATATATTTGTTTCGTTAATCTTGCGTTGTTCATTCTGTCAATGTGACCAAACCAACGTAATGTACAACTTTTATATCTATCCGTCATAGTCTTTTCCTCACCACACTCCCTCATTATGCATTCATTTTTTATCTTGTCCCGTCTCGTTTTACCACATGCGCTTCTCAGAAATCTCATACCCACGGCATTTATTTTTCTTTCGTGCTTTTTTGACATACCCATGTCTCACTTCCATACAGTACTGACGGGACGAATACGCCATTATACATTGCTCGTCTCGCAGCTAGACTCATGCTTTCATTGCTCATTATAGTCCACATACTTCCAATCACTTTCCTTCCAGCATTGACCCTACGTCCAATCTCGCTCTCAATTGTACCATCTGCAGTAAACATACTTCCGAGATATACCAGCTCGTCCACTTGCTCCATAACTTCATCTTGCAGAGTAAATACTCTACTCTCCTTTCCACCTTCCCGATTGAACACCACAATCTTAGTTTTGTTCACGTTTACCTTTAGGTCCATGCTCTCACAGACTGTATCAAACTTCCTCAGAGCGGTTTGCACCTCATCCGCACTGTCACTTAATAAGACTGTGTCATCTGCATACACCAGGAGTCGTACATTTACGTCACCAACCATTACACCATTTGTATCGTTACATGCTTGTCTAAGACATTTATCCATGTATATATTGAACAACCACGGTGACATCACACAGCCTTGTCGCACTCCTTGCTCAATATTAAAGTATTCACTCACACCTCCTCTCACCCTAACACATGCCCGACTACCGTTGTATACTGCCCTTATTCCATTTATTAGACCTTTATTTACGCCATATTCATTTAATATTTCCCACATCTTCTCTCTATTCACTCTGGCATATGCTTTCTCCAGATCTACAAACGCACAGTACAACTTCCTTTTTACCTTTAAACACTTTTCGATCACCTGCTGGAGAGCAACCATCTGATCGATACATCCTCTCCCTGGCATGAAGCCACCTTGCACATCCCACATCTTAGATTGTGTAGTTTCTCGTACTCTATCAATCAGTATTCTTCCAAAAACTTTACCAGGTACGCTAAGCAAGCTTATTCCTCTGTAGTTCTTACAATCACTCTGATTCCCCTTACCCTTATACAATGGTACAATGATCGCGCTCTTCCAATCACTCGGCACTTTTCCACAGATAAGGCATACATTGAATAATTCACGTAATCTTCGTATAAGCTTTGCACCACCATACTTGAGCATTTCACCAGTGATTTCATCTACGCCTCCTCCCTTGCCGTTTTTCAACCTTCCTACCGTTTTCTCTACCTCATTTATTCCAATATCCTTCTCAGTTTCATTCATCATTTCTTTTATATTCTCCTTATTTAACTATTCAGTCTTACTTTCCTCACTACTGTACAGCTTTCCGAAATATTCTTGCCAGCATTTCCTCACTTCACAATCGTCCCATACTATTTCGTTTCTATCATTCATCACTCCTGCAGCGTTCTGTTTTGGGCCACGTTTTGTATTTTTGACCCATTTCCAGAAGAGTTTTTTGTTTCCCTCAAAATCACTCTGCATTTTCTCTCCTTCTACAGCCATCACTTCCTCTTTACTTATTCTCACTGCCTCCTTCGCTTCTTTGTTTCTTAATCTGTACACCTCATACAATCGTTTATTCTCAGTCTCATTTTTTGCAGCATCTTTTTTCTTACTTATTGCCTTTTTTACCGACTCATTCCACCAAGCACATTTTTTCTGTGTACCAACAATCACTCTTCCACATATTCGCACGGCACAATTGACAACAGAGTTTTTCAAGCTTATCCATGCACTTTCAACGTCAGTGTCTTTTATTTGTTCGTTCCACACTGTTTCATTCACATTCAACTCTTTATTCACAGCATCTACGTATTTCATTCTCGCACCATTATCCACTAGTTTGTCAACCCTAATTCTGGACGTTCGCACTACGTTTGCTTTCCTTCTCCACACCCACTTTTGCCCTAAACACACTCTCGATACAACCAAAAGTGGTCCGATCCACACTCCGCTCCGCGCATTACTTTTGTGTCTTTCACCAGGTTTCTAAGCCGTTCATCATACACTATCAAGTCTATCATACTTTTAGATTCACCTCTTTGCCATGTATACATATGCACATTTTTATGTTTAAACCACGTATTGGATACAAACAGGCTTCTCTCCACACAGATGTTCAGTAGGTGTTCACCGTTCTCATTGGTTCTTTGGTCTCCGAACTTTCCTAGAACGCGTTCACTATGTTCTCTCTGTACACCCACCCATCCGTTCATATCCCCTAATATAATCACTCTTTCGTCTGGCTTACATACGTTCAACACGTTCTCTACTTCATTCCAGAAGTTCTCACGCTCCTGGTCTCTTTCTCCATTCACCGGTGCATAGCATGCAATAAGAAAAATTCTTCGAAACTCCACTTTCATTCTAACCCATATTACCCGGGGAGATACTAATTCGTACTGTTTAACACATCTTTTCGCTCTTTCACTTATGATCACCCCAATTCCTTTTGCACCTTGCACTTCCGTCTCAACTCCTGACCATAGTGCCAGGCTGCCATCCTCCATCTCCACAGCATCCTTTCCTATGCGCTTTGTCTCCGATACACACAGAATATCAAGGTGTCTTTCGTACATTACATTCGCAATTTCAAATTCTTTACCATGCATACCTCCAATGTTAAATCGTATTTAAATTGAATAATATCTGGCGTAACAGACGCAATAGTATATTAAGTATTAAGAACAATAAGGACAGTTGACCGACCGACGATAATGTTTGGCGACTTCGTCAATATTGGAGGAGATCGGTAAACTCCTTACTGTTCGAAATGCTTATGCTATTTTTTGTGCGATCAACAATACACTTGATGGCAAAATGTAGGCAAAACACATTTTATTTTATCTCAAAATTGCTTAAAAGATGACCACAAGCAGAGCCACAAGCGTATGTATTGTTTCCTTAGTAACCTGAATGTTAATGTGACAGTTGTAAAATAATTGTGTCAGAAATTCTGCTAATCAAGGCGACAAAATTCTGCATGATAATGAAGTGTAAGAACCAGTGGCTTCTACGTCTCAACAAGCAATACATTCTGTGAATACAAATTTTCTTGAAACGGGCGGTATTACCATTTCCAATTGTACAATTGTACATTTAATTTTAATATTAATAAATAATACTATACCCAAAACTCTGGCAGGTGTTTCAGTGAACTATGAATTTCACTTACTGTTCGCTGAACGGTAAGTAAATTACTTACGGTTCAGTTAGACTCATTAAACAGTAAATGCCACCTACTGTTGTCAAAACAGTGACAGTAAGTTGACAAAAATGAACGATCGCACAAAAACATTATTTCTTTTATTTTACTCAGCTCAATTTTCCAATTCTCCCGAAAACTCTTAAAATCTAAAAAATCGTTCATTTCGTCACGTTGTACGACCTCTCGGTCATCAATTTCTTATAAAATTGTATAAATATCGCACATTTTCTGTATTTTCCATATTTCAAATTCCAAATTTTTATTTCGAAAGTTTTCCATGTAAAGGGCTTTAAATTAAAATCCAATTTAGTACTTCGTCACAAAATGAATATAAATATCTCACATTTTTACATTTTGCAATAAATTTGAATTTAATTTATAGCACGAACATCGGAAAGTTTGGAATAGAAAGCTGAAATCACAGTTTACAGGAAAAATGCAAAAAATTTGAGATATTCATATAAATTGTATAATAAAATGGAAGGACCAAGAACTCCTAATGAGTTTTAAATCGTTAATACGGGAAGCTTTAGAATAAAAATTTGGAATTTACACTGTACAGGGTGGTTTTTTTTCGTTAATATTACAGGGTATAGGCTAAACAGTAAGAGATACAAAAAAACTAAGATACGTGCCCCGTTCTCTTTTTTAGTGTTTAGTTTAATGGCGCAATTGGATCTACGCTAACTAAATTGGTTTCGAAGATACAGAGTGATTCTCAAAATCTGCCGGTTTTTATTATCTCTTATGACTCGGTTATTTATGGAGATAAAAAAAAAGCTTTGGATACGAAAGTTTTATGACTTTTTACGTTGAATCCAGTGGCGTTCTTAAAAAAATATAGATGTTTGATTTTTTGAGATATTATATCAAAAGTAGCATTTTCTTAAATGGAACACCCTGTATCTGATAATCTCAAAAAATTGCATGTTTTCTTGAGATTGCAACAATATATAACACTTAATATTTTGCATTGTCCTAAATAGCTAAAATACGAAAAAAACATTTTTTTAGTTGGCCATTAATTGAATGTTTTAAGCAATTGTTTTTGTTTGTTTACATGTCATAAAATTCAGTAACAATTATGTATTGGTATTCTTATTTCGTTTCCGATTATATTTTTTAAAAAAGGTGATTAAAATGAATAATTTTCAAAATTATGAAAAATTAAATATGCTTGAGTGCTACATTGAGAGTAATAAAATAAAGACGCAGCTCTAGACTTATATTTTGAGCGTTATCCGGAACGACGACAGCCAGAACAACAAATATTTGAAAGATTATATCACAATTTAAGTGAGTATGGATCATTTGGAAAACCAAGAAGTAAGATTTACAATAAGGCAAATAGAGAAAGAGATGAAATAAATACATTAGCTTGTGTTGCTGCTGATCCGAGGATATCTAGCCGTAATATTGAGAAAGATATTGCCACAAGTAAATCTAAAGTTTTAAAAACGTTAAGAAAGCATAAGTATAAACCATATAAAATAAGAAAGGTTCATAACTTACATCCTGGAGATGAAAAGCGGCGTTCAACAATTTGTCATTGGTATACGCAGCAAATTAATCGGAATTCCAATTTTTTTCAAAATATAATATGGACCGACGAGGCTTTTATATCTAGCGAAGGAATTTTTAATCGACATAATAATCGATATTGGTCAAACATAAATCCTCATCAGACGGTCGCCAGGTTACAACAAGGACGGTTTGGGTTGCATGTATGGGTGGCGCTATATCAAAACAGAGTCCTTAACTACAGAATTTTTAATGAAAATTTGAATGCTCAAGGATACATCCAAATTTTGGAAGAATGTGTAATAATGGAGTTGGATAACATGCCATTAGCTGCAAGAAATAATGTTTATTTACAACAAGACGGTGCTCGAGCACATACTAGCCACATGGTAAGGGACTTACTAAATGTCAATTTTGACGAAAATTGGCTTGGTACATATGGACCAAACAGATGGCCTCCGCGTTCCCCCGATCTGACGCCACTCGACTTTTACTTTTGGGGATCTATAAAAAATGTAGTCTATAAAACCCGAAGTAATACTGTAGAAGAACTCAGAGCAAATTTTATTAATTGCCTTGGAATAGTGCCAGAATGGAAGACAATTTGAACACCTTTTGTGATTAACCACCTATGCTAATTGTTATTTATAAGTATTTGAAATAATTACTGTTGAGTTATTATAAATCTTTTCTTGTTTTTTGTAGTTGTTGTTTTAGTTTATTAATGTTTTATTATTGTTATTATCTGCAATTTTATTATGCCTATTATAAAATAAAAAATTTATTAAATCCATGGCCAACTAAAAAAAAATGTTTTTTTAGTATTTTAGCTATTTAGGTCAATGCAAAATATTAAGTGTTATATATTGTTGCAATCTCAAGAAAAATGCAATTTTTTGAGATTATCAGATACAGGGTGTCCCATTAAAGAAAATGCTACTTTTGATAATATCTCAAAAAATCAAACATCTATATTTTTTAAGAACGCCACTGGATTCAACGTAAAAAGTCATAACACTTTTTTTATCTCCATAAATAACCGAGTCATAAGAGATAATAAAAACCGGCAGATTTTGAGAATCACTCTGTATCTTCGAAACCAATTTAGTTAGCGTAGATCCGATTGCGCCATTAAACTAAACACTAAAAAAGAGAACGGGACACGTATCTTAGTTTTTTTGTATCTCTTACCTTTTAGCCTATACCCTATAATATTAACGAAAAAAAACACCCTGTACATGAAAAATACTAAACATTTTGGGATTTTTTACAACTTTGATAACAAAATGGTAAAGACGAGAACTTCGAAATTGGAATTTACAATTTACATGGAATATGGAAAAAATGTGAGTAATTTACACAATTTTTGTAACAAAATGGAAGAACATTTGAATCATCGATATGGGAACCTTTGGAATAAACATTTGGAATTTATATTGTATATGGAAAATGAAAAAAAATGTGCGATTTATGCATTTTTGATTTAACTTGAATTTAACTCCCTTAACATGGGAATCTTTGTTTTGAAATTTTGGAATTTACAGTTTACATGGAAAATGCAAAAAATGTGTTACGTATATTGTTTTTATAACAAACGGAAGAGACGAAAAAATTCCAAACTTGAGTGCGAATCGTCGATACCGGACGCTTTGGAATAAAAATCTGGAATTTACAGTGTACAGGATTACCCATTTTCGAAACTTTTACTGGTTATCTCGGTAATTATTTTAAATGGAACATCCTGTATATTTTAAGCCAAAAAAGTTCCATTTTTAATTGTCTAACATTTAATATAGTTTATTATTTAAATAATTTTTATATTAAATCATTAGCAGGCTATGCATTATGTATTATGAGGTAAGAAAACGAAATGAAAGTTTACATTGTTCACTGAAGACTACTGGCCTCAGAGTAATATGCAAGTGACAAGTTTAGAGCTACTTCATAATCGTACGATGTTTAAGAATACTTACTTAATAAATAGTTTAGTAGGCTATGGATAAAATCTAGTTGTTCTAAGATCGATTAGAAATCGTTGCCAAAGATGTATTGATTGCAATGGAGGACCATTTGATTACCTTCATCGATAAATGTACCACATTTTATTTCATCTTCTTACATAGCCTACTACTGATTTAATATAAAAATTAAAATTGTTCACTTATTTAAATAATAAATTATATTAAATGTTATATGTATGATAAGACCTTTTAAAAATGCAACCTTTTTGGTAAAAAATATACAGGGTGTTCTATTTAAAATGAGAATGTTGGATGCGATAACTTTTTGACTTGACTCGGTAGATACGATTTTTGGGCGGCATAATATTCTACTTAGCAAACCAAGAAACTTTCATAGGAAACGTTTTCTTCTATTGCTAGTAATAAAACATAACAGGGGATAAATTTAAAATCGGCAATGTTTCTAGTAGAGACGAAGAACTTCCATATTTCAATTAGCTCCCCTACAGGGGCGTAACGAATTATTAGAATTTTTCTTGTGCGCGCCCTTGATGTAAAAATGTTATTGCTCTAATGATTGATTACGGCTGGGCAGACCGCGATCAAAATCTTTGTTTGTTACTTGGAAACTCGAGAGACGTAAATATAAGGTTGTTACAGACGAATGCATATTTTAAAAATCAAGATGTCGTGCAATAATTAATATGAAACTGTTCCAACATGAATTAATGTCTCTTGTTTCTTTTATTACTTTTGAAAGACGGGAGTTGATTTTTGGGGAGTAGACATAGTTAGTTTGAAATCGGGGGAAAGGCAGTTTTACAGTTAGAATGCCAATCGAGCCAGATCGATTTTTGGGTTAATTAAATACCTTCACTATAAAAAGTTTGTCTTTAAAATAATTGTTGCGTGTACATTTTTGTTTTGAATTCGCCAACACTAAGCTGTCTTTTCTTTCGGGGTTAAACCGCATATGTTAACGATTTGTGTCTATGATCAATTAAGGGAATATTTATTCCAGTGTATGTATTTTTATATAACTGAAAGCTCACAGACAATCATTTTACCAGCCTATGTAACGTCTTAAAAGAACCGACATTGCCGTGCGAAGGTATCTTATTCGTACGCGGACTCATTAAGCTGAAATCTGCTAAAATGAAAGATAGTACAGGGCTCTCTCACTCTGGTATTTGTACGAATTAGCATTGTTGGGTGGTTTTTTATATTTATATTTATGTAGAGATGGGTATAGGATGCCGCTGGTTATTAATTGTAAAAGGCAATTGCTAATTGGTACACACTTCCAACATTAAACCATTAAACCATTAAACAACTCGAATTTTTATTTCTATTGTTTTTATTTGTTGTATAGGTGTATAGCGAAAGGAGCACGGTATTTTTCTAATGGACTCAAGCTTATGTATCAGTCACGATGTTAGTGATCTATTTATAACTTACCCTTGTAATACTTTGTTTTAATGAATTTTTTTTGTCAGTTCGTTTAAGTGGAATTATTGCCTTGTGAGCTGATTTCTCTTTGTATGTGCTTTATTGTAATTTGATTAAAATATTCTGTGCTTATCGTCCTCCATTGCAATCAATACATCTTTGGCAACGATTTCTAACCGATCTTAGAACAATTAGATTTTATCCATAGCCTACTAAACTATTTATTAAGTAAGTTTCTTAAACATCGTACGATTATGAAGTACCTCTAAACTTGTCATTTGCATATTACTCTGAGGGTAATAGTCTTCAGTGAACAACAGTGAACAATGTAAACTTTCATTTCGTTATCTTACGTCATAATTCATAATGTATGGCCTGCTACTGATTTAATATAAAAATTAAATTGTTCACTTACTTATATGATAAACTATATTAAATGTTAGACAATTAAAAATGCAACTTTTTTGCCTTAAAATATACAGGATGTTCCATTTAAAATAATTACCGAGATAACCAGTAAAAGTGTCGAAAATGGGTAACCCTGTACACTGTACATTCCAGATTTTTATTCCAAAGCGTCCCGTATCGACGATTCAAACTCAACTTTGGAATTTTTTCGCCTCTTCCGTTTGTTATAAAAACAATATACATAACACATTTTTTGTATTTTCCATGTAAACTGTAAATTCCAAAATTTCAAAACAAAGATTCCCATGTTAAGGGAGTTAAATTCAAGTTAAATCAAAAATGCATAAATCTCACATTTTTTTCATTTTCCATATACAATATAAATTCCAAATGTTTATTCCAAAGGTTCCCATATCGATAATTCAAATGTTCTTCCATTTTGTTACAAAGATTGTGTAAATTACTCACATTTTTTCCATATTCCATGTAAATTGTAAATTCCAATTTCGAAGTTCTCGCCTCTACCATTTTGTTATTAAAGTTGTAAAAAATCCCAAAACGTTTAGGATTTTTCATGTACAGTGTAAATTCCAAATTTTTATTCCAAAGCTTCCCGTATCAACGATTTAAACTCATTAGGAGTTCTTGGTCCTTCCATTTTATTATACAATTTATATGAATATCTCAATTTTTTTTGCATTTTTCCTGTAAACTGTGATTTCAGCTTTCTATTCCAAATTCTCCGATGTTCGTGCTATAAATTACATTCAAATTTTTTTATAAGAAATTGGAGACAGAAAGGTGCTAAATTTAAAAGTCATTAATATTATTGGAAAACTTGGCATACAAATTTGAAATTTACATTCCACATAAAAAATTGAAAAAATTATGATATTTATATTTTGATAAGTAGAAACTTGTAAATTAAAATTTATTCAAAAGTCTTTAACATGAAAAACTTTGTATTTACATCTTGGAATTTACATTCTACATAGAAAATGAAGAAATGTGAGATATACAATTGCTATATGAAAATGGAAGAGGCAAGGGGCTTTTAAATTTGAATTTAATTTAACGCCCTTAACATGAGAAACAATGAAATGAAAATTTGTAATTTACAGATTACATGGAAAATGCAAAAAAAAATGAGAGACAATTTTTATAACAAAATGGTAGAGGCAGAAATTCTAATTTTTTTTAAAGCTTTTAACATGGGACGCTTTGGAAAAATTTGGAATTTACGTTCTACATTCAAAATACAAAACATGAGAATTATGCAATTTTGGTAAAATAGTAAAGAGACCTCTCAATTTAACTTTAGCTTGGGAAACTGAGGAACAAAAATTTGGATTTTAAATCCTACATGGAAAATGCAAAAATTTAATATTTATATAATTCTTGCAAGAAGATGGAATTATAAATTTGAATTTTATTTAAAGGTCTCTATATGGGACTCTTTGGAATAAAAATTTCAGCTTAGATGGAAAATACAAAAAATCTAAAATACAATTTTGTTAAAATGGAAAAAACGGAGGACCTTTAAAAAGAAAAGAAAATTTTGGAATTCACGTTCTACACGAAAAAGGCAAACAATGTGAGATTTATACAATTTTGATAAAATACTAAAGACGAGGGCTATCACTTAAATCTCCTAATATGGGAAACTTTGGAATACAAATTTGGAATTTCTGATTTATGTGGAAAATGAAAAAAAAAAGTGAGATATTTATACATATAACACGTTGGTAGAGACGGATCAGGTCCAGATTTGGTATTAAAGCCCTTAACATGGGAAATAACAATTTGAAATTTAAATCCTACATGGAAAATGCAAAATGAGATAGTTACATAACTTTTGTAAGAAAATTGAAGAAGCAGAGCACTTACATATCTAAATTTTATTTAAAGGTATGGAAAACTAAAATAAAAATGTCAGGAAAATGAAAAAAAAATGTAAGATTTAAATTTTAATAAAATGGTAGAGGCTGAAAACTTTTGAATCTAATTTAAAGCGCTGAACATGGAAAATTTGGAATTTACGTTCTACATGGAAAATGTAAACAATGTGATATTTAAATAATTTTGATAAAATAGTAGAAACGAGGACTTCTAAATTGGACTATAACTTATAGCCCTTAACATAGGAAAGTTTGGAACAAAAATTTGGAATTTCCAGTTTATGTGGAAAGCGTAAACAAAGGCGAGATTTATACAATTTTGATAAAATGCGGTGACGGAGGACTTCTAAATTTGAATTTAATGTAAAAGTTAAAGTCCTTAACATGGAAAACTTTGGAATGAAAATTCAGAAATTCTGGTTTATGTAGAAAATGCAAAAAACGTGAGATATACAATTTTTATACGAAAATGGTAGAGACAGAAACTCGAAATTTGAATTTAGTTTCAAGTCCTTAATATGGGAAACATAGGAATGACAATTTGGAATTTCCAGTTTGCATGAAAAATGTGAGATTTATACAATTTTGATAAAATGGTAGACAACAAGACTTTAAACTGTGGAATAACAATTTGGAATATCCAGTTTATGTAGCAAATGTAAAAAATGTAGAGATATTTACCTAATTGGTAGAGAAGAAGCTTATTCAAATTTGTATTAATTTAAAGCCGTTAACATGACAAACGCTAGAATAAAAGTTGGGAATGTAAATCCTACACGACAAATGCACAAATGAGATATTTATATGATTTTTATAAGAAAACTAGCTGTACCCGGTCCACTTTGCTAGCCCCTAATATATATTTAAAGTAGAAGCGAACCGAACACTGAACACGCACTGGAATGTCAATAAAAACTATATCCATACGAACAGTATTCGAAATATATGCGAAAAAACCGATTTTTCGAATCTTTTGAAAAGCGCCGCCTATAGAAAATTTTGTGTACTAAACACCATACCACACACTATTCCAAAATTCGAATTTAATTTAAAGCCCTTAACATGGAAAATTTTTGAATAATAATAAAGTTTCCCAGACAAGGCCGTTAAATAGGCTTAACGTTTCTATTATTCCATTGGATTAAGCCTATGTAGTATCCTTGTTTATATTGTATATAAACACGGGTAGTATATTAAAAATTATTATTAATTTTATTAAATACATAAAAAGTTATCGATTGAACCTACGACTGTATGTATATGCACCAATTGCAATCGATGAATTTTGTCTTTATGTATTAGAACTGATGTAAATTCTAAATATAATGAATTTAATAATTTACATCAGTTCTACATACATAAAGACAAAATTTGCATCGATTGCTTGAACTGGTGCGCAGTTTACGATAGCAAAGTACAGGTCGTAGGTTCAATCTACTGAGGTAAACTTTTATTTATGTATTTAATAAAATTAATAATAATTTTTAATTACATATTTACCTTTGAACTTATTCGTTCATAACAAAAAAAAAAAAAAACTTATAATAATACTTATAATAACGGGTAGTATATATTTCAAATTTGATTTGATTTTTAAGCATGGCTGTTAACCTTGCATTTTTCACATGAATTGTGAAATATTTCATTTTCCAAATTTTTGGTTTCGTCCATTTAGAATCTAGATCCATAATTCGAAGACCAAAGCTTTCTAATCAAAGATTGGATTAAGTTACAATTTAAGTGAGGCAATTAATATTCTACTTTTCACACGCATTCTAAATATAAATTTCCAACTTTTGGATACGGCCATGTAGAATGTAGATTCCAAATTTGAAAACCGTAGCTTCCTAAATTTTCGACCTTCGACTATGTTAGATATAAATATTGCTGTGAATCTTTCATTTTTCATAAAGCTTGGGAATAAAGGTTCTGGAAAACTTCCAAATTGTTTGATACTACCATGTAGAATGTAGATCATCAGTTTATAGATCGGAACTTTTCTGATTAATGACTTTGGATCACGTTACAACTTATACGCCTTGCTATTCAGCTTGTGCTTTTCATGTGCATTCTAAATATAAATTTACCAGATTTTCAAATTTTTTGATACGGTCATGTAGAACGTAGATTCCAAATTTGAAAACCAAAGATTCCTTTTTTTAGGACTTTCGGCTAAGTTAGATCTAAGTATTACTTCTAATGTTTGATTTTTAATATCAATCGTGAAGGTTCATCGCACATTTTTCAAGCTTTCGGATAAAAATTCTCAGTTTACAAACTGGAGATTTCCTGATTAAACACTTTGGATTAAGATACATTGCGCTTTATGATCTACATTTCATACGCATTCTAAGTATTAATTTACAAACTTTTCTAAACTTTTGTATTAGACCGAGTAGAATTTCAACCCTCAATTTGAAAGCTTCTCTAATTAAAGTCTGCTTTTCATGCACATTTAAAACACAAAGTTCCAAATTTTGGTTTCAAAATTTGAAAATCCTCAATTCGAAGGGAAAGCTTTCCTAATTGAATTTGATTAAGTTAAAATGTATGTGTTACAATCCATATTCTACTTTTCATACGCATTCTAAATATACATTTCCAAAATTTTGGATAAGACCATACAGAATGTAGATTCCAAAATTGAAAACTAAAGCTTCCAAAGTTTAATACGTGGGTTACTTTAGATTTAAGTCTTGCTATTTGTCATCTATTTTACATATAAATGCTGAATAATTGTATAATTCCTAAAAAAATTTCCAAATTTTTGGAATGTGGATCGAAAGCCAAAGTGTTAGTGATTGAAGACTGGATTAAATTACAATCTACCAGTCTTGAAATTCATGTTCTACTTTCCACACGCATTCTAAATATTCCCAATTTTTAGATTCGTCCCTATTCCAAAGTTGAAGTTCAGAAGTTCCCAAATTAAAGGTTTGGGGTCAAGTCACAAAGTTTAGCGTTTGAGCTTTTTTTTTAAATTCTGCTGTTTTAATTTTACACGTAAAACGTAAATTCAAAAATTTTTAAACCGATTTTCTTCTAACGTAGCATTTAAAGAATTTAAATTCTTTTGTTCTGTTTTTGAACGAAATTTAAAATCATTACGTTGCAAAGTTTTTCCAATTTTTGAACCGAATTCCAAACTTTTGAACAAAACCAACTTTGGACTATAAAGTAATTAGAATTTTGAATTTTTTCCGGGAATTCCAAATTTTAAAACCATTTCGTTAAATATAGGGTTTGCAGTAAAATTTGGAATTACTTTCGAAGTTTTCAGGAATTTCAAAGCTTTATGATTCGAAATTTTAAACTCTAAACTTTTACAAATTACGTTAAACTTTGGAAATCTTATATTTCAATTATTTTGTGCGAAATTTTGTTGGATTTTCCATATAAAAATTCAAAAATTTTCCCAAATTTAAACTTTGCAGTAAAAATTCCACAAGTCCACAAACAAACCAAGACGCTAATTCGTAGTACCGAAAGCGGGGAACAAGGGGAGAGAGGCATCCTCTCGAGAAACAAATCCCTACTTTTGGCTGATTAGGTTATGTAGGTCATATTCCGTAGAGGCGATAGACTATCCATAACACTTTGAACTCTTCAGACTTGGTCTAGATACAAACCCACTATCCTAATCGATTTCTTCAAGGTTATCTAAAAACAATGGTATCTCTACATTCTCAGAGATCGGAGCGAATACAAGGCTATTTATTTCTTCAAGGTCACAGTCGACGTAGGAACAAATCCTGACAAATCCACAAACCAGATGAATGGCTTATTGAGCGCTTCAGAGCCAATTGTCTTAGCTAAGAAACATCGATCTCTTCAAGAGACCCCTTGTTCAAACTAGTCGCAAGGGCTCCAGGCCCCTTTATAAGGGCTTGCTCCCGAAGTGGACGTTCAAGCTAGATGCAGGCCTTCTTGCTAAAATGGACTAAATAGTTTTTCGCGAGTATGCTGACTACGGAATGTTACCAAAATTGAAAACAAATAATATACAGGGTGTCCTATAAGAAATAAGTTTAGGTGTATATCTAGAGCTGATGTGCTTCACCTCTAATCTCATAATTCTCTTAAACATATCACCAAGGATGGTGTTATAGTACAATGACAAAAAACAATTAAAGTACTTAAGTAAAAAGAAAACTAAAAAAGTTCTATTTTAAGATAACCTTGAACAGATTAGTGAGTTACGGATAAAGGGCTCGTTTCCCTTTGCTTCCAGTGAAGACTCCACCTCCGGTAGCCGCATCAACGTCTTGGTTTGTTTTCAGACTAAGTCGATGATGTTTCGGTTTGTTTCTGAGCTAATCCACTGATCTTGGGATTTCTGTTTACGTCTTAGAAACGAATGTAGCCTTGGAATTTGAATTTCCCTCCAACATAACCTTGAATAAGAACGTGACTTAGACTTTGGCAACAACGCATGATCTTGACCGTAACAACAGTGTTTAGAACAAAAATTTTATTTTATTTTAGCGCGGATTTTGAAAATGTATTCCAATAATTAGTACTGTAAATTTAAGTTCTACTTTCTGGATTATCCATGTAAAATGTAGATTCCAAATTCCCAAGTTTAGAACTTTGGATTAAGTTTAAATTTAAGTCTAGCGCTTCATGGTCCGTTTTCAGACTATTCCATAAATTTCAGTGTTTTTTTTTTAATTTTTTCATATAGAACGTTGGTTCCAAATACTCATAATTTCAATCGGCTTGAGAACAAAAATTTTATTTTATTTTAGCGCGGATTTTGAAAATGTATTCCAATAATTAGTACTGTAAATTTAAGTTCTACTTTCTGGATTATCCATGTTAAATGTAGATTTCGAATTCCTAAGTTTAGAACTTTGGGTTAAGTTTAAATTTAAGTCTAGCGCTTCATGGTCCGTTTTCAGACTATTCCATAAATTTCAGTGTTTTTTTTTTAATTTTTTCATATAGAACGTTGGTTCCAAATACTCATAATTTCAATCGGCTTGAGAATCCAGATATGATCTAAACACGTCTTCATTTAACACACACTTGATTCAAGTGTATTTAGAAATCGAAAAATAAATCTATTCCATTAGTACTCCGTATTTACATAAACCGGGCCTCCGAAGCCCGCTTACAACTAGTTCCTATAAAACCGGTTTCAAGGCTGATGGTTATTATAATATGTCAAAAACTGCTGCACAGAATTGCACGTGTCTGTGCAAGTTGAAACTTGCATTACGGTTGATGTATAAAAGTAGGCGCACCTGATATTCATTCTGTTGTAATAAAAGTTGTGAACTTGTAAACACATATGACAACGACGTCAAAAAAGAATGTGAAAAGCGTAAGATTTGGTGACCGTGTCTATGAAGAAACGGAGTCGCAGTGGGCAGCTGAAAGACGATGTGTCAGAAGCAGAAAATGATGACACAGAAGACACAAATTTCGGATTGGTTTCTGACGAGTATTCTGAATTCAGTTCTGATGATGTTGACGATAGTTCAGAGGATGATATTGACGATATTGGTAATTCTTTAACGAGTGGTTACATTGCTCCAAGCGGTCTGGATTGGGGTTTGGAACCTCCAACAAAAAATAAAATTGAACCACACAACATTATTCGGCGTGCGCCAGGACTAGCAAGAAAACATATGGCTGCAACATCAGACGAAGCGCTTCAGTTATTTGTAATTCCAGTTATACAAGGTATGAACTGTACTAATTTAGCTGGGAGACGTCTTTAAGGAGGAAAAGAAAAACCGTGTAAAGATGTAACTGTTGATGAATTTCTTGCATTATGTGGTTTACTTATCCATGCGGGAGTTGACAGAAACTGGGATGTTCCTGCGAGAGAAGTATTTTGCAGTGAATTTGCCAGTCCTATATACCGTGCCACAATGTCCATATTTCGCTTTGAATACGAAGATTCTTCAGATTTGACGACAAGAGAACCCGAAATGCGCATTTGGAAACCAATAAGTTAGCAATGGTGTCCTACGTTTGAGATTTACTCATTCAGCAATGCAAAACCTGCGCCATGCCAGATACTAATGTAACTATTGATCAACGACTCGTTGTGTTTAGAGGTAGATCCAGATTCGTTCAATATATACCAAGTAAACCGGAAAAATATGGACTTAAAATATTTTGGATGTGTGAATATAAGTCTGGTTACGCTCAGAATCGTTTAGTTTAAGTTTGTCGCCAGCCCGTAGAACCTCGACTTAAAAACCTGGGACTTGAACTAGTACAAACTCTTGGGCGTGGTATTCATGATTCTGGTCTCAATCTCACGACAGACAGCTATTGTGGGTACACAGAATAAGCGTGACATCCCGAAAAAAATGTAAGCCTCAAAAGATCGTGTAGTCTACTCTTCATCGTTTTGCTTTTGAAATAAGATAAGCGTGGTAAGTTACGCACGTAAAAGAACAAATACATAATTTTACTAAGCACCATGTACCACGACGCATCTATCAATAATGACGCTAAGAGGAAGCCTGAAGGTATCACTCATTAATAAAACAAAATGCGGTGTTGACGTCATGGATCAAATGGTGTCTACATACACGTACAAGAGGCAAAGTAAACGATGGCCCATGCATGTTTCTTCAACAGCACTCAACGCATACATAGTCTTTACGAAGGAACATCCAAACTACAACATAGGAGTGACTCACAAACGCAATCGTTTTTGAAAAATTTAGCGAAGATGCTAGTGATACCACATAAGCAGAGATCTAGTAACCCTAACCTACAGCGTAGTGTCGGGGAATATCTAAGCAGATTTATTGATATCTCTGGTTCGCCAGCCGCTCAAACAAGCGCAACAATTAAGAGAAAGAGATGCTCACTATGCCCCGCAAATATTGGTCGTAAAAGAACAATGATATGTATTAGTTGTAAAAATAATATCTGTAATGAGCATAGTGTTAGAATGTGTAATCTCCAAAAAAATTTTTTTAAATAATGTTCACTTTCATATTTAATCTCACGTTTTTAATGTATAAGTAAATAAAGGTTTACTTGAATATCTTTGCATCTATTCTGACTATACGTGATTTTAAATAATGGGTCTCCGAAGCCCGGATTATGTAAATGCCGGTATTTTATTGGTTAAGTATCCTTGGATTAATAACAAAAAAAGACTGAACAAAATCTCGGAAATTTTCAGTAAAAGTTCGCTACCTTGTAGGTCCGTCCAGGAGGTTACTTGGAAAAAAGTGTTGGAAAACTAATTATTGTTTTGATGGGTTCATTTGACGTCAAATAGAAGTATCTTAGGTTTGCACGGTATCTCGACCGCCGCTCGACACAGGATGTCCGGAAAACGGGAAGTTGCAATTTTGCAAAAACGCATTATAGTGACTTTCATTCAACCGTCACAAGGAAAAGATCATTCTAAATGATCGACAAGTGGACAGCACGGTTCTCATTGCTCGATTCTGGTTTATCACGAATCACAAGACCAGAATCGACCAATAAGAACCGTGCGGTCCACCTGTCGATCACGTCAACATGGCCTCCGGACATACCACCACGTCCAGACGTGGTTGGAAAACAACAAAGTACTGCCTACTACCAATACCCACCATGAAGGAGCCAGCACCTCCAGAAGTACTGAATAGCGTGTCATCTAAGTGCTCTACGGGATGCCGAGGTCGCTGCAGTTGCCGGGAAACAGGAATGGAATGTTCGGCGATCTGCGTTGAAATGTAAGAGACACTCATGCTCAAACGCGCTTGATGCTGATGACATCTCGCCTGTCGTCGTTGACCAAGAGGACGTAGAGTTGTTCACTGAGAATCTGGATCACTCAGGTATATATTAAAATTACTACTTTAATACCCTTTTTCCTTATGTAATGCCAAATCCATAGAATATTGGGTATATTACCTAATCCAGTAATTTTCTTTTTTCTATTCCAGATCATGAAGAAGACGATACCACAATGAGATGGTGCCAAAAAATAACGATTCAGTTTTCATGGAGAGTCATGGAGCAGACGAGGGGGACTATGGGCCCTCGACTTCAAAGCGCGTGTCTAATAAGAATATTTCATGATTATGACGTAAGAAGAATACTTCATATGATATTTTATACATTTATTGCAGAATATTAATAAACTTCATTATTTCATACTTGTTTTAATTAATTTAATTCAGCCCTTCTTGAGCACTGAACAGTATATGACAAGTTTCACAAGTTGAAAGTTTTTCGACCGCCGATTTCTGCCATACTACTGGACTTCATTGAATGAATGTGGTACTCATTCAACGCAGAAGTAAATGCTCTTTGCTTTTTATCATATTGAAATATTCACTAGAACGCACCGTTTTGGAGCTATAGGTAAAAAAACTGAAAAAAAATCCGAAAATTTTCCGTTTTCTAGAGAGGCGGTCGAGGGACCGTGCAAACTTAGGGTACTTCTATTTAACGTCAAATGAACCCATCAAAACAATAATTAGCTTTCCAACACTTTTTTACAAGTGACCCCTCTAATTTGACTGGCCTAATTAATAGGCTCGGAGAGGCTTGAAAAAAGATTATTGTTTTTGGTAAAAATCGAGGCTCCTCCATGTACGAGTACACTACCAATAATATCATTATTTTTTTTATTTATTTATTTTTTTGAATATGTGGTTTTAACAAATGGACCAACTGAGTTGAAGTTTGATTGGGATTAGTATTTTAGAACGAAAAATAATTCTACCTATTTTGAGGGTGCTAGAAAAGGGGAGGGGGGAGTATAAAACAATCTTCACTTTTCGTTTATTTCTAAATAATTGGACTAATTACGTTCAAATTTGGTCGGGATTAGTAGACAATCTCACAAATTATGCAAGTTCTGTCGCTAGGCTACGTGCACAGTGTTCAGCACACCCGATCGGTGCAAATATGTAAATAGACAACAGTCGGCATCTTTTAATAAATCTTAACTTTCTGATTGCCGTGCGATAGCATACAGGTTGCGCAGTCACCGCATCATGACTTCGTTGACGAGTGGTCACCTAGAACTGGACAAAACAATCTGTCCCGTTGCGCTGCAAACATGTAAAATACTACATAAAAAAATCAAACGATTTCGATATAAGTGTGCTGTATTTGATATGAAGAGCAAAAGATTGGTAATTTCGATTTATAAGCACGTCTCCCTTTTTTACTCCCCGGGGTTTTAATACAAACAATGTAGGCTTGTTAAACATAGATGGTGGTGACGTCTAATCAAAAGATTTTCCGGTTGAATTTATACATTGTTATAAATTTCCTTGGGGACCTCTCAATGTAGATCATTCTCTACTTTACAGAGAATAATACAATTCTGACAAAATACTCATAAGTAAATACCAGTTTAATAACTCGAGTGGTCTCTCTAAAAAACAAGAGTCGGAATAAAATCTATTAACGCAAATTTTTAAGGTATGGGAGGAATCGTTGCTTGATTGAAATTGCGTCTTACTCTTTTATTAACGGAATGGAACTCGGATTTAACTTTCCCTTTACAAATAACAAATGTAAATATGCATATGAAGTATGAATATTTAAAATTGCGGATCGGTTTGCTTACTCACCGCCATATACTCAATTTTGTAAATGAATCCGTATATTTTAATTATTTAAACTTTCATACCTCTCTCTCTCCCTTACGTTTTTTTTCTTCTCTCGTCGAATAAACCTTTTTCTGCGCTAAATAAGGAATATAAACGGTGGTGGTGGAAAGCATAAGTAAGCACAAGTAGTTGGGAGTTTTTGAAAGTCAACATTAATTAAGTTTAAACAGGGGTATACTCGTTGGTAATTGGAGGTTGGTGGTAACAGAGCAAACGAATGTTATAATCCGCATTAATTAGTCGAGAAAATCAACAGTGCTGCAAGTACTAATTGCTTACATTTAAAATATAACCAATTAATTTCGTCAAAGATATTAAACCACGCTTATCTTATTAGATGAGCTATCCTCCGCTTGGATTACATTATCAACTTTACTTCAGTTAACCCAAACATTTTAAACTTTTATTTAATAATTCTATACGTAACCACAACCACTCATACGATGATACATTCAAATCCAAATATGTAAATGGTCTGCCTTAACAGTGAGTCTTCGTACGTGTACAACATAGATTGCAACATCAAGAACAAATGTATCGTCATTTTACAATTAAATGTACATATTTTACAACGCACGATACAAAATTATATTCGGCATATCAAAATTCAAATTAAAATTTTACGGCTCAATGTATTTTCGAAGAAATCAAGTTTCAATAAGCTCTAAAAATATTTATTTAATCAATTATAGTAGCATTTTCAGCAAAATTAACATTGCATTTAAATTTTTTAAATGCTGAGTATTTAAAATTCAAATTTTAAGCTCAGAACAATTTTGAAGACATCGAGCTCCAGTTAACTAAAAAAATGTAGTATATCTAGAATAAAATTTTATATAAATTCTATACACGGTGGGTCGATAGTGCGTGGACGGAATATGATGAGTTTATTAACGCACATCTTTGAAGTTAATCTCTGGGGTTATGGTAAGTAGCGAAATACTTTCACTTTAATCGCACTGCTTATACAGGGTGATTTATATCAAAGTTGCATTTTTTTAAATGGAAATACCGGTATATTATTGCATATTTGGATTATTCGGTCAAATTGAGTGTGACTATGCATCATGCATGATATCTAGAACGAACCGTTTAGCTGCAAATCGTAATTTTTTGAAAAAGTTTATGTCTGAAAACAATTGAATATCGAAGTGACCATAAAACTTACGAGGGTTGTGACTTTGTGGTATTACTAACCATAAAATGTACCAATGTAGGCCGGACGTGCAATTTCAAATATTTTTTGTGTTTCGAGAAATCGCTATGTCAACTAGGAAAATGCAATCAAAGGTAACTTGATTTTTTCACTTTTCTTTATGCTATCAAATACGAAATTTTATTAGATTTCTCAAGATTTTCTCTGGTACTTTAAGGTTGTCAGTATTTTGTTATTTATGGTAGTAGTAGTTTTCTCTTAATTTCACATTTTCTGAATAATGTGGAGGAGTGCCTAGTAGGCATTGGAAATAAAGAATCCAAATTAGAAACATTAATTATGGAGTGATCTCACATTTGCCAAATATGTACAAATTAGGAGACAAAGCAAAAAAAGAAAACGACATTATAATGATAAAGTTATAGTAAATGTTCAAAATGGCGACCGCCTTGTTCTATGCAGAATTGAATCCTTTGAAGAAATGAATGCTTAACCCTATTTAACATTTCTGGGGAGATATTTTCATAAAACATTTCTAATTATATTTTTCATATCATCCACCGTCGTTGGTTGTTCGGTGTATACTTTTTCCTTTACGTACCCCCCCCCCCCCCGCCCCCATAAAAGAAATCAATTGGGGTGTCAGGAGACCTCGCTGGTCAACGCGTTGGTCCGTCCCTTCCTATCCACCTTTCGTTGAATGTATTATTAAGCCAAGCACTCACAACAGGGGAGCGGTGAGGAGGTGCTCCATCTTGTAGAAAAAACATGTTCCTAATTTGAGCAAGTGAGACATCTTCAAGAAGGTCAAATAAATTATTGTTGAGGAAATTTAAGTATGTGTTCGAATTTAGAACACTGTGGGAAAAAATGGACCAACGATAGAAATACTCAATATGCCTGCCCAGACATTAAATGGCCATTTATGTTGACTATGAACTCTGAAATGATGAAGCTTTACATCAGAGTAGTAATGAAAATTGTGCCGGTTAACAAATCCATTGCGGTCAAATGTACACTCGTCCGTAAACATACTATCCAAAAAAATTCCATTTTCATTCAGCTTTCTACCTATCCAATTGCAAAATCAATTCTATTTCGGAAGTCCTGTTCTTGAAGCTATTGGTATTGTTGAATGTAATAAGGATGAAAGTTGTTATTTCTAATTATTCTTCTAATAATCTAATAGATATTCTACTTATTTCAAAATCGTTTTCGAGTTGTCATGTACTTACATGCGGATTTTCTATTACCTAAGTTAAAATATTGAATTCATTTTCTTCGCTCAACACAGTTTTCAGTCCTTCTTGCTTCTGTGGAAAACAAACACTCCCTGTCGCAATAAATCTTTCCAAAAGATTTGTAAAAGATTCTTCTTTTGGATGGCGATCCCGTTCCGGATATCTTGCTATGTACATACTCCAAGAATATAAACCATATCAGGCATTTCATTTTTAGAAAAATTACTCATTGTACTTAATTATTCAATTAAATGTTAATTACTTAACAAAAATGACAATCAAAAATAACAGCGCGAGCCTTTACTCGACGATAATAAATAACTAATGTCAAAGTAAAGTTAAAGTGACAGAATTTGTTTATCTTTCACAGCCTGCTAGTTACTCATGGAAACTGAAAATTGAAAAATACAGCAAATTAATCAGAAATTGTGAAATTAAACGAAACCTACCGAAGATAGATTCCTACAAATTTATATTGTTAGAAACGTAAAGAAATTTCCGCATTTGATGCAAAAATCAAAAAATTTCCGTTCCTTTAAAAAAATCAAGATACCATTGATTAAAATTATTTTTATTTTTATTTCAGCTTGTAATTTGGTTTTTTGTTAATGTGTTTTTCTACTTAATAAATAATGTTTTATAATGTTTATCGTTTTTTGTTTATTTTCCACGGGTTACTAGATAATACAAAATAAAAATAGAAAAATACAGCAAATTAATCAGAAATTGTGAAATTAACCCTTTCAGTTACAGCGTCCCGCATAAGGGACATCAGTTTATATTGGGCTAGATATGGTCGTGGAGTTCATTTAGCGTTTGAAGTCAGCTTGTCCTGCTGGAGGGACACCACAAGCATTAAGTAAGAATATTGGCGCCATCTACTTTTAAGTAGGAAAATTTTTACCGATATTACAGTCTACCTGAATTTATTACAGTGCATTTGTTTACGTTTTTTAGTGAATGGTAACATTGTTAATTTTATAAACAAAAGTGAACTATAGTGATTAGTGGTAAGTAAAGCAATTATACTTCATACCTAAATATAAAACTTTTCGGTTTATTATCGTATAGAGGAGAAATAAGGGCTCTAATTTAATGTCCCTTAAAAGGGACAAACGTACAGCGTGGACCTAAATTCCATGTTTTACGAATAAGTATTGCATCCCTTTTGCAACTTTTTTTACGTGCATAACGTTGATATATGGCTTACTCTACAGATCATGTCGCGAAGATTTCTAACAGATGAAGAAATGTGTGAAATTTTAGAAAATGATGATGACTCGGACGTTCCTTTCTTATCTGATGATGAAGACGATGGATGGAACGAAGAATCGCTGCAAGCTGCTGAAGATGAGGAAGCCATTTATTTAAATAATATTTCAACCGATGAGGATGCCGAGGAAGCCGAAGAACTGCATATACAAGATGACGAGGACAATAATATTATGCAAAATTTAGAAGAAAATACGTCGAATGATAATAATAAAGCAGATAATCAATTGAAAGAAGAAATTAAAAAAATTTCACAAGAGCACGAATTAACCGTGTAAAATAAAGTAAAATGGATGGATGGCATCCAGTATGAAACGAAACCAAGTGTTTGGCACTACCAAGACCCTTCAAATGTGATAGATTTACCACCACCAATAGAATTTTTTAAAAAATACATTCCTGATCAAATTTTTAAAGAAATGGCAGAAATGACAAATTTATATGCCACTCAAAAGACAGTGGCTAGATTCGCTTCAACAACGGACCAAGAAATAAAAAAAATTCTCGGTATCCACATTATAATGGGAAATTTACAATTTCCTCGTGTAATAATGTACTGAAATTCATCCATTGGAATTTCTTTGGTGAAAGATAACATGGCTTTTAATAGATTCAGCAAATTGCACCAAACCATTGATTTAGTTGACGTTATTTTACGTGAAGACGAAAATAAAGACCGTTTATGGAAGGTACGTAGGTTGTATGACTCAATAAGACAACGATGTTTTGAATTACCTTTAGAACCGTACCTTTGTGTTGATGAGCAAATGGTACCTTTCAAAGGCCGCCTGAACATAAAGCAATATGTCAATAACAAACCCAAGAAATGGGGCGTAAAGATTTTCGTGTTAGCGGAACAAAGTGGTCTCATTTATGACTTTATAATATATCTGGGAATTTTACTCCACCTAGTCACCTTGTCCCTTCCAAGGGACTTGCTGCAAAAAGTAAAAAGAGGGGGTACCAATTTAATTCAACTTTTGAAATGTTACTAAGATGCCAATTAACAATTGCACACGTTTTTTGAATTTTTTTTCAACAACAAGTATAAGTGTGACTGAAAGGGTTAAAAGAAATCTACCCAAGATAGGTACTGACAAATTTATATCGTTAGAAAGATAAAAAAATTCCGCATTTGATCCAAAAATTAAAAAAATGGACGTTGCATTTGAACAAATCAGGTTACCATTGATTGAAATGTTCTAAATTGACAAAGTAATTTCTCTAAACTCAAGAAGAATTCGAATTTGACCGTCCGGTCTACGCTAGTACATTTCATGTCAAGTAATATCGCAGAGTCATGGCCTTGTTTTGTGATCACAGCGATATTTAATTTTTTTCATAAATCTACTTTTTGCTAAAATGACGAATTGCGGCTAAACGATTCGTTTTAGGTACCATGTGTGATACATAAAGTAGCGCTAGAATTGACCAAGGAATCCAAATATGCAATAATATACAGGGGGTTCCATATAAAAAATGCAACGTTGATATAAATCTCCCTGTATAAATTTTGCGATTCAAGTGAAAATATTTTAGGTTTGTAGGCTTAAGAATACACCACCACATTCCATCAACAAACTTTAGAAATAATCCTTAATAAACTCATAATCTTCCACCCACGCACTATGGGCCCACCCTGTATATCACATATTCCAATTTCACCGCTCAAAACATTTTCATCCGAATCCAGCTTTAAAAATATGTGTGTATAACCCAATTGTAGATGAATTTGCAGAAGCCTGACATCAAACATACGCAACATTTAACTTTTTTAAAAGCTAATTGAAAACTTCAAATTTTACAACGTCAAATAAAATATATCCAAAATTTTAAACCCACTAAACTACTATTTATACTGCTCCAAGCATTTTCGTCCGAAGCCAATTTTAAAAATGTGTACATAACCCAATTATAGGTGAATTTACAACAGACTGACATAAAAATATACCTAGCATTTAAATTTTTGTAAAGCTAATTGAACACTTAAATTCAAATTTTTAGCTCAAAGAATTTTACAACATATCCAACTTGGGTTTGTTAAGCAATCCTCTATATTTTTCACTTATAGAACTACTTGCTCGACATTGTAGGAAGTATATCCAAAGTTTTAAACCCACTTAAATGTTAATTATGCGTTGATCTCCAATTTTACCGCTCAAAGCATTTTCGTGCAAATTTCAACTTCAAAAATGTGTGCATTATCCAATTCCAATTATCCAATCCTCACATAAAAATATACCTAGTGTTTTGAAAATACTAAAGAGCCGTTCACACCAACAGCAGGCGTACCTCAAGGTTCAGTCCTAGCTCCACTACTTTACCTAATCTACGCACACGACATTCCGCAACCCACAAACCAAGACATTACAATAACCCAACTCGCAGACGACATTGCGATATGGGAGACCAGCCGAAAAAGTCAAACCGCGAAAAGACTAATGTCCCAACAAATACAATAATTCTCAAACTGGGCCAACCAGTGGAGAATCACCATCAACCCCAACAAAACTCAAACCATACTATTCCAACATCCTAACCTTACAAGACAACCTCAACAATCCACAGATAACATTAACCTACAAATAAGAGACGTACAGCTACAACCCTAAGACACAATAGTATACCTAGGACTTACCTTCTCTAAAACACTGAACTGGGACCAAGACCTCAAAAGACCCTAAACAAAGTACGCAACCGCGCAAACATGCTAAAAGCACTATGAGAACATGACAAAGGCTACCACCCCAAAACCTTACAACATAGATACAAGACATACATCAGACCACTAATTGACGACCGTGCCCCATTGTACGCCTTCCTCAAAACCAGTAACCTCAAATCTATCGCCGCCTGCCAACGAAACATACTACGGAACATCCACAGACTGGACTACAGACTCCCCAACGACTTGACAATACAAACAGTAGACATACAACACCAACAACAGACGACTATACAATCCTAGAAAACCTAAAAGAAAATCTTAAACACTAACCTGCACTACTGACACAACTACTAGACGACATAATCCTTGACGAAACCCCTTGCCTACTCCGCTAAACCATGTCCCCCTTGCTATACTATACACACCAAACACGCAACACAACAACACACTACACAATTCCCCCATACCACTCCCAAAATCAGAACAAATCAGGGCCTGCAAGAAAGACTACTAGAACTACCTACAGAAAGAAGAACAACTAAGTAAGTAAAAAGAAAGCACATAGTCTAATAAGCTAATAAACGATCTAAAAAAAATACTAATTGAATATTTAAATTCATACTTCAAGCTCAAAGCATTTTGGACAGATCCATAACCCAAATGTGGGTGCATTTACAGCAGAGTACCATAGCAATTAAATTTTTTTAATGTTAATTGAATACTTCAATTCATATTTTAAGACCAAAGCATTTGCTCAGCAAATCTATATTATTCACTTATAGGAGTACTTGCACCAACGTCAAATAAAGTTTATATCCAAAATTTTAAATCGATTTAAATGTTAATTATACTACTCTAACCAATTTCGTAAGAATTCAGCTTCAAAAATATGTGTGTATAACCAAATTGTAGGTGCATTTACAGGAGAGCTGACATAAAATATATCTAGCACTTAAATTTTACGCTCAAAGCATTTTGAAACACATCCATTTTCGATTTACTCAACAAGTCTCTTTATTATTCACTTACAGGCTCCAATTAAACTACTCATTAATCGACTTTCAACTTTACTGCTCAAAGCATTTTCGTTCTATTGCAGCTTTAAAAATATATGTGTGTATAACCCAATTGTAGGTGCATTTACGGAGCTGACATAAAACGCTTAAATTTACAAACATTTAAACCTCATTTTCGATTAAAATTTTTATATACTTGGCTCAATTAAATATCATTAAATTTCAACTTATTAATTACGTTCAGAACACTTTGGAACTCATCGTCGAGTTTCGGTTTGCTCCGAAAATCTATATTATTTACTTATAGTAGTGCGTGGCCAACGACGAAGTACAGTAAAAGCCCATTAATCCGCCATCCGATGGTCCGGCACTTTCAATAATCCGGCATCGGTCTAAGGGTTTAAAAAAAATTGTGTATACTGTATAAGCCTTTCGGGTGCATTCGGCAGCGTTCGCAAGCAATCGGCAAAGGTCCACCTGTCCACCATTTCGTTTCATCTAGTGCTCACTTGTCAGTGTACTGTGTAGCTTCTGCCGTGAACGTACAGTGTTGTTATATAATACAGCAATTTTATTACTGTATATGTGTGTATTGTACTGTAGCTTAATGCTTTTTTTACAACAGTGTTATTTATTGTTTCTGCGCAACGTTTTCTAAACCAAGCACCTCTAAAGAAGCAGTGAAGCTTAACATGTTACGGTCTTACAGTACAACAAAAGCTAAAAATAAATGATCGGATTGAGAAAAGGGAGAATAGAAGTAAGATTATGGAAGGATACAATGTTGGATCTTCAACAATCTATGATATTAAAAAAAAATAAAGAACAATTTAAAAAGTTTGCATCTCAAACTGTGGCGGTAAAAGGCGTGGAGTCACGAAAAACTAAAAAAGCCTAAACTAGAACAGGTGAATGAAATTTTGTGCAAGTGGTGCTACGCCAAAAAGTCTGAAGGCATACCTAGAACTGGGCCTGTGTTAAAGGTAAAAAGTAAACAGTTCCGTGATGATTTGGGGTTGGCAGTAGCTGAATGTGTTTTTTCTGACGGATGGCTATATCGAATTAAAACTCAACATGAAATTCAGAAGCTTGACGTAGCTGGAGAGTTACAGTCGACAGATCAAGATGCAGCTGATGAATACAAACGATATTTCTACAAATTTGTAGAAGAATGTGACTTATCTGCAAGCCAAATTTATAATACCGACGCAACGGGCCTACTTTGGCGTTGTTTGCCTAATTCAACTTTGGTAGGGAAAGATGAAAAGAACGCCAAAGGTTTAAAAAAAAACAAGGACCGATTGACAGTTTTACTGTGTTCAAACGCTTCAGGTGACCACATGTTGATTCCTTACATTATC
This sequence comes from Vesta saturnalis, assembly GCA_036346205.1. Classification (NCBI taxonomy): domain Eukaryota; kingdom Metazoa; phylum Arthropoda; class Insecta; order Coleoptera; family Lampyridae; genus Vesta; species Vesta saturnalis. The sequence goes on from JARFJB010001678.1 coordinate 260,396, forward strand.
GGGGAATACAAAAAACCAAGAGCTTTTAAGGGGTTTTTAAACTTCCCTGTACTTATGGAGCTCTCAGTCTAATTCATGGATGGACTCAGATTTGTTTAGGGACTGGTTTTTTCACCACTTCGTACCTTCTGTGAAAAACAACTTAAAAAACTTGGTTGGCCTGAACAGAGCAGTGTTTTGTTGTTGGATAATTGTACAGCCCACCCTCCTGCGTCTGAATTGATCTCAAGGAATATATTCACCCGTTATCTTCCACCAATCGTTACATCCCTAATTCAACCAATGGATCTAGGAGTAATTCAGAATTTCAAAGGTTTTTATAGAGCTTCTTTTATTCAAGGGTTTATCAGTTCAGACTGTTCAGTGGTCGATTTTCAAACGGGGTTTACCGTTAAGGATGCAATTTTTGCAATCGCTTTGGCGTGGAATAAAGTTAAGCCTTCCACTCGTCAGAAGTCTTGGAGAAAACTCTAGGCCAATGTCTACGAAGACGAAACAGACTCAACCGTTCCAATCAAAAATCATGCCGTAATTAACATGTTGGATGGTGCGGAATATGAAATGCGTAATTTGCCGAGAGATGAAGTTTGCTAATGGATAAACATTGACAACGAAGAACCTGTAGTCGAAGAAATAACAGAAATAACAGAACTGATAGTAGAAAGTGTGATAGGGCCTCAACAAGAACATCAACCACCTGACATCGAATCCGATGAAGAAGAAAGGGCTGACGCATATTCAACAGCTCCTACCTGGAACGAAGCAGCTGCCGCTATTGATACATTTATAAGATTTTCTGAATGCAGCAAATCCTACAACGCTGCAGAACTTGTTAATTTGTGTATTGTCCGTAATGAGTTTTTAAAGAAAAAACATGATTCAAAAAAACAAAAAGACATTAGGTCTTACTTCTTACTAATGCAGTAAAGCATACAATACAATGTTGTACGTATTGTATAAAAGTATAGAACTGTACTAAGTGTGTGAACTTGTAGTACACTATACTGTATACATACTTAACATAAAATGTCTTAGTACATACTGTATTACATAATGTACGCAATGAAGTAACTGTACTGTATGTATTAAAATATAATATAGTACATACTATATTTTCTATTTTCTGGTTAAAATGTTGTTTTGTTTTTAATATTTTCCACCACTATCGAAATCGGTAGTTAGCGGTATAACCACTATTCTCGCAATAACGGCTATTTTTAGACGGCGCTCAGTAACCCGACATTTTCGGTAATCCGGCACTTGCAAAGTCCTGAACGTGCCGGATTGGCGAGCGTCTACTGTATATCCAAAATGTTAAACCCACTTAAATGCCAATTATACTGCTCAAAGCACTTTCGTCCGTATCCAGCTTTAGAAATGTGTGCATAACCCAATTATAGGTGCATTTACAGCAAAATGACATATAATACACCTAGCATTAAAATTTTTTAAATACTAATGCAATACTTACATTTTAATCTCAGAGCATTTGGAAACACACCCAGTATAGATCAGCTCAACAAATCTCCAGATTATTCATTTACATACCCCAATTAAACGCTAATTATGCGTTGAGTTTCAACTTTGCCATCAGTTTCATTCTAATCCAGCTTCAAAATATATGTGCATAACCCAACTGTAGGTGAATTTCACAGCAAACTGTCATCAAACAGACCTAACTTTTAAATGTTTTAAAATGCTAATTGAATATTTAAATTCAAAGTTGAAGATCAAGTATTTTGGTACACATCAAGTTTCGGTTTGCCCAGAAAATCTATATTGTTCAATTGTAGGAGTACCCCAACATCAAGTAAGATATATCGCTTAAATGCTAATTATACTGCTAAAAGCAATTTTGCCCGAATCCATCTTAAAAAAATGTGTGCGTAAGCCAATTATAAGTGAATTTACAGCAGACTGACATCAAACATACACAGCATTTAACTTTTTTAAATGATAATTGAATACTTAGATTCAAATTTTAAGCTGAAAGCATTTTGAAACACAGCCAGGTTCAATTCGCTTATCAACTCTATATTATACACTTATAGGACTACCAGACCAACATCATATGAAGTATACCCAAAATTGTAAACCCACTTAAACGCTAAATATACGTTGATTTCCAATTAACACACTTTCAACCGTAGCTTTGAAAATGTACACATTAGGTGCAATAGGAGCATTTAGAGCAGACTGACATCAAACATACATAGAGTTTAAATTTTTTAAATGCTAATTGAATACTTAAATTCATATTGTAAGTTCATAGATTCGGTTTGCTTAGTAAATCTATACTACTCAACGTCAAATAAAATATAACCAAACTTTTAAACCATAATTGATAATTATACTACTAGTCTGAATCGAATTTTAAAAATGTGTGCATAACCCAATTATAAAGGCGATACTTTTAAATATCCCGTCAATTTTTTTAAATCTAGTATGCTGCACTCAAATTACCTTAAATGTCAAATAAACACATCCCGATTATTCGAAATGGAGCGTTAGACAATCTAACAACGCTTTATAATCGTGAAAACTTACGTCACATATGGGGAAGGTTTTGCAGAAACAGTTCGCAGATTACGCGCAATTTTCGGTCCAGGAAACGCACCCACAGTTCAGCGCGTCATCAACATATTTGAGGAAACTGGTTCAGTTGTTGATAAAAAATAAAACACCCATTCGTCGTCGACCAGGACGATCTATCGAAAATATTGCCACAGTGACTGAAAGTGTTGGCGAGAATCCAAAAACCTTCACTCGCCGGCGTTCAAAAGAGATGGGAATTTCAAAATACACTTTACTTCGAGTTTTGAAAAAAGATCTTCATTTTCAACCTTGTCAAGTCCAGCTAACTCAAGAAATTAAGCCAGCAGATTATGCGCAGCGCCGTGTATTCGTCAACTGGATATTGCAAAACCAAGAAGTGGACGTTGATTTTTGGAAGAAAATCAAGTTTAGCAATGAAGCGCATTTCCACTTAGACGGGTATGTGAACACACTGAACTGTCGCATCTGGGCTGCTGAGAATCCTCAGCACCCACAAAAAGTCACTATTTTGTGTGGACTTTGACCTGGGCCATATTTCTGTTTCTGTGGCCTGCATTGTTCGGTATGAATCTGGACAATATGTGGTTCCAGCAGGACGGAGCAACCTGTCACACAGCACAAGAAACAATCCAGTTGTAGCAAGAAAGATTTGCGGACCGTATTATCTCACGCAATGCTAATTATACTGCTCAAAGCATGTTCGTCCAAATTCAGCTTTAAAAATGTGGGCATAATCCAATTATAGGTGCATTTACAGCAGAGTGGCATACAAATATATCTAGCATTTACATTTTTTAAATGATGATTAAACAGAAATTCATATTTTAAGCTCAAAGCAATTTGGAACATATTCAGCTTCAGTTTGCTAAGCAAATCTCTACATATCTCGACATCGCATAAGCAGGCCCAAATTTCAAACTCACTTAAATGCTAATTATGTCGATTACCAATTTTACTGCACAAAGCATTTTCGTCCACATTTCAACTTTAAAAATGTGTACATAACCCAATTGTAGGTGTATTTACAACAGCCTGACAAAAATATACCTAGCATTTAAACTGTTTAAATTCTAATCGAATGCTTATATTCAAATTATAAACTCAAATCATTTTGAAACACAGTTTCGGTTTGTATTTGCCCAAAATTTTAAACTTACTAACATTCTTATTACTGCTCAAAGCATTTTCATCCAAATCTAGCTTTAAAACTGTGTTTGCATAACCCAATTGTGGGTGCATTTACAGCAGACTGATAAAAATATACCAAGCATTTGAATTTTTTAAATGCAAGTTGAATATGTAAACCAAAATTTTAATTTTAAATCATTTTGGAGCAGATACGAGGCTAGGATGAATAGTTGTCGGCCTGACACAGAGATGGCGTTCCAATCAGGAAAAATGTACGTTTCCTGCCTGGGTGCACGTGTCATTAGTTCGTATGTCAAGTTTCTACTTGTTCTCTCAAGTAGTTTGTTTACACGATTTTTTTGCAGTAGACGTCTTGCGTGTTTTTTGTTAAAATGGATAAACTTGAATATCATGCGGTCATAAAATTCTTCCTTTTGGATGAATTAATCCCTAAGGAAATTCACCCGAAGTTGACAAAAGTTTACTGGAACTCTTCTCCTTCCATGTCAACCGTTAACAAGTGGTCGCACATCCCTCGAAGATGGGTCATCTTCGAAGGATGTGAAGGAAGGCCAAAAACCGCAACCACACCAGAAACCATTAAAACAGTGCATGATATCGTGTTGGACGATAGGCGAGTAAAGGTCAGTGAGATAGTTGAGGGTGTGGGGATATCGGAAGAAAGGGTGCGAAATATCTCTGCGCAAGATTGGGACCGATTCAATAGGGATTCAACCGATCTTGAGCGGCGATTTGTCACCATGGATGCGGTTGTTCAGCGCCAAAGAAAGCGAAATCGACCGCATTTGTAGGAAAGGACATGGTGAGCATTTTTTGGGATGCGAAAGGGATCCTGTTAATTGACCACCATGCAAAAGACAGCCGGATGCCAAAATTGGTGAGAAGACGCCTGGCTTGAAGAAGAAAAGAATCATCTTTCACCAGCACAACGCACCTGTACACAAGAGTGCGTTGGCGATGAGAAAACTGCGGGATTTGAGGAACGATTTACTCGGCCATCCCTCCTATTCTCCTGAATTGATACCCACAGACTTCCATCTGTTCCTAAACTTGAAGAAATTTGTTTCTGGGAAGAGTTTCAACATCCAATGAAGAAGTTGCGAGGACCGTAGATGAATATTTTCACAACCTTCCAGACTCTCACTTCCGGGAAGGAATGCTGATGTTGGAGAAACGCTGGACCCAGTGTGGTGAAGTCAAGGGAGATTACGTAGAAAAAAAATCATTTTTTAACTGAAAATAGCAGTCTTTCATTGTCAGGCCGAGAATGTTTCACCTTACCCTCGTACAGTTTCAGTTTACTCAACAAGTCTGTATTATTCACCCAATTAAATGCGAATCATACGTCGAACTCCAACTTTACTGCTCAAAACATTTTGGTTCGAAGCTTTAAAAATATATGCGCATAACCCAATTGTAGGTGCATTACAGCAGGCTGACATCAAATATACCCAGCCTTAAATTGTTTTAATGCTAATTGAATACTTAAATTCAAATTTTAAACTCAAACAAATTTCGATTATCGCAGCTAATCCATATATTTATATTTATACTTGCCTCAAGCAGAGTACATCCAAAACTTTAAACTAACTTAAATGCTAATTAATACTGCCTTAAGCATTTTAGTCAGAATCCAGCTTCAAAAATTTGTGTGCATAACCAAATAGTAGATGCATTTACAGCAGACTGACGTAAAATACACTCAGGATTTAATTTTTTTTAATTTAAATCTTAAGCTTAACGAAATTTTAAACTCAACGGTTTACTCAACAATCTCTTTAATATTCACTTACAGGCTTCAATTAAACGCTATTTATTAGTCGAATTGCAACATTTTCGTTCTAATCCAGCTTTAGAAATATATATGTGCGTAACCCAATTGTAGGTGCATTTACGGTCGACTGACCTTAAAACATGCCTAGCATTTAAATTTCTTAAATGCTAATTGATATTTAAATTCACCTTTTAAGCTCAAAGCATTTTGGAACACATCGAGTTTCGGTTTGCTCAGCAAATTTATATTAATCACTTATAAGAGGACTTGCTCCAACGTCACTTAAAGTTTTTACACACTTAAATGCTAATTATACTGCTCAAAGCATTTTCGTTCGAATCCAGCTTTAAAAATATGTGTGCATAATCCAATTATAGGTGCATTTAAAGAAGACTGGCATAAATATACCTAACATATTATTTTTTTAATGCTTGAATACTTAAATTCAAATTTTAAGATCAAAGCATTTTGGAACATATCCGGTTTCGGTTTGCTCAACAAATCTCTATATTATTTGCTTACAGACGCCAATTAAACGCTAATTATGTGTCGAATACCAACTTTACTGGTCAAAGCATTTTTGTTCTAATCCAGCTTTAAAAATGTATGTGCATAACTCAATTGTAAGTGCATTTATAGCAGACGCAGATTAAACATACCTACCATTTAAATTTATTAAATGCTAATTGAATATTTAAATTCACTTTTTAAACTCTAAGCATTTTGGAGTTTCAGTTTAGCACAACACCAAATGAAGTATATCCAAACCTGTAAACTCACTTAAATGCTAATTTTTAAATGAATATTTAAATTAACTTTTTTTTGTAAGCTCAAAGTATTTTGGAACACAACGAGTTTCGGTTTGCCGCAACATCTTGGAGCACTTTGGAAGATCTATCATTTAAATTTTTTTAATGCGAATTAAGCATTACAATTTTACGCTTCAAACGTTTTAGAATACCTGCCATTTAAATTTATAAGATGGTAATTAAATATTTGGATTCAAATTTTGGAAATACCTACCATTTAAATTTCTTAAATGCTTAAATATTTAAAATCACAAATAAAGCTCAGAATATTGTGGAAGACATCAAAAATCATTTTTAAATTATTCACTGATGGGTGCACTGTCACCAAAATTATATCAAGTATAACTAGAATTTAAATCTATTTCAGTGCTAATTATATCTTTAATACTAATTTTCGAATAAATCAAATTTCAGTAAGCTCTAAAAATATGTGGACACCACAAAAATGAAGGAGCATTTCAGAAAAATGACAACCTATGTGAAGTTAGCCATAAATTTTTTTTTCGTTTTTTCGAAAAATTTCGATAAAAACCTATAAAAAATTAATAATCCAAAACATATTAAGAGGAATATTGATATAAATCACACATTTTCCACTTATTTAAAATTAAAAACTTATCGCGATCTCCTCGGTCAAGCGTATGAACAAATTCTTTATGGATGATATGTGGGACCACTTTTTTTTAAATTTTTTTGTCAAATCTTTGAAGAGTACATAATATTACATAACATATCCAAAAATTGGGATGTAATTATCTTTTATGAGATTAGAAAATGACTTTGAATTTGGATGTATTTCGGGATCAAAATTTAGTCAACGCGTATGCTCAAATTGTTTATGGATGACATGTGGGACAACTTTTTTTAAAAATTTTTTGTCAAATTCCCGAAGAGTACATAATAATACATAACATATCCAAAAATTAGGATATAATTATTTTTTATAAGATCAGAAAATGACTTTGAATTTGGATATATTTCGGGATCAATATTCAGTAAACGCGCATAAACAAATTGTTTATGGATGATATGTGGGACAACTGTTTTTTAAATTTTTTTGTCAAGTCCTCGAAGAGTACATAATAATACATTACATATCCAAAAATTGGGATGTAATTATTTTTTATAAGTCCAGAAAGTGACTTTGAATTTGGATGTATTTCGGGATCAAATTTCAATGCGTTTGCTCAAATTGTTTATGGATGAATGTTTTTTGTATTTTTTTTAGTGGCCAAATCCGGTTTTTGTATTTTATATCTTTTTGTGACCAAAGGCGGTTTTTGGTTTTAATTTTTTTTTTGTGGCCAAATGCGGTTTTTGGTTTTTTGTTTTTTGTGACCAAAGGCGGTTTTTGGTTTTTAAATTTTTTGTTGTGGCTAAAGCCGGTTTTTCGTTTTAATTTTTTTTTGTGACCAAAAGCGATTTTTGGTTTTTATGTTTTTTTGTGACCAAAGGCGGTTTTTGGTTTTCATATTTTTTTTTGTGGCCAAAGCCGATTTTTGGTTTTTTGTATTTTGTTGTGGCCAAAGGCGGTTTTTACTTTTTTTATTATTTTTTGTGGCCAAATCCGGTTTTTGTTTTTGTAATTTTGTTGTGACCAAAGGCGGTTTTTGTTTTTTGTATTTTTTTTTGTGGCCAAATCCGGCTTTTATTATAAGTTTTTGTAATGAACGCATAAGTTCAAAAGTAAAGATGTAATTAAAAATTATTAATTTTTTTTAAATTAATAATTTTTAATTAAATCCGGGTTTTGTTTTTTGTATTTTTTTTTGTGGCCAAATCCGGTTTTTGTTTTTTATATTTTTTTGTGTTCAAAGACGGTTTTTGTTTTTTGTAATTTTTTGTGGCCAAAGGCGGCTTTTGTTTTTTTTTTTTTTGCTTTTGTTTTTTTTTTTTTGTGTTATAATTTTAGGATAATATTTTAGATGTTACCAACATCTGTCTTTAGAGTTTATGACAAGCACATAAAAAACATTGTTTAATCTCTGGTACATAATGTGTCTGATTAACACAGTTTTCGTGTATAGTTCTTTGGCATGACACACATTAAAAAAACTGTACAACATATCATCCATAAACAGTTTGTTCATGCGTGTTTACTAAATTTCAATTCCGAAAAACACCAAATTCAAAGCCACTTTCTGGACTTATAAAAAAAAATTAAATCCTAATTTTTGGATATGTTATGTATTATTATGTACTCTTCGGGGATTTGACAAAAAAATTAAAAAAAAAGTCATCCATAAACAATTTGAGCATACGCGTTGACTAAATTTTGATCACGAAATACATCCAAATTCAAAGTCATTTTCTGCTCTTATAAAAAATAATTACATCCTAATTGTTGGATATGTTATGTATTATTATGTACTCTTCCAGAACTTGACAAAAAATAAAAAAAAAAAGTTGTTCCACATATCATCCATAAACAGTTTGTTTATGTGCGTTTACTGAATTTTGATCCCGAAATACACCAAATTCAAAGCCATTTTCTGGACTTATAAAAAATAATTACATCCTAATTTTTGGATATGTTATGTATTATTATGTACTCTTCGGGGATTTGACAAAAAAATTTAAAAAAAAGTTGGCCCACATGTCATCCATAAACAATTTGAGCATACGCGTTGACTAAATTTTGATCCGGAAATACATCCAAATTCAAAGTCATTTTCTAATCTCATAAAAGATAATTACATCCCAATTTTTGGATATGTTATGTAATATTATGTACTCTTCAAGGATTTGACAAAAAATTTTAAAAAAAGTGGTCCCACATATCATCCATAAAGAATTTGTTCATGCGCTTGACCGAGGAGATCGCGATAAGTTTTTAATTTTAAATAAGTGGAAAATGTGTGATTTATATCAATATTCCTCTTAATATGTTTTGGATTATTAATTTTTTATAGGTTTTTATCGAAATTTTTCGGAAAAACGAAAAAAAAATGTATGGATGAAATTTATGGCTAACTTCACATAGGTCAAATGACATAAAACGATAAAACGTACGAGCATTTAAATTTATTAAATAATACACATTTAAATTTAAATTTTAGATGATCTGCGTGTTCATGTGTATTTATGTGGGAATTGACATGAAATACTGAAACTTTTTCTACAGATAGCTTACACCACGAAACTCTGTCCGTGGACATTAGAAATTTTTGTATCAACCGCAGAGTGCCCCTTCCCCTCCTTGGTCCTTTCGTCAAGATCTGCTATGAAGTAAAACATTAATAACTTTTACGTGTGCCGATTCATTTGCATGAAACTATGGACACACATGCTAATCATTAGAAATAATTCAATGCCATATTTTGGACTGACACATTGTCGGCCATATTGCTAATATGTATTTATGTCAAATTCTTTGATAAACCCATCAGCAAGAACTACATTTTATGGGTTTATAATGTTGGTTTCTGTAAATTAATATGGGAAGTAATCAGCATGTAAGTATCACGTTGGTTATCTTTTAGGATCAGCAATATCCACAATATTTATATATACACCCATTTCATTGATAGAACGGTCAAAACTATTTTCTTGGTGAACAAGATCCAAATATTGTAGTTTCAAACTGTTGGTCATCGTTTTGGGGTGTGTAATGCTCAACATCTTTATTTATACACCAATTTCACTGGGAAATACTATGGGCAAGAAACGATTTTTATGGTATTGACCATCGTTTTGAGTATGTAATGTCCAAAATCTTTAAAAACTAACTTCATTAAGAAAACGGTCAAAACTATTTGGTTAGTGGGCAAAAACAAAATCTTATGAAGTTACCATATTGGTCATCTTCTAGGAACAGTAGTGCCTAATATCTTATTTATCCAAAATTATTTTCTCGCTGGGCATGAACAAAATTTTAAGTGTCACAGTGTTGGTCATCGTTCGACGTCTGTAATGCCCAAAGCTATTTGATCGATGAAAACAATTTTTATAGTTTCACAGTATTGGTCATCGTTTGGGGTATGTAATGTCCAAAATGTTTACGGTGAAAACCATGTTTGGTGGCCAAAAAGAATGTTATGGAGCTACCATATGTTGGGACCAGTAATGCTTAAAATCTTTATACACCAATATCAATGGTAGAATGATCAAAATTATTTTCCCCAAATCTTTATGGACCAATTTCGCTGAAAAAACGGTCAAAACTATTTGCTCTATAGAGAAGTTTGGCAAGTTTGGTTGATTATCGTTTTGGGTTTGTAATGCCCAAAATCTCTATTGGTACACTAACGCATTGGGAAAATGGTCAAAACCTTGCGTTTTACAGGCAAGAACAAAATTTTAAGGATTTATCATGTTGGTCATCTTTTAGGACCTGTCATGTCCAACATAGTTATTTATACACCAATTTCATTAATAGAACGTTCAAAACTGTTGTCTTTGTGCGCAAAAACCAAATCTTATAGTTTCATTTGGGATGTGTAGTGTCCAAAATTTTTAATTATACACCAATTTCACTGGGAAAGCGCTCAAAACTATTTGGTCCATGGGCAAAAAAAACAATTTTTATAGTTTCGCAGTATTGGCCATCGTTTGGAGTATGTAATGTCCAATGTATTTATAAACTAATTTCATTCGGAAAACGGTAATCTTTTAGGACCACTAATCTCTACAATCATAATTTATACACCAAATCCATTGGTAGAACGGTCAAAACTATTTGCTCGGTTCGCATAAATCAAATTTTAATAGAATGACAATGATGGTTAACGTTTGATATGTGTATGACCAAAATCATTATTTTTTATAGTTTCGCAGTCTGTAATGTCCACAATCTCGATTTATGCACTCATTGGGAAAACGATCAAAACCATGTGTTTGGTAGGCAAGAACAAAATTTTAAGGGTTTCCATGTTTGTCATCGTTTAGGACCAGTGATGTCTTAAATCTTTATTTATACACTAATTTAATTATGAAAATGGTCAAAGCTATATATAGCAGTGCAATGTTGGTCATGGTTTGGGGTCTGTAATGTCCAAAATCTCTATTTATACATTCATTAGGAAAGCCGTTAAAACTGCTTGTTTGGTGAGCAAGAACAGAATTTGGATTTATGAGCAAATCTTTATTTTTTCACGAATTTCAGTGAAAGGGTGGCTCAATTTATTTTCTCGATGGACAAGAGCCAAATTTTATAGTTTCACAATGTTGGTCTGTAATGTCAAAAGTCTCTATTTACAAACCAATTTAATTGGGAAAACGACCAAAACGATTTGCTCAATGGGCAAGAACAAAATACTATTGCTTTATCATGTTAGTCAGCTTTTAGAACCGCTAATGTTCAAAATATTTATTTGAAAGATGGCCAAAACTATTTTCTAAATGGTCAAAAGCAAAATGTTATAGTCTCACAGTTTATCACATCGTTTCATACACCAATTTCATTGGGGAAAGGTCCAAACGATTTGACAGATGTGCAAGAATACAATTTTATGGTTTTACCAGACCGTTGGTCATGTTTTAGAACCACTAATGTTCAAAATCATTCTTTATACACCCATCTTATTGGGAAAACGGCCAGTTAATCACTAATACTGATCGTTTGACCGATAGAGTATATGAAACGTATTATGGTTAACGTAAGTCTTTATGTATTGGCTGAATCAAAGATTTTTGTGTTTATACAATGAGCTGGTTTATGACCATTATAATTTTTCTTGCGCGTTTGGTTCAACGATAAGAGAAAAACGACTTAACTTGTTAGGATCTTATTTCACCTATAAAGTGCACCTATCGTTTTGGCATTGAAGTACAATGCAAACAATGTGACGATTTCGCATAATCTATTATAGTGGGTGTATCTATATTAATGCGACACAGAAAAATGGGATATTGTGGACATAAAAAAACGATTGAACCCAATATAGCTTATCTCATTACCGAAATACAGGGTGATTAATTTCTATAATTCAACAACGGTTTAATGAATTTAAATCAAAATTTATAGTTGGGGTTGTTTTGGGGCGGGAATTATCCAATTTTACCTTATTTCTAGAGGGCGCCACTTACTCAATACGCAATGATTAAGATTGCTTTAAAACTTTTTGCTAATGCTTAGACAACAATTTTTCCCCACTTGCCTGAAGTGTGGAAGTTATCTCTTTTCAAAATCATAATCAACCCATTTTCAAAATGTCCACCATTTGCTTAAATGCACTTTCTTAAGCGACGATTGAAAAACCGTCTCACATTAAATAATCTAACCTGATAACGTCTTATTATGTCAGCAGCTTCATGAATTTTCAGCCATAACTTGTGATTGTCACAAATTTTTATAAACAATGGACTTATATGACCCTATAAATCTAAATCTAGCGGATTAAGGTAAGGACTACGAGCTATCCAGGAAATTAATTTATTAATATCAAAAAGGAAAATTTTTCCCCAACCACTTAAATAAGACACTATATTCTGACAGTATTTCGTACCAAAAGTGGTTGATTTCGAGATTTCGGTGTCTTCATGGCAACTGTACAAAAAGTAATTTGACCTTGACCAAACATCAGCTTCGTATGAATGACGTTCATGGGAAGTGATTATTTCAATAATTACAATTCCAAAATTTTCGCATGCTCATCAGAAACAACGGTTTAGGTGATATTGATATTCGGTATAATTTCGATTTAAGCAAGTATAAGATTATTTAAACGTTCTGAGTGATTATCTTCTATGAACAGAATTTTAATCAACATTTGCTGTCGCTGGTGGCGCCATCCATCCTCACGTTACGTCACCATCTGTCACATTTGATCAAATTTATAGAGGTAATACCCAATGTTAATTAACCCTAGAATGCTTAGACGAATAGCACGCATATAGTCGCTTAGGAGGAGTTATCTGTAACCCCTGTAATATATTTCTATTTAATGTGAAAAATATAAAAGAAAAACTTTTATTACAATAAAACAAGATTTATTATAAACACGCAATACATATTTCAGCTGTATGATTATTGCAAACAGCCTTGAAAAACTTCGCACACGCAGTTTGTGTTTTTCGGTCATTTATTTTTGGACATAAAGTGTAGCGAATTTGTTTCTGCAATTAACTAGGGTGGATCAACTGTTTCTTCTGAGTCCATATTCAGAACTTTCTTTATCGATTCTTTCAATATTCGAGGTGATAGTTTTGTTAAACGTCTCTCCATGTGTGATCTTGCAAGTTGTAGTCCGTATTCAAATATTTTCGCCGAGCACTTTTTTGTCTGTCACGCTTAACAATTAAAAAATAATATTGGAATTAAAACCTGCTTGATCTATCATACCATAAAAAAAGCGTAATGATCGTCTGTGTGTCTTGCGGGAAACAGAATATGTATGCACCATTTGATCAAAGGTATAAACGCCACCTTTGATGGAATCACAAGAATGAATTATTTCCGCTTTTTTATTTACATTTATTGTACTGCCAGTATGCATTGTCGACAAAAGTAGCTGAGATGTAGCTTTCTTAGGTGTGAAGGACACTAAAGTGTTTTGGTTTCCCCCAACGAAAAAAGGTGTGTGTATCTGTCTGTGACATCGTAGTTTCCAAACGGAGTACAGCCGTTTGAAGATCATCAGTTCTTTCCTAGTTGATGAAAGATTTTTTACTTTTTAGATGCTTTGATTTATTTTATTTTTTTAAGGATGACTTATCGAGAGTGTTCTTAGCTGTGATTCAAGAAAATTGTTTTACTTTTTCCAGGTTTTTTTGTGGCGGGGGTTTTTTAAATTTTTAATTTAATGTTATTTCACAATAGTTACATTGTAGTCAGGAAAGCATTTTATCAGCCAGAGGGATGGACGTAAGCCAATTGTCCATTGTCAAATTGCGTTCTGTTCCGTGAATGGGTTCTGTCAGTTTTTTTACATAATAATCTGGAAGAGAATCTCTTATTGGCTTGTTTTCTTTGCCGATATATGGAATAGCAGTTACCACACAATATGTGCGTGCATCACACATCGTTATAACTTTTATTCCATGTTTGTCAGGTTTTGATGGAATGTAAACTCTAAAAAGGCAATTATTTCGAAACTTCAACAATTGTTCGTACAATAATTGAGAGGAGTATAATATTTTGTACAGTTAGACATGAATATTTCCCATCTACGAGGTCGAATCAAATACTAATCGGACTTTTAACGCTCCCTAGGTTAAGTGAGTAACGTGACATCTTGACATATGTTGGTTGGGGATGTAAAGTGGAGGGGAGTAAATCGGTTCGGCTCGCCAGAGCAGATTGGCTGTTAGCAACGCGTCTATTGAGCAACGCATTATTTTTTTGTCGCGGGAAGGCATAAAACCAGCCGACTGTGCTAACTGCACAGTTCGCTGAAATAACGATTTCAAGGGCCCAAGTCTACGCCTAGCACAAAAAATTTTCCGGTGGCCGAAAGTCAGTGTAAAATGAGGCCCATGGACACCAAACGCGGACCAGCACCAGTGGGATAAATATTAATGCGATCCGTGAGATGATGGAAGGAGACCGTCGCCTTAAAATACTTACTGAAAAGTGTCGGCAACGTGGGTTCTTCGCCTCTTGACGGAAGATCATAAATCCAACCGTCTTGTCGTGTGTGAAGACTTTTGGTATGATATCAAACAGAAAGGAATGATTTCTTGGGGCACATTGTCAGCTTTGATGAGACGTGGGTGCATCATTACACCCCGGAGTCGAAGCAGGCAAGTCTGGAGTGGCGAAAACCTGGAGAAGCAGCACCGGGGAAAGCCAAGAGCCGTCGTTCTGCTGGGAAAGTTCTTGAAAACGATTTTTTGGGATTGCAGAAGCACATTTCTCGTTGAACTTCTCAATGAACTGCTTGACGAAGTGAAACTGGCCTATCGACGAAAAAGAGGAGACATGCCTATTCGAAGTGTGATTCTGCTCCATAACAACGCTCGGCCACACACAGCCGCAATAACCCAAGAAAAATTGGACAAAATTCATTGGATAATACTAGAACTACCAATTACGACTTCTTGATGACAATTAAAATTCGATTCAAATTAATTTAATTAGCTATTCAATTTGTATTACCAATAAATGTTCTAAAACAAAAGTTCGATTCATATTTACTTCAGCCTCGTATTACGTGGTGGAGAAAATGTATCTTTTGGGGTTCTTATGGTTGTCGTGAAATCTAAGGAAAGCCACCAGAAATCTAAATCTTATTTCACTCATTATGCATCGACATACTTCTGGTCCATACTTTGACCAGACCTCTGCTGTAGTCGTATGGTGATCTTTTCTACACCCAGACATACCATGCAGTCCTATGAAAGCCAAAATATCATCGGTATCTGTCACATTGACGAACCCATGATTAGCAACATATTTATCCTTTTGTCGTGGTATTTCCATATTTGTATGCAAGACGATAATATCTATAACATCCGCACCAAAAAATAATTTCCATGCATCTAACTCCGTTATATTACCGGCATATTTTGGTTCCGGGACACGTAAAACAATGTAGCATTTAGGTGTGCGGGTACGACACGAAAGCTCAGCGCTCCAGATATACACATTTTTCTCCTTTAATTACTGTTTCTGAAATCTGTTGTTCCCTTACGTCTTCTTCAGTTTCATCCGCTGAGTAGGTACTCTCTCTCTCTCTCTCTCTCTTTTTCTCTGGCGAACTGTCTTCGTAATCAGTACCACCATTATCCAAATCGAGTTCGTCATTCCATCGGAATAAAGTTTCCTCAAAGTTTGGGTCATCCGGTCGGACAGCCAATAAAATTAAAATAACAAGTAATGCTACCGGTGTGAAAAGAGCGGCCAAAATTGGCAGCTAAAATTTCTGAAGATGCCCGAAGTAAAAAGACCGTTATATACCCATTTTTCTACTACTATTCCTTTCCTAATAAAGATTTAAGCAATTATAATTCTAAC
The DNA here is from genome assembly GCA_036346205.1 of Vesta saturnalis. Taxonomy (NCBI): domain Eukaryota; kingdom Metazoa; phylum Arthropoda; class Insecta; order Coleoptera; family Lampyridae; genus Vesta; species Vesta saturnalis. The sequence goes on from JARFJB010001678.1 coordinate 276,579, forward strand.
TAAATTAAAGATGCCCATAACCACAGACAAACAAGCTGATAAAGGGGTTGAAAAAGTAACCCCTTTATCAAATCTGAAAACGGCATATACTATGACGATCAAATTTTCGTATTAGGTTGATAATGATCTTAGAATAATTAAGCAATAAACATATCCAGGTGCACTGCCGACCAAGGAGTAGAATAAACCACCCCTTTATCATATCTCGAATGGGCACACACTATCAATCGAATTTTTGTGTTAGGTTGACAATAATCTTAGAATAATTAAAGAATAAAAATATCCAGGTGCACTGCCGTCCAAAGGGTAGAAAAAACCACCCCTTTATCATATCTCGAAAACGGCACATACTATCAAGATCAAATTTTCGTGTTAGGATGATAATAATTTTAGAATAATTAAAGAATAAAAATATCCAGGCGCACTGCCGTCCAATAGGTAAAAAAATCACCCCTTTATCATATCTCGAAAAGGGCACATACTATTACAATCAAATTTTCGTATTACTATGATAATGATTTTCGAATGATTAAAGAATAAAAATATCCAGGTGCACTCCCGTCTAAGGGGTAGAAAAACACCCTTTATCATGTCTCGAAAAAGGCACATACTAACACAATCGAATTTTCGTATTAGGTTGATAATAATCTTAGAATGATTAAGCAACACTGCCGTCCAAAGGGCAGAAAAACCACCCTTTATCATATTTCGGAAACGGCACATACCATCACGATCAAATTTTCGTGTTAGGTTGATAATATTCTTAGAATGATTAACCAATAAAAATATCTAGGTGCACTACCGTCCAAGGGATAGACTAAACCACCCTTTTATAATATCTCGAAAAGGGCACATACTAGCACAATCGAATTTTCGTATTAGGTTGGTAATAATCTTAGAATGATAAAGGAATAAAAGTATCAAGATGCACTCCGTCCAAGGGTAGAAAAACCATCCATTTATAATATCTCGAAAAGGGCACATACTATCACAATCGAATTTTCGTATTAGGTTGATAATAATCTTAGAATGATAAAGGAATAAAAATATCCAGATGTACTCCCGTCAAAGGGGTAGAATGTAGTATGTGCCCTTTTCGAAATATGATAAAGGGTCTGTTTCTTCTGTCCCTTGGACAGGATTGCCCCTGGTTATTTTTATTCTTTAATCATTCTAACATTATTATCAACCTAGTACTTCTTTATTAGGAAAGGAACAGTAGTTGGTATAGAAAGGATTTTTTCACTTCGGGTATCTTCGGAAATTTTAGCTGCTAGTATTGGCCGCTTTGTTCACACCGGTAGTAATGCTTACCTGGGGTTACTCGTCATCCCAAACACAAAATAACATATAAACTATTGCACTGAACAAACATGTGCGACTAACAGCACACACATACTTTAACCTGGAATGAACATAGCGAAGACGGCCATGTTGCCAGTTCATGCACAAAAAAGTAGTAAACATTTAAATTTCTTTTGGGGTAACGCGTAACCCCACTAAGCAGTCTAGGGTTAAAAACTATACGGTAATTTTTTATTTCAATAAAAAGTAGAATAATGCTCGTTTTGTATAAAATAGAAATGTCTGATACTAATACCGATATAAATGAGAGGTTCCCAAACAAATAGTGAACTGCAAATAAATGACTAAATATAAAAATAAAAGTGGCCGGAGAAAAAATTTAGATTTTAGCCTGACAAAACAAGCATTTTCGAAACTCTGAGGATTGCTGGACTCCGCTTCGTGTCGTCCAGCAACTTTCTTCCTCGTTCCAAAAATTGCCATTTTTTCTACTAATGAAAGAAATAACTATTTTAAAATACTTATCTTTTTTTTTGGTTTTTTTAATGGTGTATTTTTATATTATACAATCTAAACATTTCAATAACACTTACAGTTATCATCGTCAGTAGTTAATTATCTATTAAAATTGTTAAAGATGAAAAATTAAAACATAAACATAAGCCTGCTATTAATATAGCAGTTTGAGAAACCTATAAAGCCCACTGTAGAATTCAATTTTGAAAAGAACAACTAGATCATTAAAAATTAAATATTTTAAACTGTCTTAAAGATGACAAATCAGAACACCCTCTAACGGTCGAAGGTTAACGATGAAAAATGTCAACCAAAAAATAAAATAACTATTTTGTAATGAGGTATACAAAAAAAAAAACTCGGTAACACGTATTTAATATTAGCATACTTGATAAAAGATATCTATATAATTATGAAAAGCTTAGTTACAGGAAATGGGTTGGTTGCTTTAATGTTTTTTTTTTTTTGGAAACGAATAAGGTTACGCACTACGAACAAGTAAGACATTTTTGTTTAAAACGGTTGTCTAAATCATAATTTCTAATCAAAACATCCATAAAAATTATAAAAAAATCAGTCGTTCTCTTTTGTGTCACACAATCTACCATTTTTCTGTGTCCCATTAACCCACGCTGTATCTATTTTGCGTATAAGTGGTGTTTTATTGATAATACAATTCGATTAAGAAAATAATGCATTAGTAAAAACAAAAAATGAAATTGTTATAGTTGTACTCCAATTACTTAAAATCAGTGACGTAACATCAATTTTGCAGTAAAGATGCCTAATTTAGAAAAACAAAACAAATGCGTTCCTTGAAAATAATTTTGCAAATTCCAGTTTTACTCACTTAGAAAAAAATCGTTTGTAATACTGTAGTGCGGATTCAACACCCACACAACCCTTCATAAGTACGCTACTGTTTACAATATCGCAAAGTAATAAGCGAAAGCACCATCTTCAATTATTCAGGAAATTGTTATTAGGAAAAAACAATTGAATAGTAATTAGATACTATCTCCACTTCTATCCATTACGTCTATCAGTTAATATCTAAATTACATTTCGTATTATCCATTTACTAAATTTACGATTATTAATAAAAAAAAAACGAAGAGTGAAGGGTGGAGGGTTGAATAAAATTGCTGATATAATAAATCAATCACAATTGAAATGAAACATCAGTTATAACAACTCTGTTTCCACCAATTAACGATCAATTTTATTAAATTTTCACGTGTGTGTGTACCATTTGCAGTTATGTAATCAATCTGTTTGGTAATTTGTAATTGTCCGATTGACATTTTACAATCAACTCAATAATTCATGTAAAAAAAAAATGTTGAGAGATTCTGGTATAAAACTAAATTAAAAGTAAGATGCTATTTGAACAGCAGTAATTTAATTATCTCCAGATATTTAATATTTATGTTCGCATTTCATCTCCACTTTACCCTAAAGCGCAAGCAAGCCTTCTACATTTTTACAACTACGCTTGATTGCGTTTTATGAGTTAATTAGAAACTAATAATTAAAGGTTTCCTTCAAATATTTAACGTATAGTTAATTAACGGAGGCAATTAAGATATCAAAGCGTAAAAATAAAAAAAAAATTATTAAATTTACAAACAATCGCTTGATTCATACCATTGTATAAACAACCCCCTAAAATTACCCTTAAACAACAAACAATAATTGAAATATCACACAAGCGGTTTATCCCCCACCTGTAAAAATAATAAGGGCAGTTATCCCCTCTCTCTTCGTGTTAGAAAGAGATGCCAATGACGAATTATGACTATAAACTATGACAGATGGGGATGTAACTCAGTTAGTCTTCGACAATCGGTGCTGGTATTAAGAGCACCCTCAACATGTATTCGTTATATCGTGCTTGGTTATCATTAGGACCGACAACTCTACCACCTTTACCTAGTGACCTAACAGGATATACAACACCTCATTCAAATGGATCACCTGATGTTACTCTACAAGTTGGACCAAGCATGACACAATTCTCAGCACATAAAAACATTTTATCAGCACATAGCGGATTCTTCAAAGCAATTTTTACAAATCACACAGGTACGTATCCATCTCAACTATTAACAGAATCTATACTAAATTTCTTAAAGGAAGTAATCCGATACCAGTACCTAACATCAACGTTGACGAGTTCTCATCCTTACTCACCTTCATGTACACCGGTTACCTCGATTTAAACTTCGGCAACATATACAACATTCTGCTTGCAACTCACATCCTCCACATGCCCCACGCTCTTGAAATTAGCCGAAATTTTCTAATACACAACAACCCTCTAGAAGCAGCATGTACAAGTATCGTTAAACCAATACCTAGTCGAAAGTCAATTTTACCTCATCCACAAATTTACGCACCATTATACGGAAACTTGCCGAAATCCGACGTAACACCATTTCGTGAAATTGCCAGAGAGCATACAGTAACATCATCAGACACGACAGTTGAAAAGGTTGACGAACAAAAAAAGCCTAAATTAAAAAAACGTGAAGAATCGTCTTCTTCGAGTGAGAAGGTAATTGTCGATATCGCATGCTGCGATGGTCCCGTACGTTTTCATCGAGTGCTCAATAAAAACTACGGTTTAAAAAATATCGAAACTAGCTGTAATCACATCGAAGAAGTTGATCGTAATCTCATTCTAAATAAAGTGATGAATGAAAATATCCGTGATAAACAGATACAAAATGAGAATCAAATAATGCAAAACAGTTCTAACGATTTATTTACGTGTGTCTACTGCAATCACACATTTAAATCGCAATACTGTTACCAGAAACACGCGAGAAGACATTTAAATCCAGTCACATTAGAAGTAAAAACAATTCAAAAAGTTGAGAATGTCGTAAGTAATAAAAGAGAAGTTAAACTTCTTGATATGAATGTGCAATATTATCCATGTAAAACTTGTGGATCGAAATTCCCCAGTTACTATTTCGTTCATAAACACAGAAAGATGTGTCACGCTGATGAAGTTGCTGAAAACGTTGCAAGTCCCGATAGTAGCAGTAGTGGAAATAAAGCCGGAAATGATAGCACTTGTGAAACTGCTGTTGAGAAAAATAATGAAGATAGTGAAATTGAAGTTGGTAATGATACCTAGTCATAGTTTTAAATTGTGAAATATTATTTTGTACAACATTCTTGAAAATAAATGTTTCAAGCCATGCGCGTTCTAGATTCTGGGTGAATCGATTCTAAAAAATTAAAATTAAATCATGAAAATGTAATAGATTTTAATAAAAATTGATCTCGTGACATTTTGTGATATTTTTTGGTTGCGGCATTTAGTTGAAGTATTGAAATATCAATTTTAAGCTGAAATAGTTGAACGGAACGAAGCTTCTTTCAACTTAATTATTTTAAATGAAATGTCCCAATTTCAGTTGATTTTTTATAATTCATACTAAATTTCAGCATATTATATATCATGTACATGTAGTGTACAAAATAACTAGAAAAAAATAATCACAAAAGTTGTACAGAGTTATTATTTTAATTTATGTAAGTGTAATGAACACCTTTGCAAGAGTTGCACACAATATTTTTTCTACGGTTTTACTAGGTAAATAAAAAATATTTTTAATAATGTAATATTTAACGTTTAATTATGATTGAGTATCATTGTTATCGTGTTTTGCAAGACATTAAAGATGCTTCCTTTGCCAGTACACTGATTTCTGGTAAGGTGTCAAAAAAAATGTTCACCGTTCAAGTCATTTATATTTACAATAATACTTCTCATTTTAGTCTATAAAACTATTTTTACGCACGCACTTGTGTTATTTTAATGGTTATTTAAGTAACAAGTGCAATCAATACTTTTTGCACGAGTTGCATACAATATTTTTCTACGGTTTTACTAGTGTGTCAGTAAATACAAAATATATTTTAATAAAGTAATATTTAATATTTATGCTTGAATTATCATTGATATCGTGTTTTGCTGGATATTAAATTTAAACGTGACACATTTGCCAGTACACTAATTTCTAGTGGAATTTAAAAATAATTTTCATTGTTACTGTCATTTATCTTTCTCAGTTTAAGCTACAAATCTTATTTTTATGCCCGCACTATTTTTTACATATTTAAAATGACAAACCAAAATCACTTTTAATGAGTAACTAAGAAACTTATTTATTATCTGTATCTGATTTCGGGTAAATAAATACTAAAATACAACGATAAAGTGTGCAATGAGACACCTTCATATATTCGACCGTAACAAAACGTAATTTTTTTGCAAAATTTTAAATGAAATAAAAAATTGTAATTAAGTATACAATGACCTAATTACATATAACATAACATGCAGCACACAAAACACCCTCGTACCACACAAAAATTAAAAAACACCCAACGCGTTTCAATAGCTAAGCCATCATCACCGGCGGTCGACTCGAGGGAGGCACTTTTTGGCGCTAATGTATAAACGTCAGATTCACCCTTTCCCTACTGGAGATACCCCTTAAATTTTTTCAAATGGCTTTAGGTATCAAGTCATGCGTCATTTAAAAGGTTTGGCAAATCTCTATTCAATCATATACACTCATATACATTCTCAAAAATTTCCTACCGCTCCTTGTTTACATGAAAAACGAAATGCCGATGGAACCTTGATAATAATGATATGTGAGCTATTTTTATTAGTAGTTATTATTAGAACCTTTGTGCTACCCAGAACTCTCAAGAAAAATTACTCCCTCAAAATTTTGGCAGAACCCTTACATTAATGGTTTGTGAGACATGTTAGGAGGTATTATTAGAACTCTTGTGGTACTACCCAGAACTCCCACCTTCTACATTTTTTACCCCACTTTTTAGATATAGAAAATGAAATTTTTATATGACCCTGATAATAGTTTGTGAGCCATGTTTATTAGGAGTTATTATTGGAACACCTGTGGTGCTGCCCAGAACTCCCAAGAAAAGTTACACGTTACACTCTCAAAAATTTCCTACCGCTCCTTGTTTACATGAAAAACGAAATGCTGATGGAACCCTGATAATAATGATTTGTGAGCCATTTTTATTAGTAGCTATTATTAGAATTCTTGTGGTGCTATCCTCAACTCCCAGGAAAAGTTACGGCTTCAAAGTTTTCTTACTCCTCCTTGTGGATATGGAAAATGAAATTTCGATAGAACTCTGATATTAATGATTTGTGAGCCATATTAGGAGTGTTTGTGATGCTAGCCAAAACTCCCAAGAATAGTTACACCCCCAAAAATTTCCTGCCTTTCCTTGTGGATATGGAAAATGAAATTTTGATAGAACCCTGATAATAATGGTTTATGATCCATGCGTATTAGAAGTTATCAGAACTCGTATTGTACTACCAGAACTTTCAAGAAAAATTACACCTTCTAAATATTCTTACCTCCCATGTGGAAGAAATTTGGAGCAGAACTCTGATATTATTGGTTTATGAGCCATGTTAGGAGGTATTAGAACTCTTGTAGTGCTACCCAGAACGCCAAGAAGTTATACCTTCAAAATTTTCTTACTCCTCGAAGGTATGGAAAATGGAATGTTGGCAGAACCCTAATATTAATGGTTTGTGAGCCATGTTAGGAGGTATTATTAGAACTCTTGTGGTGCTACCCTGAACTCCCAATAAAAGTTACACGTTACACCCCCAAATATGTCCTTTGTGAACATGCAAAACGAAAGTTTCTTACCTCTCTTCGTAGGTATGGAAAATGAAACTTCGATAGAACTCTGATATTAATGAATTGTGAGCCATGTTAGGAACATTTGTGGTGCTAGCCAAAACTCCCAAGAAAAGTTAGACCTTCAAAATTTGTCAATCACTCATTGTGGATATGGAAAATGAAATTTCGATAGAACCCTGATAATGGTTTGTGATCCATGTTTACTAAAAGTTATAATTAGACTGATACTACCTAGGACTCCCAAGAAAAATTACACGTTTAAAATTTTCTTACCTCTCCTTGTGTATTTGGTAAACGAAATTCAGATAGAATCCTGATAACAGTGGTTTGTGGGGGGTGTGCGTTATTATTAGAACTCTAGTGCTACTCAGAACTCCCAAGATTAGTCAGAACTTCAAAATTTTCTTACCCCTCTTTGTGAACATGAAAATAAACTTTTTACAAAACCCTGATATTAATGGTTTGTAAGCCATGTTAGGAGGTATTAGAACTCTTGCGGTGCTATCCAGAACTCCCACCTTCTAATTTTTTTACCCCGCCTTGCGGTTATGAAAAATTAAATTTAGGTATAACCATGATAATAGTTTGTGGGCCATGTTTATTAGGATTTATTACTAGAACTCTTATGGTGGTACCCGGAACTCCCAAGAAAAATTATACCTTCAAAAACAGTTTACACTTTATGGATATGAAATGGGATACGAAATTTTGGTAGAACCCTGATAACAGTGGTTTATGTGGGGTGTGAGTTATTATTAGAACTCTAGAGCACCCAGAACTCCCAAGAAAAGTTACGCCTTCAAAATTTTCTTGCCCCTCTTTGTGCGAATGGAAAATGAAATTTTGACAAAGCCCCATATTAATGGTTTGTAAACCATGTTAGGAGGTATTAGAACTCTTGTGGTGCTACCCAGAACTCCCACCTTCTAATTTTTTATCCCTCCTTGCGGTTATGGAAAATGAAATTTAGATATAACCATGATAATAGTTTGTGGGCCATGTTTATTAGGATTTATTACTAGAACTCTTACGGTGCTACCCGGAACTCCCAAGAAGTTATACCTTCAGAAATTTTTTACACCTTGTGGATATGAAATACGACATTTTGGTAGAATCCTGATAATTGGTTTGTGAACTATATTTATTAGGAGGTATTATTATAACTATGATGCAGGCCAGGACTCCCAAGAAAGGTTACACCCTAACAAATTTCCTTTCACTCCTTGACGATATGGAAACCGAAATTCTGATAGATCTCTGATAATAATCGTTTATCAGCCAAGTTTATTAGACGTTATTATTAGAACTCTTGTAGAGATACCCAGAACTCTCAAGAAAACTTACACCTTCAAACATTTATTTACCATTTTTGTGAATATGGAGTTCTGGTTAGCACCATAAGAGTTCTATAGATAATAACGTTAAAGTGATGCAGTTGTAATAGTACAATAGTGAACACTAATTTTGGGATTACACCGCAGGCTTTGTATGCTGACTCTTTGAATTAATTTATCATATCTAGTTCTACCACTATTATAGAACTCTACAACTATTAGGGATGCGGTAAGAGCTAGACTAACATTTTGACTTTGTAAATCAGAAAACCGTACCTTCACATGCGTCAAATTATAAAACAAAACGTAATTTTTTTGCCAAATTTTAAATGAAATAAAAAATTGGAATTAAGTATAAAATGACCTAATTACAGATAACATAACATGTAGCAAACAAAACACGCCCACGTACCACACAAAAATTAAAAAACACCCAACGCGTTCCGATAGCTAAGCTATCATCACCGGCGGTCGACTCGAGGGAGGCACTTTTTGGCGCTAATGTCATAAACGTCAGATTCTCCCTTTCCCTACTGGAGATACCCCTTAAATTTTTTCAAATGGCTTTAGGTATCAAGTCATACGTCATTTAAAAGGTTTCGCAAATCTCTATTCAATCATATATTTTTGTCTTTGATACCAGCCTTCCATCGTTATTTAAACTTTTCAAATGCCCCCGTATTATGTTATGGCATAAAGAATCTGTAAAGGATATGATAAAAAAGTAATAAATAAATTAAAAAACAAGTGCGACAGGAATTCGAAAATAGACTTTGCTATTTCCTGTGTTAATAGTAGTCACTTTGAACACCTTATCAAGTAACACTTATTGTTAACACTTGTCTTTTTAATTTATTTGCAACTTTTTATCATATCCTTTAAAGATTCTTTGTCATACCATAATACGGGGCATTTGAAAAGTCTAAAGAGACTCCATTTTAAACAACGATTAGATAATAACGGAAGGCTGCTATCAAAGGCAAACATATGATTGAATAGAGATTTAAGAGGCCTTTTAAATCAGGTATGACTTGACACCTAAAGTTATTTGAAAAATTTGAGGGTATCTCTAGTAGGGAGAGGATGAATCTGACGTTTATGGCATTAGCGCCAAAAAGTGGCCCCCTCAAGTTAAAAGTTGACGTGTTTCGGCATTTATTTCTAAAACGGCGCATTTCTGAAATATTAAGGGTGGGTCCTTTTCAAAAAAACACATGATACATACCATCAGAGAATTCATTGCTTACCTTTTGAAAGTGAAAGTTATGAAAGTTTAATGAGTTCTGAGCAGCCTAAAGGTTCTTGATTGTCATTATTCATTAGAATTTGTTTGTTTTACAATATTTCTAAATTGTCATAGTAATCCAATTCATACTGATTACTAACATGTTTGATTAAAGGTATCTTATCTACTGCATGGTTTTTCAAACATGTGTAGGGCTACGGCAGACTTGTCCCAACGTTTGTATTTGATATGTTCTAAATGATCTTTAAAGCGAATTTTGATAGGTCGTTAGGTTTGCCCTACATATATTTCGTCACAATTTTTACAATGAATTTTATAAATTCCCGACATATCTTTTGAATAGCCTAAAAAAATTTGATTGTCTGAAATAGTGACTGTTTTCAAATTCATTTTGGAAAAAAAATTTAGATAAGACCTTTTGTATAAGCAGGATGGTTTGGTAATTTTACATACTATGCTTCTATTTGTCCTTTAAAGTTACCTAATGTAGTTACATTTTTAACCCTCATCTTATGTGTAATTTTGAACTGAACGAGGAAATTTAGAATTTCAGGTTTGTACAAAATTCTCAACACTACAATTTTAGTATAAAGGATGACAAACACATCATCCACGTATCTAATCCAAACTCTACGAAAATAAGGTAAATCGCGTTTTAAGTATGTTTCAAATTTACCCATTAATAGATTGGCCGTAAACGCAGATAAGCTATTGCCACTGTCGTACCATGTTCTTGTTTGAAAAACTGATGGTTAATTTTGAAAAATGTTTGCTTCATAGGCAACTCTGTCAATTTATGAAATTCTTCTACTTCTGATCATCCAAATGGTTTCGTCTTAAAACATCTTCCAAATAAACTAAAGTTTGACCTAATTAAAAATTATTATTAATTTTATTAAATACATAAAGACAAAATTTACATCGATTAGGTCTTGTATCTCGATAGCTCAGTTGGTTAGAGCGGTACATGTCGTAGGTTCAAATCCTACTCGAGGTAAACTTTTTATTTATTTATATATTTACTAAAATTATGCAATAATTTTTAATTACATATTTACTTATGAACTTATTCGTGCATAATAAAACTTATAATAAAGTTTGATTTATTGGAACTCTCGGAAACAACGAACAAACGTCGAATTATCTAATTGACAGTTCATGAGAAGTTAGCAGTCTCTCAAGACGGCAGGGATATACAGGGTCCCCGTAGGCCCATTTCAAAAATACTTTCCTCGATTATTGTACAATTATTACTCCTGTAACATTCGAATTACGTAGTATATACAATTTAATAATGATTTGTCCTAATCTAAATGACGGTTCATGAGAAACTTGGCATCCTCTCAAAACGGTAGATATACATGTTTCCCGTAGGCCCATTCTGCAAATTCGTTTTTAATTTTATCAATCAATTTACACCAATTTGAAATAGAAATTGTAATGAATAATGACGATCTAGGACCTTTAAGCAAATTTTTATTCTATTTAAAATTTTGCAAAAAAAAATTACGTTTTGTTACGAGCGCGTTTCGTGCGCACTATATCGCTGTATTTTAAATTTCAATATATAAAAAAAATAATGCGGACGTAAAAATAGATTTATAGCGTAAAATGAGAAACGTTGTTGAAAATATGAATAACAGTAACAATGAAGATTTTTTTGAAATCACGCCACAAATCAGTTTACTAGCAAATAAAGCATCTTTAAATTTAACATTGTAAGTAGCGGACCGCGAAAATGATATTATTGTAATAAATGTTCGTCAAATCGCCATTGTTACCGCGATAGTAAAGATAATTAGTGGATTTTTAATAACGTGATGATACGTCGTAATTTGCTGTTTTATTTAATGTATTTTTATGTAAGAAATGTAGAAATGTATGTAATTAATATTTGAGTAAAGGTTGAACAGAAAAAAGGGAACATATATTAGGGTAGAGAAACAGGTGTTCTGCCGGAACTGGCGTGACGAATTGTTGAAAATTTCTATACGCGCGCTCGTGATGTAAAAATGTTACTAGTTAGTAATTAATTACGTCGGTACACGCTGCAATCAAAGACGTCTTTGTTTGATACTTGTAAATTCGAGACCTAAATGTAGGATTTGTTACGGATGAATGCATATTTTTAAAATTGAGATGTCGTGCAATAATTAATATGAAACTGTTCCAACGTAAATTAATGTTTCTTGTGTTTTTATCACTTTGAAAGACCGGGGTTGATTTTCGGGAGTAAACATGGTTAGTGGAAACCAAAGGGGAGGACAGGTGATGTTGAAATTTTGTGTAAGCCGGACGCTTTGATTTGTTTTAATTAGAAACTCCCATTGTAAACAGCTTGTCTTTAAAATATTTTGTGCGTGTACATTTTCTTTTGAATTAGCCAACACTAATTGGTGTTTTCTTTCGGATGTTAGATGTAATGTGTTTTTTAAATATTAATCTATAAATAACAGTCGCCCTTTTTGAAGTTAAACCGCGTATGTTAACGATTTGTCTCTGTGATCTATTAAAGGAATACACATTGAAGTGTAAGTAGGTATTTTTATACAAATTATGTAACCTATTAAGAATCGAGCATTGCCTTGCAAATGTATCTTATTCGCACACAGGCTCATTAAGCTGAAATCTGCTAAAATAACAGACAGTACAGAGCTCCCTCAATCTTGTATTTGTGTGAATTAGCATTGTTGTTTGTTGATTATATTTATATTTGTGTACAGGTGGGCTGGCGAACGGGTACATGATACCGCTTTGGTTATTGATTGTAAAAGGCAGTTGCCAAGTGGGTACACACTCCCGGGTCCAACTAACCATTAAACACCTCGAATTTTATTTTTGTTGTTTTTATTGTTGTATAGATGAATGTGTAACCTGAGAAAAGGGAGCTCTATTTTTCTAACGCACTCAAACTTATAAATCGGTCACGATGTTACGATCTGTTTATAACCTTATATGTACCGTTATTTGCCTTATTGTTTTAAGTGCTTATTTACTTAAAGACCAGTATATTGGTTTTAAACGGCCACGATGTTTATTCTGATTATTTATAACACGATTGTGGGTGTGACTACATGGATTTTTTTGTGTTTATGTGTAACTAAACTACTTTTTTTATTTATTTTTCTCTTAATGTTATAATTGTCTACGCACTTTAACCTGATTTAACGGTGTTTTGTTATATATTTAACCCTTTCCTTGTTTTTTTTTTGTGTTATTTGATTTATTAAAGTACTTGTGCATTACTTATTTATGAATAAAGTGTGTTTTATTGGTGGTTCTTTCCCACAATAGTATATTAACGGGCTGAACCACCATTGCGCAAAGCTCGTTAATTTTAATTTGAGTAGTTTCATTGTTTACCGGTCCCTCATGATGCAACACTTACATCATCCAGCCTATCTAATGCAAGTAGTACAACGTACCTACCACTAGACGGCTACTTCGTTTGATCAGATTTGAGATTTGTGGGTAATTAAATATCAGACTTGCAAATAAATACTAATCTTATAATTATTGTCAGGAAAGTCCATGTAAGGCAAGCAATTAATTTGAGTAATAATAACATCAGGCAAGATAAATCACTTACCGATTGTTTTGTTCTTGAATTTGCATGATTGAAAATAATTACAAATTACACTTTTCAAGATAGGGTACCTGGGGGACGCCGCAATATCCAGAAAAACACAATAACAATGATAATCAATCATAATTAAACATATTAAAATATTACAGCTTAGAGAGATTTTCAAAAACAAACAAATTCTAAATAGCTGGGCGCGCACTACAGCGACTCCGGCCCGCCCCGGACCGGCTAGCCACTCATTTAAAAGTACGAATATGTGTAATCAAATGAGCACCCGCGCACTACACCAGGCCCCACCGGTCCGCCCTCAATCGGCCTCAACCGTCACCAGCCCCGGTCGCCCGTAGGGGCGACTAGGACCGGTGCCGGTCGAGTGAGGGAACCGCGCTTTTCTTAGATGAGTAATTTCCACCATTCTGCAGGTGACTTCTTTATTCAAAGGACATAAAATCAGTTGTGCGGATAATTAAATAATTAATTTACAGATTTCTGTAAGGATTTTGGGAGCTTTACACGAAGTCACCATTTTCAATGTGACACTGAAATAGAAAAGTCCATTAACATTTGCCTCTTACCACCTGTTGCATTGGGATCGCCCTGAAGTTAAATCAATCAATCTGCAGTTTTCAAACGGTTGATTTTATCAGAAAATGGTTTGATTTTCATAAAAAAGTTCTAGACTTTAAAATCTAGATGAATGTTCACAATCCTGTATCATAGTTACGCCCATATTGTGCGTAAATAAAGTTACTTCCCAAATATCGTTGAAAAGGGATCCTGGTTAAAAGGGCTGGGGGTGGACTGGAGGTAGCCGGTGGTGTAGTGCGCGGGTCAGCGCCGGAACACACCGGCGCGGTCCGGTCCGGGGCGGACCGGTCCGGGGCGGACCGGAGCCGCTGTAGTGCGCGCCCAGCTTAAAGAATAATGAAGATCAAGTACCTTTAGGCTACTCAGATTTTGCAACTAAAATTCATTAAAATTATTTTTATTCAAAAAACAAGCCTTATTTGCACTTAGACAAGTGATTAAAGAACAATTTATTTCTTTAGCTTTTACGTATAATATTTGGAATTTTATTTTGGCAAATGATTTTTGCAACTTTACTTATTAATATGTCAATAAAATAATAAAATTATTATAATAGTATCGTTTATTAAACACAAAACAATGTTGATGATATATATATATATATATATATATATATATATATATATATATAGAAATTTCTTTAATTCGCCTCAGTCGACCGCTGATGGTAATAGCTTAGCTATTGAAAAGAGTTTGGTGTTTCTTAATTAATTTTAGTGCGGTACGTAGGTATATTTTGTTTGTTACAGGTCCTGCTACGGTTCCAGTGTTCCAGATTTTTCAAATAAAACAATTAGCATCTGTAGAAATGAAGTTTTAATTCTCTTGTTAATCCATATTTTACTGAAGTTTGCAGCTGTACTTTTTAAATCACTTTAGTACGGGTGCGCAACGGGCAATAAAATTTTTATTGCACTAGTGCACAAAACGACAACTTTTTACGCTAAAACTAATGCAAAAAATTTTCGTTTTTTGAATGAACGAACAAAAATAATTATTTATGTAACAAGTGCAAAAAGTGAGTGTTTACTGCACACGACGTGCGTTTTCCCAACGTGGGCTTTAGGCAGAATGAAAAACACTTTGAGTGGCATGGAACACTTGTTACGCCAGTGGCATACAATATCTTTTCTACGTTCATAAAAAAAAAGGTTTTACCAAGTGACCGTAAGTGTCCGTAAATAAAAATATTTTATATTTCAATTGATTATCATTATTAGCGCGATTTGCTGGATATTATATTTAAAGATGCATCAGTTGTCAATATGTTTATTTCTGATGGGGTGTTATAAAAAATCTTCGTTACTGTCATTCATATTTTCAACATTTCTCATTTTAAGCCATAAAACTATTTTTACTCTTGCACTTTTTTTTCATATAGTTAAACTGACAAACCAGAAAAACTTTCAAAGAGTAGCTAAGGCACCTGTTTATTATCCGTATCCGATTTGCCGTAAAAAAAACTAAAACAAAAACAAAACAATACAATGACTTCAAAAAAGGAAATCAAAAACTTAAACATTTAGTATCTGTACAAATAAAGTTTCAGTGCTCTTGTAAATTTGTCAATCAACATTTTACTGACGTTTCTATTTCTACATTTACAGCTATATTTAGTAAATCACCTTAGTACGCAGGCACAACATGCAATAAAGTTTTTATTGCACTTAATGATAACGTTTTACACTAAAAATGCAAAATGCAAAAAATGTTCCGTTTCTTTAATGAACATAGAAACATAGATATTTATGTAACAAGTGTAAAAGTGAGTGTTTATTGCACACTACGTGCATTTGTCCTACGAAGCCTTTAGGCCGAGTTGGACAACACGCCGGATACTTTTGCATGAGTTGCATACAATATTTTTTCTACGTTAAAAAAATTACTAAGTGACCATAAGTGTCGGTAAATAAAAAAATATTTTAGAATAATGTAATATTTAATTATGAGTGATTTAACGTTATTAGCGTGATTTGCTGGATATTAACTTTGAAGATGCTTCATTTGCCAGTACACTGATATCTGGTGGAGTGTTAAAAAATCTTCGTTACTGTCATTCTTATTTTCAATAATATTTCTTATTAAGCTATAAAACTATATTTACACTTGCACTTTTTTTTTTCATTTACTTAAACTGACAAACCAGAATGGGGCGGCATATACAAGTTTCCATTTTCGAATCCTACTCATTCTCTTTATTCTTTTGGTTTGCCATATTCATATACAGGGTGGTTATTAAGAACGTTCTAATATGGAAGGGCAATATCAACCTTGGTAACGTGTAGTACGAAAAAGTATTTTTTGCGAATTTTAACACCCTGTATCTTGCAAAAGACGCGTTTGCGGACCTATGTTCATATACACTGTTTTTCTTAGATTGGCCCATAGAATAGCTCCCTTCAATATCGGAATGTAGTTAAAGCCCATCCTTTATATTATACTGAATGTATCGAGAGTCTATTCAACGCTTTCTGTACATACACTGTGTCTAATTAATACGCTCACGATCGATTAAGACTTATTATTAAAGTCAGAAAAAATATTTTAAACAAAAATTGTAAATAACAGTAGCGTTTACATTTTCAAATTAACTATATGTATACAGGGTGTTACGCAAATGCAGGAGACGGTTAACTTGTATTTTTTTATATGTGATTTTATTGTATTTTTGAATTGTTTTCACTTTTTATCCCTGCAATATAACACACAATACGTTATACTGCGTTCTTTAGAAATTAGAACCATTTTTATATATTTTTAATGATTTTGAAACCCTGTAGCCGTTTATGTCAGATACGTTAACATACGATACGGCAATCAAAAGCTTTTTAATTTTTTGATAATTGATAAAAAATTCTTGCATTCTTGTATACAGGGTTAAGTCAAAACACACCATGTATATTAAAACGTCATTAGTTTGCTTTGATATGTTTGTTATTTCTATTTATCGTTCCTATACATAAATACAATATTTTTCTAGATATTCGCAGCTCTCCATTTTAAATAGACCATTTTCAATCGGTTCTCAATATTTTGAGATACGGGACAAACCAAACATACATTTTTAAAATGGGACGCCATAGACATGATTACATTGTTGAATCCTACTCATTCTGATTGTTCTTTCGATATGCTATGTTCATATACAGGGTGGTCCGTAAAGACGTTCTGATACTGAAAGGGGCCATTCTATGTGCAATTTTTGTTTCATGTAACAGAAACATCTTAACCTAACTTGGCACATGGTATATTATGTCGACTTTTTTTAATGTCCTAACAACGAAAACGTTTCTTAATTTTTCTTGACATATGCGCCGTTTTTTAGCAAAAAAAAAAATGAAATCATGCGTATTACATTTTTACTTTATTTAGGAAGGCTAACAATACAAAACAAAGCAAATGCAAATGATTATTCCTAGGTTTTTTATTGAAAGACAACTTACTACTATACAAACACACAGTATCAACTTTGGTAACATATGCATGGCGAAGAGAAGTTATATGGTACATGAAAGTTTTTTTTTTGCAAATGTCAACACCCTGTATACTGCAAAAAACATTTCATTTACCAAAATTGTAACCGAATTGTTCGAAAATCGATGAACAAAAAATTAAAGTTGATTTATTTGTTAAACGCTTAAGCTTGTTTAGTGGTCAAGATATTTGCAAACCTGATGATGACGGACGATGAGTGTACCCGAAACATAAAGGGTGTTTCTAAATTATGGTGCCAAATTGATATGGGTGGTAGATTACTTCATTTTAGGCCGGAAATTCTATATAAATATGTGGTGTTTTATGATAGTTTGGAAAAACACACTTTTATTATTTTCTTCCAAAGGGCTCTTGCGATTTTATTGAAAGTTGGTACACAAAGTATGTCTGTTAAGTGTAACAACAGTTGATGAGTATCTTATTTTTAGTTGTTATGGTAACCAAATAACAGGGGTGACCTAGAGATTTTTTCAGTAGGTTTTTTTTTGTGTGTGTAAACAAAAATTCATATTTAATTATTTTGTCTTAAAGTTTGTTTAATAATACATAAAAAAGGTACTCTTAGTTTAAAATCGATAATATTCACCGTTCTCGAGAAAAATGATTTAGTATAAGATACTGCCACTGCACATCTTACCATTTCGGATATCAACCTTGTCGTGTTTTTTAATTATTTTCTACTTTCAACCGTTGGGTACTTAAAATTATTAAATACAATGTCAAATAAACAACATTATTTAATCGTAATAACAAGAAACTAGTAACAACAAACACTGTAGAAATTGTCTTCTACCAACACGAACACAACAAGCTCTGACCCTTTTGACGAAGTTAAATTGTACTTTCTCTGTACTTCCCTCGTTTTGTTTTAACTCCGCAACCACAATCTCGTTTTTTTGTCTTAAAAAGTTTTCACTGGTGATTGGCCTACTGTATAGTTTCCCCTTTACATTACCCCATAGAAAAAAATCAAAAGGATTTAGATCGGGAATTCTTGGTGGCCATTCCTGTGGTGCTTCATGTCCGCGACCGATCCACTTAGCAGGAAAAGTATTATTTAAATATCTCCTGACATTTCTAGAGTAGTGGGCGGGGGCACCATCGTGCATAAGCCACATTTTTCGACGCGCTTGCAAATCAATATTTTGCAACACTTCTGGAAGTTGGTCCGACGAGAAGTTTAAAGAATGAACACCATTTAAATTTTGAGGTAACTCAACGGAAACCAAAATTTTAGTTCCCGCCCACAGATATATTTTAAATTTATTTTGGGAATGTCTAAGTACTGTTTCCCTGAAATTTTCTTCACTCCACCTGTAAACAGAATACTTTTCGCAAAATCTGGATCACGCTCTATTCTATGGAGAACCCAATTGCAAAACGTTGTTCTTCGTTCAAAATCCGCTTGCAGTATTTCGTGTACTTGTTAATAGGTGGTACGGGTGTAGCAGTTGCTCTCTAGCTACCCTCCACGCTACGAAATGAGGTATATTTTCCATAGCATCTATTCTTCTAGTACTTAAAGTATTAGTACGTGGCCTACCAATTTACCAAAAATTAAATGCATGTCAGTAAGTTTCTGAAAAGTGTATCTTTCAGCCATTTCTATTAAAGAAAATTTACAAAATGTTTAAAACCGAACAACACAGGAATTTAAAAGACTGACATTGACAACAAAAACATGGCAAGTTTGATATCCGAAATGGTAGATGTGCACTGGTAGTATCTTATACTAAATCATTTTTCTCGAGAACGGTGCATATTATCGATTTTAAACTAGAGTACCTTTTTTATGTATTATTAAACAAACTTTAAAAGAAAAAATAATAAAATATGCATTTTGTCCACACACAAAAAAAAACCTACTGAAAAATCTCTAGTCTACCCCTGTTATTTGGTTACCATAGCAACTAAAAATAACGTACTGATCAATTGTTGTTACACCTGTGTACCAACTTTCAATAAAATCGCAAAAGCCCTTTGAAAGAAAATAATAGAAGTATGTTTTTCCAAACTATCATAAAACACCCCGTAGCTTTTTAATGAAGCATTTTTTAGACACATATTTATATACGAGGAGCGTTTTTTAAGTAATACCGTTTTGTAGTGGAGTAAGAGAAACTTTATTTGTGAACGTAAATTGCATCAGAAACTAAAATAGTACCTTTTTTTTACTTTTCAACATAGTCACCCTTAATATCTAAACATTGGTTAAGTCGTGGCACCAGTTTTTGAATCCCTCTGCCGCTAGATAAACCAGTTAGTAACAATTTGATAAATTACTGACCTTGAAACTTGTGTCTGATGAAGTTCGTTAATAAAAACTTTTTGTGTCAAATCTTCATTCATGACAGCAGGCATACACCATTTACGCACATTTCCGTCATTTATTACATCTTCGCCATAATCTTCAACAAGCTGCCGATGAATTTCAGCAGGATGGACTTTTTTTTTAAACCGAATAACCGAGCTCACTTCACAATCGGCGGGATTATTGATCAACATGGTGACAACCAAAGTAGTATAACCACACAACCAATACCAGCAGAGACATGAAACGTAATGGTGGTCTAGAGGGGAGCTGGCCAAGAGTAACTAACCTTGAGCGGACGTCACGTGATAGCCTGCGCAGCCACGATACGCAATCGGTTCTTATTTTAAAAACGACCCTCGCATATCAATTTGGGACCATAATTTAGAAACACCCTGTATAATCATTTGTATAATACCAAGTGGTGGATAGGACATTATTTTTTATTAATTATCAGTTCACTGTGAGGAATTATTGATTTCAATTCTACTTAAAACTAGTTGTTAGAAAGTACATGTAAAAAAACAAAAAATACTAATCTTAACTAACCAATTGGTCCAATTTTTCGGAAATTTAAAAAAACTAATACGTAAAGCCCTCCCCTCTTAAGGAGAGGTCGGAGAACTCGCTTCCTTGTTGCAAAATACTAACTCTGGCCACAGCCAAATTGTTAGAATATAAAGAAAAACAAAAAAGGAGTGTTGGGTATAATACCCAACACTCCTTTTATTGTTGGGAAGGCCCCCAATTAAAGATTCAAAATATAAAATTAAAGAAAAAGAAAAATGAAGGTTGGTGTATACAGAAAAAAAGTCCCTACAAATGGTTTAGATTTTTACAAAAAAAAACCATAGAGGTCTTTCCCTGTCCAAACTATACATAATTTCAACATTCTGGAGTTCTGGACGTGCATATGACCACACGTGCCAACATCAAAGATTTATTTGCTGTTTTAGAATCAGTGGCCCTTAAAACGTAAAAAAATTGAGCGAGGAATTTTTTCAAAGCTCTCACAATCCCATTTTACATACATGAAAATGATAAAAATCAAGCGTCAATTAGGAAATGAGCCAATTTTCATATATAAATTAAGGAACTGATCTAAATTGGTTTAAAAGTTCAAACAATATAAATGAGAGAAGAAGCTCCCAAATGGGCGGGATAATTTATTGTCCCAAAGTAATAATACTGACTAAATTTCAACTTAATAGACCTAATTGTTCGGAACTTAAATAATGGAAAGAACTCAAAAAAATTAAGGTGGTCAAAACAACCTAAAAAATTTGTGGACTGAATTATTGTTCAAAAACACTAATCCTGGTCAAATTTTAACTCAATTGATCTACTTGCTCGGAAATAAATTTAAGACACTCAAAAACGAGCGTTGGTTTATACGTGTTTAAGAAGTGGTCGCCAAATCTACAAAATTATTGAAATATTTCGTTGTCCAAAATACTAGGCCTGAGAAAATTGCAAACTGAACTTGTCTACTTAAGCAGAAATAATTTTAAAAAAACAAAAAATTATTGCTAGTTTGTAGGTGAAAAACAATAATAGAGGATTACTTTTTATCGGAAACCCTTTAAAAGGTGGTTGAGGCACCCTCAAAACTGATAGTATGATTTCTTGTCCCCAAATACTATTCTTGGTCAAATGATCCACGATATAAACAAAATGTGAGATGTCTCCTTTAAGGAGTGGTTCAAAGATCACCCAAAAATAATGGGATGATTTCTTGTTTAATCCTACTAACCTTGACAATATTTAAACTGAAGGGTTTACATGTTCAACAATAATTTGCAGGTTGCTTTACATAACGGTAGCATTTACAAATTAGAGGATTTGGCCCAAAATACTAACCCTGACCAAATTATAACTCAATTTGTCTATTTTGAAATAAAAAAAATAAAAAATGATGGTTGGCAATATGGGAACTCCCTTAGGTAGTTTTCATTAAACGTATTCTTTTTTTAAACTATGCTGGTCCAAAATGTGTCATGGACTTGCATGGCCATGCTTTATTTTGAGTATGAAAAAGAGCAACCAATTGTTGCAATAGACAAGCATTAAATTTTATCAAAACATCTAATTAGACACCATTTTGAATCCGCCATCTTGATAGTATTTATTTATGGTCTATTTCTTATTTTCATTGGGGAAAAGAGGGCTAGATATTAATGGAGTACATAAACACCAAATTTTATTATTTTACATTATTGGATGCCATTTTAACCACCACTTCAAAATTTATTTTATTCTTGTTGAAGAGCAGACAAACTTTTGTTATTAGCCCACCAACTGAATCCGTCATATTGGTAATATTTATTTATCGTCAAGGACAAGCCACACTGGTGCGAAGACCAAATGCTAATCTGATCATTTTCCCTTATTCCATTTTTATTAAAGACTAATCACTGAAAAAAGGAATGGTCTCATTATTATGGTATGCAAACATCAAATTTTATTAAGTCCGCCATTTTCGAACTGTGAGATGCTCGTACCCAGGGAGCCAAAGTTTCACAGTACAGGCGAAAGAACGTTCTTTATCTAATAGCACAATTAGTCGTAACATGGGTGACTTTGCCGAGGACATAAGTGAGCAACCAATACAACAGATTAAAGAGGTTACGATACAATTGAATGAAACAACTGAAAGCAACAGTGATGCCAATTTGATCTACGTGAAAACCTGAGCTGAAAATCATTTCTTTCAAGACCTCTTTTGAGAGTATCAGTCTTGGAACAACAGGAAAGGAGTTGCTGAACACTGTGAATAACGTCATGGAAGAAAACTAACTACAATGAAGCAATTGTGTTGGACAATTTACAAGTGGGATGCTCACGCCATGTCAAGATGTTATCGAGGATGATAAATTCTTTATTTGTGAGTGCAGTTAGGATCCACTGCTTTATACACACTCTGGAAGAATCTCGACAGCGACTTAAATGAATTGTTGCTAGTTGTAATATCTTTGTGATATTTAATGTTCTGAATGGCAATGACACACATATTTTGCAGATGTCAGGCTTTAAAAGTAAGTTGTTGCTTTGGAAAAAAGATAGAAGGTGGGGATAGTGAAAACTGTTTTTCTACGTTAGGATACGAAGCAGTTGAAGAGTTAAATCATGAAATCGCATCTGTGTTTGTGGAACGCTTGAAACCATTCATCTCAACTTGGAAAAGTGGTTCTGTGTGAAACTGGATTTTCGGCCATTGCGGTGATAGACAAAATACTGATGATGCCTAAATCTCTAAAATGAGATACATATTGCCATCTTTAAATTAGAGCCAAGATTCTATAAGCCATGTAACACCAAGCATATCCATCTGTGTCAATTTTTCTGATGCTTATTTTTGATACATTTCTGTACAGTTTCCCTCACTTTGTCAAACATTAAATAAACTTAATTAAAGCAGTGAACAGTGAAACTAACCTGCAATAGTGTGATGTGGTAGCCTTCCTTTCAAGGGAATATACGTTATTAACTTAATTTAATTATAAACAGGAGAGGGGTGTACAGAATTTATTACCTAGAAGGTGTCCCATTGGTAAAAAGCTTGGAAACTACTGATTTAAGTTATTGAGTATCATTTTAAACGCCATCGTTAATGAATAAAGACAACGCCCTGTAGTGCAGTAAAGGCACAGTATGTCCACATTTTGATGGAATTAATTGGGTAACTTTCTTAATATTAGAACTAGCGCTTTCCTGTGTTGAGACAAAATCGATGTCGTAAACAAATTTTTGCTAACATTTTTAGTTTTAAAGGTGCAGGTTGAAATTGAAAATTGTCGAATTTGGCGAGGGTGTCATATCTCGGTTATTACACAAGATATTTATATTCTGTAAATACGTTCTTAAGACACCTCTCTGAGGTTTAAGGTAGCATCGTCAGAATTGCACTCCGATGTTTCGGCTCCTATATAAAAGCATTCGGTCAAACGAGTTAAATACGGAACTGGATTTGTTTTTTATTGATTTCTTTCCTTTTTAGCCGTTATTTTTACTTTCTCGTATACTACGTATACTAAGAGAAGGTACAGTAATCGAAAAAATTATGACATTTTTTTTCGCGGATTTCAACGTCTTTGTGTTCCCGAGTCGAAAAACATCGATTTCGCGAAAAAAAATGTTCGTGTATGGCGGTCTGTATGTCTGTGTGTGGCTACGAAACCATTTGATAGATTTTAATGAGGTTTGACGTGGGCCCCTATATCTGAAAGTTATGTATAAAACTGGCTTTTCGTAAAAATCAATTAATGGGGGGCAAAATGAGGGTGGTTTTTTTAGGGGTGCATTTCCAAAACCAGAGTCAGAAAGTATTTTTGGTGAAAAATTAGTAACCCTAAACCCCAATCGAACAAAATTTTTAAAAAAAATTTAAATTTAAAATGGCGGCCAATATGGCGATTATTAGTACATTTCGGCGCCTGCGCTGTCACTAAGAAACCATAAAGGCTACTTGCTATTTGAAAATCGCAACTTGTAAACAAAAGTACATGCTTCCGAACGGTTTGTACATATTTTTGAAAAAAAAAATAAAATTGCCCCTTTTTTCAAAATTGATTATCTCAAAAAAGGCTCTGGTAATTTCTTTTAAATTTACGTATTTTATAGTCACACATAACGAAAATATAATGAGCTTTATGTTATTTCTCCAACTTATCCAGGACCGGAGTTTTGAAAATTTCAATCCCCCATAACTATGCTTCTGGTAAAAATGAAATCTTGGAATTAAGGGATTATATAGTAGACATATATAGCTACTAAACTGTTATAATGAAATATTTTTAGCGCTTCCGGTTTTGCCGAAAATAAAAAAAAATATTTTTTAAATTTTTTTAATAATTCATATCAAAGTTTCAAAAACAAATCTAAAGTATTTTAAAGCTAATTTCTCATACTATCCAAATACGTGTATATTATACAGTGTACAGTATACAGTGATTTGCAAAATATAAGGTGAATAAGAAAAAAATAATTCTTGTAGGTAAGTATACCTTATTATATTGCAAGTTATAGTGACTGGCCTATCAAGGTATAGCTTTTAAATTTACATATTTTATAGTCACATATAACGAAAATATAATGAGCTTTATGAGATATCTATCTTATCCAGGACCGGAGTTAAGAATTTTAAAATTTTAAGATTTCAATTCCTTATATATAACTATGTTTCTAACAAAAATAAAATCTTGAAATGAAGGGATTACATAATAGACATGCATAGCTACTAAACTGCTGTATTGGATTATTTTTAGCATTTCCGGTTTTGCCGAAAATAAAAAATTATTTTAATTTTTTTTAATATTTTATATCAAAAGTTTCAACAACAATTCTAAATTATTTTAAAGTTAATTTCTCATGCTATCCAAATATGTAGAAATATACAGTGATTTGCAAAATACAGGGTGAATAAGAAAAAAAATTTTGTAAGGTAAGTATATCTTATATTGCAAGGTATACGGAGTTAGGAATTGCTGTTGGCAACAGTTAGTTTCGTTATACGAGAAAGTGTTGTGCCGTAGTCCACTGGCCAGATTTTTTTTGTTTTATTGCGATATCTTTACGGTTAGCCTGTCAAAAATCCATCAAACATGTTTTTTTCATTTTATTTTTACTACGGTCCTGGATATAATAGGAATGAACGAAATTCCAATGCTGCAATGATATTGGCTAGCACTTTAATTAATTTAATACCCTAAACCTACCTAAAACTGCTAAAAATATCTCCTTACAATTATATGCCAAAATATTGATTAATTACTTAATTTGTTGAATAACTATTGAATATAATTATGAATTATACAATGTGCGCCATGGAAACGGGCGATTTTGAATGTCATTTTAATAGTAAACTTCAAACAATTAGAGGCTGCTGTTACTTTTAGGTTATTGTTAGTTTAACAGCATTTTGTCAAAATGCAACAGTGGTCAGCTGAACACCGTTACTGGACACATGAAAACCCTAGAGTTCTTCATCAAAAACCACTACATAGTGCAAGAGTGACAGTGTGGTGTGCAATTTCGTCCTTTGGAGTAATTGGTCCATTTTTCTTCGAAGATGACAATGGAAATGCAGTGACAGTTACATCAGGCCGTTATGTTGGAATGATTGAGACATTTCTAAGACCTAGGCTAGCGTTACTTCCACAGATAAATGTCGACACATGGTTTCAGCAAGACGGGGCAACTGCACACATGCCAGAATATCTACAGAAGCCCTAAACCGACTGTTTCCCGATCACATCATTTCTAAGAATGGAAACATTCCTTGGCCAGCGAGATCTCCGCATTTGTCAGCGTGTGATTTTTTGCTGTGGGGCTACTTAAAGACTAAAGTTTTCGCACATCGCCCACAGAACATTGATAAACTGAAGTTAAGAATTCGAGAAGAAATCCTCCGGATACCTGTTGAAATGTTACGCAATGTTATGCATAGCTTGCCTCTACGTTTGGAAGTATGTTTGCATAGAAATGGTGGACATCTCGTAAACGTTATTTTTAAAAAATAAAATGCTATTTTATATAGGTTAACGTGAAATAGTTTTTAATTTTCTTAATAAAATGATTTAGTTATTTTTTATGTCTTACAAATCGCCCGTTTCCGTGGCGCACCTTGTATTAAAGACACGTAATTATCACTAAGTATGTAATATGTACCAGTAATGAAACGAGATTATTTTTAAGCTCACGTTAAAGCAGCAATAAAATTAAATCCCTGCAGTTTTTATGCAAACAGCTATTTTTCGCAATGTATTTAAAATTATCAAAGGTCTTTCTTGCGCTTGCATCTCGGCAAGCCATGAATACGGCATATAAAACAAAAAAAATTAAATGTCAACAAATTCAATCCAAATTTTAATGTCACAAAGGATTTAGTTTTTTGTTCGTATTTTCGTGAAAATGCCAAGTCATTTTGAAAATTTCGAAACATATGACATGATGAAATGTTACAATATTTGTGGAGAAAATCGCACCGATGCAGCCCGGCTTTATTTTAACAGGTACATACGAACGTCTTGTTGTACAAAAATACAATATTGATCAGTTTTAAACTTATAGGTATTGATATCCGGAACGAAGACAACTTAATAAAAAAATGTTTAGCCGAATTAAGGCAAACTTAATTAATTATGGCACATTTATCGCCCCACGAGAAATTGGCGAAATTAATGTATAAGGCAACATAGACGCGGTTCCTCAAACTTCATGTAGAGCGAATTGGTGTAACAAAGTCAAGGGCGCACAACATTTTAAGCAAAAACAAATTTATACCATATAAAAAGAAAATAATTCATAATTTGCACCCGGGTGATGCTCAGAAACGGTCAACCTATTGCTGGTGGTACTTGGAAAAAATGACTCAAGATGAAAGTTTTCACAAAAAAGTGATATGGTCTGACAAATCTGACAAATTAAGTAATTATCCGATATTTTAGTATACAGGGTGAATCTTATCTAATCCGCCAAAATCAAAGGAGTACTAGAACTCATCATTCTAAGCAAAAAAGTTCATATGTAGGTGGGTCCGGAAATGCTTTGTTTCCGAGATACAGGGTGTCAAAGTTAAAAAAATAAATCGCGTTTTATTCAATATCTTTCGACAGTTTCGAAATAATTTCATGAAATTTTTATATGGGGTTTTTGGGATGACAAATTCAAATCTTTTTTGCTAAAAAAAGTAAAGTTGCTAGAGCAGACACATAAGTAAACAAGTAAGAATCCCTATTGTTAAACCTGTCAAAAGAATACCCTCCGAAAATGTGTATGCATCATGAGTTTTAAATGCGTTTTTCTCGGAAAGGGTTACTCCTAGCGACTTCACTAAGATATACCTTTTTAGCAGAAAAGATAGGAAGATCGATTTTCTAGTCCAAAATGGTATACAGTGTAGCACAAAAAATTGCGACGATTTAAAGGGGTCGAAATGGTTGCGCTGGCGCCCTAGAAACCACAACTAAATGGACCACAAATTTAAATTTGTCATCCCAAAAAACCTCCACATACGAAATTTCATGAAATTATTTCGAAACAGTTGAAAGATATTGAAGAAAACGCGATTTCTTTTTTCAACTTTGACACCCTGTATCTCGGAAACGAAGCATTTCCAGACCCATGTACATATGAACTTTTTTGCTTAGAATGATGAGTTCTAGCACTCCTTTAATTATGGCGGATTAGATAAGATTCACACTGTATAATTATAAGTAGATATTTTTAGTAGTTTTAAGTAGGTTTAGGGTATTATAGTTATTAAGGTATCAAGGGCATTATGAACTAAATAACGCACCAGGTCGACGGTCTAGAACCCGAGGGCCTCCGGCCCGAGGGGTATACGTCGACCGTGGACCTTGTGTTCATAATGCCCGTGGTGCCTTCAACGTTTTATGTCATACTTGATCATATGCATAATAATTGAAAGAAATTGCAAACGGTGATGATTAAAACAGATAACAATAATAATTTTATAATTTTCGTGTCTATCCATGATCGTATCTATGGTGATAAGGCATAGTTTATTTGTCAAACATTCTAAAAAATTTGATCGAAATGGAGAACGAAGCTGATAAATTGCCAGAGAATATTCTAACGAGAGCCGCGAAAGCGAATGAAGTAATCGTACCGAAAAAGTCGAAGTTCTGTTATGAAAAAGAGTACGTTGATTTTGAGAAATGGATGAAAAGTAACTCGGTGAAGATAATTAATGAGACCGTGATGTTAGGTTACTTCCAGGAGTTGGTATGTTTACACAATATTTTAAGTCATTTGCTTGAAATATTGGTTTACAGTCAGAATCATATGCTCCCAATTCGCTTTGGACGAAATTTTCAATGTTACGCAAGGAATGGATGGTAAAAAAAGAAGATTAAGAGTTTCGAAAAATTTGTGCAGCTACAGGGATTTTTAAAACAAGTTCAGAAAGGCTATCGTCCAAAGAAATCAAAGGTCCTTACTCGCGAACAGGTTGTCGCATTTCTTACAGAAGCACCTGATTTGCAGTATCTGATGCATAAGGTAAATGTTGTTATAAAGAGAACATTTGACCATAGACTTCGTGTATTTCAGGTTGCATTGTTGATGGGTATATTCGAGCATGAAGACGGACGAGCTCGTGAAGATGCGGTTTACAGATGTGCGAGATGTGGGAACGCATATAACTGTAGACTAAAACTGATAAAGGAGAAGTTTCATTATTATTGAGGAATCACAAATGAAAGCATTGAACCTAATACGGAATTACATATCTCTGCGACCTGCAGGCGTGTCTGATGATAGATTCTTTTATGTTTTCGGGGAAACCGTTGCACGACGCAGCCTGTGGGTAAAAACACTCTTGGAAGTATACCTTGCAAGATTGCAACATATTTAGGGTTGTCCGAACCTAAAGCTTATACAGGACATTGTCTGCGACGTACAGGTGCCACCCTCCATTCTGATGCTGGAGGTAGCATGACAAACTTGATGAAGCTGGGAGGGTGGCAGAGTCAAACAGTGGCAAAGGAGTATGTAGATGACAGTCATTGCTTGAAGCAGAACAACGCTTGTTTCGTAGCTGGAATGCGTACAAGTACCTGTACTGAAGTAAACACATTGTCGATCATGCAAAAAATTGATCACCAAGAACTACTGAATCGATTAATCTTAGAAAATCTATGATTGAAGCTGGAGAGTTTCAGAATTGTTCTTTTTATTTCAAAGAATAGCAGTATTTAGGATAATTATTACTTATTAAGTTATTATGAAAATGTATTATTCGATAAATTAGTCTTCTTGTATCTTTATTTTTGAAGATTTTTTCCTAGACTTTTCGTTTCTCCATTTTAGTACAGATTCATTAGTCCATATTAGCGGGCGTTTTAGAAATAACGCTCTCGGGCATTATAGAAATAACGCCCGTTGCTATTTAGAATTGCGGCTGTCATGTTAGGGTGTATTATTTCCTAATTAACGTGTCCTGATTCAGGTTTATTATGACTGAATAATGATGAACTATGACATAAAATTAATTAAAGCGCCGTAGTAAATATAAAATGAAAAACATATGATTGAGTTTTGACAGGCTAAACGTAAAAATATCGCAATTATTGTCTTACTATCTTTATAATAGCTAAAAACAAACAAACATAATAAAAAACAAATCCAGGTCCGTATTTAACTCTTTTGACCTGATAATGTTATGTAGGAGCCGAAACATCGGAGTGCAAATCTGACGATGCTACGTTTATCCTCTGAAAAAAATTTCTAAGGAACGTGTTTACAGAATGTCTTTTACAATAACCGAGATATGACACCCTCGCCAAATTGGACAATTTTCAATTTCGCCCTGTATCTTTAACACTAAAAAAATTTGTTTACATCATAGCTCATTTAATCCCATCGAAATGTGGACATACTGTACATGTCTTTGTTGCTGCCTGTTATTAGTGCCATGTAGCTACACCAAAATCTGTAATTCTTTAAAAAGAAACGACATCCAAAGTCTAGTGCTGGGTTCCTATCCTGATTGAAAGTACTAACGATCCAATCGATGCTCATCGCTGGCGCTTCTTAGTGCTTTGTAGCTAGATGAACAAGAATGCTACTCTCCCAAGAGACGGCACTTCATTAGGCAAGGCTGGGTTGTTAGTCCGATTAAAAGCACAAACGATGAGAAAGGCTAACATTTTTAGTCCCAGTTAGTGCTATATAGCTCTTTTATACCTCTTTAGAAGACTGAGAGGTAAAATTGAGACCCCCAGTTCATCGTTGGTGCTTAGTCAGTATTTTATACCTTGCAACCTTAGATTAACACAACCCTTTTTTTCTCAAAAGACTTCTTATTGTGATTAAAAGGATTAACGACACGAGCGTTTCGCACTGTTAGTACTTGTTAGTATTTTATGGTCCACAATAACAAGACTACCCAACTTTCAAATAAAGTGGCATCCTATTATCCTGTCTACGATAATTGAAGCTAATAACGAGGCCGATTCACATCGCTAGGGCATTGTTAGTGCCTGGTAGTGCGTTCTATTTTATATCAACACGACCAGCCATTACAATAAAAACGGAATTCCCTTAAGCAGCGCTAACTCTTTCTTGAAATAAATCATTAAAATTGGACTAAGGAAAATGGCACATATGAGGGTGTCGTCTTCTTGAGAACGAAATGTTTGGGTGATGCAATCTGTTATTCACATACAAGCACTAAAAAGCGCTTGCGCATGAGCGTTTTTATTAAGTACACGTTCGGATTGTTATTTTTTGTTCCACAGTTTTGATTAATAAATACATTTAAAATGGTCATTAACGTCATTTAGCTTTTCAAAAGTGTATATTTCAATATTCAAACTTAATGCAAATCCCAATACGTATTTCTCAAAAACAAATGGCCACATTTTCTGCTACTTTCACAAGCCTCCCATATATAAACTGCACTTTAATAATACTAACTTCACTTATGCAAACATTCAGCGTAACCAAAGCAACCAAACATCCCTTCAATTATAAGAGAAACGAGGGAGATTGTGTTAACATCGAGTAAGAGTATATTAAATTTAAATTCGCGTAAATATCAACGATCAGTAAATTAGTCTTCTTATTTCAATCACTCTTTAACTTTTCCATAAAGATAATTTGTTGACATTATTTTGAGAAATGGAATGCGAGCTCTAGCTGTTCTTTCTATTAAACTGTTGAGGTAATTTCCGAAAATAACCTTTAGTGTAGTTCTTAGTTATAATTTAATTAAAGAATAAATATTTTTAGTAATGACGCCATTTCTCATAGGCATTGGTTCCTTGTGATTGTTGTCTTGTTGCGATAGGTTGAACTCAAAAATAAAATGCATGTATCTGAATAACATATACTAATCAATAATACAATTGTTAAACGAATTTATATTTCATTTTAACCGATAATCCTTATATTAAAGGTTAAAACGGTAGATTCTACTGTGATGACGTTAAGTTCAAAAATTGAAATGTACATCTCAGTTTTATAGTGATTCCGGGAGGTCGAGCGAGACGATCGAAAGACACATCTCGTCGAAATTGAGCACACCGTCCCGAAAATATCTGCACGATACGACGAGGCTTCATTACGCCCTCACACCCCTCAAATTTTGAACGCGCGTATATCTTGTTCTCCATCCGGTCCGAAAGAATATCGATGTCGCACCCACCGCCCACATACCTGTCCCCTTTCTTCCGGTTTTTTGTTTCGGAGATTTGTCTTCTCGGGGCCCCCTGAGCATCCCCTAAGCTAGTAGAGCTGTGACGACACGACCTGCTTAGCATTCGGGAGATAAGGGATTCGATCCCCGTTACCGTCTACCCTGTATTAGGTTTTTTCAGAGGGTTTTCCTCATACACATGTAGCGACATGGTCACTGCGTATACGCACACCATGTGCGGCTACTTAGGCGAATGTTAGGATACTATTTTCTCCCTCAGAACCCTAACTCCGTTAATTCCGATCCTATCCTGACCCCTGAACGAGCTTGGAAAGCAAGGTTGAGCATAAAAATCAAAACATCTGTTTTACGAGAAAACAAAATAATTAACGTGTACCAATACAACATGCATTATTTATTTCAGTTACAGAAGATAACATCGGCCAACTAGTTAACTTATAAGGTTGAGTTCAGTAATTAACAAAATTTAACAAAATAGTATTTTCTCCAATTTAAGCACATTGTAATATACGCATTTTGCCAAATCCAGATTTGTCATTTTGAGTTTGATCTCAAAAATTAAAATATACGTGTATTACAGCTTTTACAAATGAGTCATCTCTTGCGTTTTAAGTTTGGTGGGTTCGACTATCAATCAATCAATCAATCAATCAAAATATATATATATATATATATATATATATATATATATATATATATATATATATATATATATATATATAGTTGCTAATGAGCCATCACTTGAATTTTCAGTTTGATCGATACCGATTGCTTGAGAAGGGTTGAGCTCAAATATCAATATACTGGTATTTCAAAAGTTCATATATCATGAATTAATCGCACTTTAGTAAATTAACTGAAGACCAAATCACTTTACAGTTTGAGTACAAACCCCATTGTTTGAGACGTAAATTTTGTGGTAAAGAGGGTTACATATCAAAAGTTCGCATATCACGAGTTAATTGCAAGTAAAAAATGCTACATTTTATGTACAATGACGTTTAATGTCAGCAGACCGAAGACAACAAAATTAATTATTCTTGAGGTTGAGCTTTAAAATCATTTTGCAGCGTTACAAATGAATCACCATCTGACGTAGAAGTTTAGTCAATACTTGTGAATGTAAATTTTATTGTTTTAATTTTTCAAATTTGACAAAATTGTTTACTACATCTTTAACAATTTTTAACAAACATTACTACTGACGAAGATAACTGTAAGTGTTATCGAAACGTTTAGATTGTATAATTTAAAGTACACCATTAAAAAATCCCTAAAGATAAGTATTTTATTATGAGTGTTAATGGTGAAAGTTTACATTTTCATAATTATTAATAACGGCCATAAAAGTGTTACAGTGAATTAACACGCTGTAAATCGTAAAGTTGTAAAGATTCGTAAGTGCAATACATACAAAGTTTAGTGAGTGTTATTTCTCCGGGAGAACTACACAGCAATCTATATTTGCTACAAGAAGCTTTTGTCGTAAATTCGCCTAGTTTTTATTGTATCAACTAGCTTTTATTTGTTTGAGGCAAGAATCGCATCCAGACAACGATACACGTAGCTGTAGGAAGAAAGGAGATCGCGAGTTTAGACAGGTTTTTGCATGTATTTTGTTTAATGCTTAACAATTAAAAGGTGACACAATAATTCAGTAAGTGTCTCCATTATTGAATTGAATTGATATCTATAGGATTATACGTCAGCATATTTAGTAGTAGTTTTAAACCGGCCTGCCCTTAGTTCACGCATCCTGTTTTTCTTGTACTGGCAATTTAAAATTGTTTTGTCTGTATTTTTGAATAAATGTATTAAAGTTTTATTGGTATTAAAGTTTTATTGTTATCATAAATGCATTAAAACACCCCAGAGGCCCTGAAGAGTACAGTTTTCTCATTGAGCTGAGTTTTATTAGACTAGGGATATAAAAAATTAACCAACGTTCATTTCATTTAAAAAATCAAAAAGATCAAAGTTCATTTTGTTGAATAAAATACACATAAGGATTTAAAAGTATGAGCTCTACTTATGTTAAACATCACGTAATTAACAAATGGATTAAAATTAAAATTAAACGATGACAATGAAAATTTGATGCGTCTACTTGCGATTCAAATATTTTAGAACAGATTCCAAATTTAATAAAATTGTGCGTTACTATACAAATTTTACATAAATACACAATAAACATTTAATTGCGTTTAATTACATTTAATTGTATTTCATTGCATTTAATTGCTTTTAATTGGATTTAACTGCAAACAATTGCATTTAAATGCACTTAATTCAAATTGCCGGTATTAAATTAGATGCTCTATTATAATAAAAAGTTGGCGCTCACGTTCATACCTTGATAGGGTAATTTAAATTCAATTTTGATAAATTCAACTCAACATTTAAAGTTCCAATTAGGTACCACAAATTTAAAAACAATCAAGTCTAAAATTGGATAATTACAATAAACATTTCAGACTGGACATTTAAATGTGCAATTCATTATAGATTTTAATACAACCACTAGCCGTCCAACAAGTTACAACCTATAGCTTTCAACCTTAAACTCGTTTTTATGTGTCCATAGACCGCTTGTTATAGTTATTGGACCCAAGGTGATCCTAATTCGTTTTAAGTTCTATGGACTTGCCAATCCATTTTTTCAAGGTTCAAGTGTATTGATTCCGTAACCCCGATATAAGTTCATTTGGTTCTATTTGAGTAAGACCTCATTCTGGGTTAATAACCTACATACACTCTCAAGGTTAAGGCCTTGTTTAACTTTGGCCCTATGAAACGTTCTAAGAAAAATTGGGCCTTAAAGGTTAATACTAATTAAGCTTGACACTGTCTGAATTCTCTTAATTCCTCAATGTAAGTGGTATTTAATTACAAAATTTTTTTAAATATATAAAGTTTACCTCAAGTAGAATTTGAACCTACGACATGTACTTTGCTAGAGTACCGCTCTACCAACTGAGCTATCGGGATACAATTGATGTAAATTTTATCTTTGTGTGTGTAGGTAGAACTGATGCAAATTCTAAATATAATGAGTTTACCGTCGAATTACTTATTACAACGGAATGTGAGCCTGCAATATCGCAAGGATTCCCAGATGCCAAAGCAACGTGACTAATATTAAATTATGTTAAGTTTTGTAATGAACTTATTATAATAATTGGTATTTAAGTATGTTAAGTAATTGTTCTTCTCACACAAGAACCCCCTTCCATTAGTCAGCCGCTCCAAAATATTTTTTTGTTTTGTCTCTTTAAATGTCTAATCAAAAACAAGTTGAGAATGCTCTTCTAGTATTGCCAGACCGAACAAAATTGCGGTGCAAACACAAACTAATAATTTTAAACTTTCTTCTTAAAAAAACAATAATCTATGTCAAACACACGTTTAAAACTTCATCATAGATAAAAGAAAAGAAAGTAGATGTCCATGCAAATGACTTTACAAGTTAACAGCAAAAGCGCCACCAAACAACCAGGGGAAAAACTTTTTTTAAAAGCGCGCGAAATTTAAATTTTGTAATGGGACGTTTAAATTTAAAGCATATAAAAATAATATTCTTTTTGTACAAAAGTAAACATTTTTTAAATAATTGTAATAATTTAAATTAATATTAATACAATTACTATTTAAAAAATTGCTGCCAAATTATCTATCATAATGCTTTCTCATATATGTCAATAAAGAACTTCAAAGCCCACAATACCTGAATTTGAGTCATATTGGTTTTTAAACACGATACTTCCTCATTTCTGATCCTCCATTTTGAATTTCATACTTGTGACACCTAATTTATTCTTAGTGATCTTTAAAACACAGACTTTCAAAAAAATTTTGCATCCTGGCAGTTTTTAAAATTTTTTAATTTAGATAATGTTTTACAAATTAACAAAGTTGCAAAATTGATCATTAGCCCACAATACCTTAATTTTAGTCACATCGGATTTTAAACACGGTAATCCCCCATTTTTGAACCGCCTTTTGGAATTTTTTTAATTTGACAAATGTATATACTTAGCGATCTCACAAACCCCCAAACCTCGACTTTCAAAAAAATCGGTTGATAAATTAAAAAATAGACAATTTTGTACGGCGCGCCACTGGTTATTATATATTTTTTTATTTTGAAATTATATAAAAAAAGTGCCTACTTTCATATCGATAGCCTTTAATGGTTCAAAAAATATCCCGCACACACACAAACAGACACATGGACAGACACGAATTTTTTTTCTAAAAACTTGTTTTGCTTTCTCATATACGTACGTATAAAAAGAAAGCTATGTAATCGGTTTAAATTTTCAAACGCTTTTTTTAACATTTCTCGACGTTTTGTGGCCTAAACAATACGAAAAACACATTTCTAGAAAACAAAATCTCGTGTCTGGTTACGTGTCTGTGTGTGATATCTTTTGAAACATTAAAGCTATCGATAAAGAACAAGTTTTTAGAAAAAAAATTTCATGTAAATTTGTGTGTGTGCGGGATATCTATCGATATGAAATTAGGTACAAAAATTCGTAGCCATAAAATCTAGGTCAAGTTCGTTAATGAGCAAAATCAAACCAGTGGCGGGGCATTTTTAGGGGATTAGAAAATTAAAAATATGCATTGCTTCAAATTTTAAAAAGTTACACAATTAAAAAAAACAAATTAATTATTTTTCATATAATTTCAAAATAAAAAATATATAATAACCAGTGGCGCGCCGCGCCGTTTTTAGGGTACAAAATACTGCATTTTTTAATTTATCAACCGATTTTTTTTAAAGTCGGGTATTGAGGGTTTTTAAGATCGCCAAGTACAAATAATTTGTCAAAATTAAAAAATTCAAAATGGAAAATCAAAAATGGAGGATTATCGTGTTTATTTAATTTACCAACCGATTTTTTTTAAAGTCAGGTATTGGGGTTTTTAAGATCGCTAAGTATAAATTATTTGTCAAAATTAAAAAATTCAAAATGGTGGATCAAGAATGGGGATTATCATGTTTATTTAATTTATCAACCGATTTTTTTGAAAGTGGGGTATTAGGGGTTTTTAAGATCACTAAGTCAAAATAAAAAAATCAAAATGATGGATCAAAAATGGGGGACTATCGTGTTTATTTATCAATCGATTTTTTTGAAAGTCAGGTACTGGAGGTTTTTAAGAGTATAAATCTTTGTCAAAATTAAAAAATTCAAAATGGTGGACCAAAAATGGGGATTAATCGTGTTCATTTAATTTTATCAACCGATTTTTTTGAAAGTCGGGTATTGGGGGATTTCAAGATCGCTAAGTATAAATCATTTGTCAAAATTAAAAAATTCGAAATGGCGGATCAAAAATGGGGGATTATCGAGTTCATTAAATTTATCAACCGATTTTTTTGAAAGACGGGTATTGGGGGTTTTTAAGATCGGTAAGTATAAATCATTTGTCAAAGTTCAAAAATTTAAAATGGTGAATCAAAAATGGGGGATTATCGTTTTTATTTAATTTATCAACCGATTTCTTGAAAGTCAGGTACTTGGGGTTTTTAAGATTACTAAGTATAAATTATTTGTCAAAATTAAATAATTCAAAATGGCGGATCAAAAATGGGGATTATCATGTTTATTTAATTTATCAACAGATTTTTTTGAAAGTCGGGTATTTGGGGTTTTTAAGATCACTAAGTATAAATCTTTGTCAAAATTAAAAAATTCAAAATGATGGATCAAAAATGGGGGATTATCGTGTTCATTTAATTTATCAACCGATTTTTTTGAAAGTCGAGTATTGGGGGTTTTTAAGATCGCTAAGTATAAATCATTTGACAAAATAAAAAAATTCAAAATGGCGGATCAAAACTGGGGGATTATCGTGTTCATTTAATTTAAGAACCGATTTTTTTGAAAGTCGGGTATTGGAGGTTTTAAGATCACTACGTATAAATCTTTGTCAAAATTAAAAAATTCAAGATGGCGGATCAAAAATAGAGGATTATCGTGTTTATTTATCAACCGATTTTTTTGAGAGCCGAGTATTTGGGGTTTTTAAGATCGCTAAGTATAAATCATTTGTCAAAATTAAAAATTCAAAATGGCGGATCAAAAATGGGGATTATCGTGTTTAAAATCCGATATAACTAAAATTCAGGTATTGTGGGCTAATTCAATTTTGCAACAAATTTGTAAAATGTTATCTAAATAAAAAATTTTAAAACTGCCAGTGGCGCACGTTTTTAGGGTGCAAAATTTTTTTGAAAGTCGGGTATTGGGGGTTTTTAAGATCGGTAGGAATAAATCAATTGTCAAAATTAAAAACTTCAAAATGGGGAATTATCGTGTTTTAAAAACCAATATGACTCAAATTAAGATATTGTGAGGTTTGAAGTTATATATATATATATATATATATATATATATATATATATATATATATATATATATATATATACAGGACCGCCATAAAGTTGGACACATATGGGAAATTTTTATTATTGAAATTTCTGAAAAACTAATGGCGGTTCGCTTCTGCATGTCTGACAACCAAAAAATCCATTGTGACATTTGTCACGTGACCATAGATTTGGCGGGAATTTTGAAAAATGTTAACTGTGATGCCGAAAAATAGGTCAAATTGACAAGATATCGAAAAACTGTATTAAGAAAATGTATTTAGAATGCAACTGAGACCCCATATACCAATTTTCGACCAAATCAGAAAAAAAATAAAAAATACCATTTATTCCCCTCAGCTTTTATTACAAAACATCATAAAATCTTGTTTTACCTGGAAATAGTTCTAATAATACAAATTACATAATTTTAGGTCAAAATTATTCAAATATTTGTAAAATAGAGAATTTGTGAGAGGAAAATTAAAAAAATACGATTTAGCCTCGTCGCTGGTTGTGTTCATGCCCTGTATATTGAACCGCATGAGCTGATCTAACATTTTTAACCGATAAATAAAATGTAAACGAACTAATATTTGTAATTAAAACTTAACAACACATTATTTATCCTTATTAAATTTAATATTGGTTAGTACATTTGAAATTAAGCATTTTTTTAATTTAATAAGTTGGCTTTGAAAAATCAAATATTTCGGCTTATAAGGATGAAAATTATTACTCTTTAAAGTGCACCTCATAGTTCAAAATACCTAAAATTATGTAATTTGTGTTATTACTACTATTTTCAGGTAGAACAAAATTTTATGATGTTTGGTAATAAAAGCAGAGGGGAATAAATGGTATTTTTTATTTTTTTCTGATTTGGTTGAAAATTGGTATATGAGGTATTTGTTGCATTCTAAATACATTTTATTAATACAATTTTTCGATATCATGTCAATTTGACCCATTTATTGGCATCAAAATTCCCGACAAATCTATGATCAAGTGACAAATGTCACAATGGATTTTTGGGTTGTCAGACATGCAGAAGCGAACCGCCAATAGAGTTTATCAGAAATTTTAATAATAAAAATGTTTGCCATGTGTCCAACTTTATGCCGGTCCCTGTATATATTGGAGTAGAATGTACACTTTTAAAACACAACATTTCAACATATGTCTGCCGGTTGCAGAAATAAACGCAACTTCGAATACTTTTGGAAGGACTTGGTGATTCAAGAATAAACGAAACTTATTCAAATTTTTCGGTGATACAAACGCCTCGTAACGGCGAGGGGAAAAGCTTTAGGCACCTCCTCCTAGATTATATAAGCAATTACAGCTGTGTAATTCGACTTGAACAGCTACCTTCCTTTTTTTATCTATGAACATCATGTCAGATAGTGGTTAATAGACATCTAGATGCTAACTTAAAAAAAATTCCAAAGCCGCTCGCTTCCATGAAAATATCATACCGGGTGGTCCAAAAGTCTAGAACAAAATTCATAATTTCCAAAATAATTATTTTTTGAAAAATCTCTCGCACAAGTCGATTTTTATTTTTTGTTGGGCACACTTTAGCATAAAAAATTTTACCCAAAAACTCAAGATGCGGCGCCATTTTGTAAAAAAATTTTAATAGGAAGGGGTTCATGTGGCACATCGTTGAGAAGCTTTTAACAATGGGAATTCAAATCCCAAATTTTAAAACAATCGAGATTAAGGTATAACAAAATGGCGACCTTTGCAATGCGTCACTTTTTTCCTTTCTACAACATCTCCGGTGATCATTAGCTG
Organism: Vesta saturnalis; assembly: GCA_036346205.1. Taxonomy (NCBI): domain Eukaryota; kingdom Metazoa; phylum Arthropoda; class Insecta; order Coleoptera; family Lampyridae; genus Vesta; species Vesta saturnalis. The sequence goes on from JARFJB010001678.1 coordinate 317,043, forward strand.
ACTTATCATACATCTGATTAGTTTGTTACAGAAATAAAAGTTGCTTTTTTGAAATTTGAAAGTGTTTTTTTTTAATTTGTTATGCGTTCGAGAAAGGAAAAAAGTGATGCATTGAAAAGGTCGCCATTTTGTTATACCTTAATCGATTATTTTAAAATTTGAATTCCCATTGTTAAGAGATTTCCAACGATGTGCCACTTGACCCCCCTTTCCATTTAAATTTTTTTTTCAAAACATCGCGTAGCCGCCATCTCGAGCTGTTGGTAAACAAATTTTATGTTAAAGTGTGCCCAACAAAAATAAAAATCGACCTGAGCGAGAGATTTTTCTAAAAATAATTGTTTTGGAAATTATGAATTTTGTTTCAGACTTTTGGACCACCCTGTATATCATATCTATATTAATAATTTTCCGGTTCACCGAAGTTAAGCAAGGTCGGGCGAGGTCAGTACTTGGATGGGTGACCGCTTGTTATATTTTGACCCCAGATTTGACCACGTTTCTGATAAAGTTGGTACAAATAGTGACCCCTATTACTTTTTGATCCTCTTTCACAATTTGAAGTCAGATTTTCAATATTCCTTAACAAAAAAGGCTACACATGCGCGCACACACACGGACACAGATTTAATGAATTCCTTATTCGGTGAAAATTAATAGAAAAATTAGTAATAGTTTTATTAAGTAATATATGTTGCACTAAATTCCAAAGAACAACAATTATAGCGTATTTTCATAAAATAGTCCATTTATTAATAGAACTTTATATACATAAATACTACAAATTTCACTAATAACAGTGTTTTAATTGGCATCAGCCATTGCCAAGCAAGTAAAAATACTCAGGGAGTAAAAAGATGTAACCCTCGTCTTTTAAACCTTACTTACTTAAATAATTATTATATACTGGGTTTAATAAAGGGAGTAAAAAGATGTAACCCTCGTCTTTTAAACCGTACTTACTTAAATAATTATTATATACTGGGTTTAATAAATGTACTATTATTATATTAAACTATAATTTTTTTAACCTACCTTGTGTATCCAAAGTTTCATCTTCACTAGATTCGATTGCTGCATTTTCTTTATCTTTTCTTCTTTCCTTTTTCTTTTTTGTTTCACTCGAAGTTAAACTATGATCACTGTAAAGATATTGAATAAAATGAAAAAGCAGGTAATTAAATTAAATTCTTAATTTTAGGTACAGATTTCAAGTATTCATTTATAAAATTGATCTGAATGTTTGTCCAATAATTGTGCAGTCAGCAGTAATAGAAATTCTCAAGAGAGTAAAACCACTCAATCAGATTATAATGCAAATCATGTTTGCCAAAATCAAACTGATTGCAGTCGGAAAAGGCTTTAATGTCTATTAGAAAATTACGTTATTAATTTAAATTAATGTATCTCGAGCGATTGATTTTTTTTCTTCACTTACCTAATATTATTTTCTTCTAATAATTCAATTTCATTTTTAATACTAATTATTCCTTGTACTGATAGCTCCCCTGTTGAACTCAAATTACCGTCAACTAAATCCTGTCCCTTTTTACCATCATGAGCATCATCGAATAAATTAAAATCACTAAACGTTTTAACATTATCACCACTAACTGCGATATTGTCGGCAGGTTTAGGCGATTTTGATCCAGGTACATTCACAGCCGTACTCAATGTGAGGTTTGACATTGTTGTTGTTGCCACAGTCACTGAATTTATAGTCGTACTTGACATAACCAAAGGCGGTGACATACTACTTGACGATACAATTGCAGATGGACTACTTGGATTAACAGGGTTGCTGCTGCTATTCATCGTAGCTGTTAAATTTGTCGTTGTTATGTTTGATATATTAACTAAAGGAGCATTGCAAGATGATATTGCGGGCGTCGAACATGGAAGAGAATCTAACATTTCTCTATTTTGTTGTCCGGTCGTTTTCTGTTGCTCCCTTTGCAGTCTTGTCGTTACACCAGTTGTTAAAATATCAACTACAGATGTACTTGCGCTACTATTCACTTTTTGCGTATTGTTCCTAGATGATCTCGTTCTCTGCCTCGATTTTCTTAACAACTGTTTAAAATTTTCTGTCTTTTTACTTAAATAATAATATTGGACACAATCTGCTACCGATTTTCTATCTAAATATGAAGCTATAACACCAAAATTTTTCGGATGTTGTAAATATTTTTCTTTAAATATTTCTTTTTCACTAGGTGTCCACACATTTAAAAACTGTCTGCTTTTATATTCCAATTCCATATCGACTATATGACCGTTATTATTTCTATAAGTTATTTTTCGTTCTCTCGAATCAAACAATATCGGAGGAATAACAGCGTAACTTCTCATTTTCTTATCTTCTAATGCTTGCTCTTGCAAATTATCCATTATTTCTTCTAAATCTGCTTCAGACTTAATCCTCGCACCCACTCGATTAAATCTGTAAATCAAAAATCTTTATAAAACATAAGTAGCTCTTAAACAACAGTTTCTTCGGATATATCTTAATTCTAAAGAATTAGTGACGCCATCTAACGTTAACACAGTTAACCAGATTCCAAAAAATCAATACTTCGAAATTTTAGCACTACATTTTGAATATATAATCATTAAATAAAATAATTCCCAAATATAATTAAACAGCTTTGACTAGAAGTATAAATTGGACATAAAAGATTGTGTGCTTAATACTTTGTTTTAATTGAATAATTTAAAATGGTAAAAGCTAGAAGCATATCATTATAAACTATCTGGTAATACATTTGAAAACAATATTATAAAAATTACTTACAACTAAAATTTACGACCAAAATCAATAACAATCAGTGATATCTTAATCAAATTCAAAAGAACCGATAAATTACAAACATTCGATATACAGACTGTTTCAATAAGGTCGGCCACCGGCCATATCTCGAAAACTACTAGGTATACAAATTTAGGAAAAAAAATAATTATTAAAGAGGTCATGAGAAAATCATGGAAATTATTGTTAAGTTCCATATTTTCGCAAAAAGTCTATAATTTTCTTAACCTTAAGTGTACCCAAACTGCTGGATTGAAAAGGGTTGTTTGTTTCCGTGGCCATCTCGATCACCGGATTTAACTGTGTTATATTTTAGTTGTGGAAACGATTAAAAGATACTGTTTATAAAACACGACCAAACACACAAGACATGATTGGGTGCATTGAAAATGCCATAAATTCGATTTCACAAGCAGAAATTGAAAGAGCTATTTCTAGTTCTAGAACAAGAATTAATAGTTGTATTTTGCAAAACAAAGGTTATTTTGATCATTTAATAAAACCTTTAAATTATTAAAGTGTTTCATTATTATTTTATTATTTCTTATGGTCCGTTGGCTTTTAAACACGCTCCAAATCTGCCCTTTTTATAATTTAGACTAGTCCTAAGCCTAAATGTAGTGTGAAGGAAGGGCTCGGAATACGATAAATTACAACTTCATTGTTACTAATCCAGCCTACACACGTACGAAACTATCACAACAACGAATTCTTCAATTAACGCCTTAAAAAAATTCTTCTGTTAATAACTCTGAAAGAAATGAAGATATCGAAGTGCGGTTTTTACCTTTCTTCTTGCAAATTTAATCTACTTTCCGCTTATGATGTCATAGTTATACCGTATTATTTAAGTTTTCGGGGTAAAATAAAAAACATCTTATTATTACAAACTGCGCCTTCTAGGAATGTTATTAGAAACTATTGTGTACCGGTAGAGATACGACAATTAAAAGTACTTACGTTTCTCTTCTAAACGAGCTTAAGTTTACTAACCTGGATAAGTCCTTTAGAAGTTACAGTGATTTAAATGGTTATACTTTCACCAGCGTCCCCTACTATTATTCAGATAGGTACGCCAATGAAGCTTAAACCAAAATGTTGCAGAATTTACTACGCTTTCTAATGATATTACCCAAGGTATATTTCAATTTGGCGATTTTCGGAGAAAATTAGAATTTTAACATTTATTTTTCAATTGCACCCCCTTGAGGCGAAATGCGGAACTTAATAATAATTTCCAGAATTTTCTCATTACCGCGTTAATATGAATTTTAAATTTGTACATCCAGTAGTTTTCGAGATATGACTAGTACGCGACCATAATGAAACATCCTGTATACATACACATATCAAGTGCTGTATCAAAACCCTATAAAAAGCAGCATTAACAGTGATTAATAATGTAAACACGAAAATTTTGATAAACATAAATTACTCTAGAGGAGAGCTATAAATTTCAATTAACCCACTAAAAGCATTTGAATTACAATTGTAAAAGTACCGAAATATTCTATAATTTACCCAGAAAAAATGAGTCCATATAAAAAACCATAATGCTTTCTCATATATGTAAATAAATAACTTCAAAACCTGAATTTGAGTCATATCGGTTTCTAAACACGATAATTCCCCATTTTTTAATTTTGACAAATGATTTATTCTTAGCGATTTTAAAAACCTCCAATATCAGACTTTCAAAAAAATTTTGCACCCTAAATACGGTGCGCCACTGGCAGTTTTTAAAATTGTTTTATTTAGATAACGTTTTACAAATTAACAAAGTTACAAAATTGATCATTAGCCCACAATACCTAAATTTTAGTCATATCGGATTTAAAACACGATAATCCCTCATTTTGAACCGCCACAAATAATTTATACTTAGCGATGTTAAAAACTCCCAATACCCGACTTTCAAAAAAATCGGTTGATAAGTTAAATACACACGATAATCCCACATGTTTGATTCACCATTTTGAATTTTTGAATTTTGACAAATAATTTATACTTAGCGATGTTAAAAACCCCCAATACCCGACTTTCAAAAAAATCGGTTGATAAGTTAAATAAACACGATAATCCCACATTTTTGATTCGCCATTTTGAATTTTTTAATTTTGGCAAATTATTTATACTTAGCGATCTTAAAAACCCCCAATACCCGACTTTAAAAAAAATCGGTTGATAAATTAAAAAATACACAATTTTATACCCTAAAAACGGCGCGGTGCGCCACTCGTTATTATATATTTTTTTATTTTGAAATTATATAAAAAAGCATTAATTTGTTTTTTTTAATTATGCAACTTTTTAAAATTTGAAGCAATGAATATTTTTAATTTTCTAACACCCTAAAAATGCCCCGCCACTAGTTGGATTTTGCTCATTAACGAACTTGACCTAGATTTTATGGCAACGAATTGTTGTACCTAAGCTCATATCGATAGCTTTAATGGTTCCAAAGATATCCCGCACACACAAACAGACACATAGACATACACGAATTTTTTTTCAAAAAACTTGTTTTTTATCGATATCTTTAATGTTTCAAAAGATATCGCGCGCACACACACACAGACACGCAACCAGACACGAGATTTTGTTTTCTAGAAATGTGTTTTTCGTATTGCCTAGGCCACAAAACGTCTAGAAATGTAAAAAAAAAGTTAAACCGATTACATAGCTTTTATACGTACGTATATAAGAAAGCAAAACAAGTTTTTTAAAAAAAAATTCGTGTCTGTCCGTGTGACTGTTTGTGTGTATCCGCCATTTTAAATTTTTTAATTTTGACAAATGATTGAAACTTAGTGATCTTAAAAACCCTCAATACCCGACTTTACAAAAATCGGTTGATAAATTAAAAAATGCACAATTTTGTACCTTAAAAACGGTGCGCCACTGATTATTATATATTTGTTTATTTTGAAATTATATAAAAAAGTATTAGTTTGCATTTTTAATTATGTAACTTTTTAAAATTTGAAGCAATGATTCTTTTTAATTTTCTAATCCCCTAAAAATGCCCCGCCACTGGTTGAATTTTGGTTATTAACGAACTTGACCTTTTATGGCAAAGAACTTTTGTACCTAATTTCATATCGATAGCTTTAATGGTTCAAAAGATATCCGACACACTCACAAACAGACACGCAGACACGAAATTTTTTTTTCTAAAAACTTGTTTTTTATCGATAGCTTTAATGTTTCAAAAGATATCGCACACACTCACACACAGACACACAATCAGACACACAATCAGACACGAGATTGTCTTTTCTAAAAATGTCCATACATCCATCAAATTCATTGAACCCATATTTGAAATTAAGGAAGGACCACCATGCAAAGATTGTTTCAGGTTTGAGAAAGACCAATATTATTACATCGTCTCGTCACCAATCGAAAGTTCTTCTGTTACGTACAATAATTGCACATTCAACATTTACAATAAATAACTAGGTACTATATTTTACATTTTGTAATAAAAATGTGTTGATTTGTTTATTATTTTATTTAATTTGTGGTATAAGCTACAGAATACAACTCTTCAAGTCATGATTATAGAAAATTGCACAAGTTGTCACTTGACATGTTGTCAAATAATAATTCCACTCGTGCTTTAGACTTGTGGAATTAACATTTGACAACATGTTTGTGACCACCAACGGGATTTTCGATAATCACTCGTTGAACTATTACTGAAAATGTACGGGTGACTCAAGGTTTTGCCTTAACATGGTGAATGGAAGAAAAAGAATGTGGAGAAAGACTGGTGAAAGGTTTAATCAGAATTTAATAACAGAATGTGAAAGTTTTAAAGGTGGATAGGTTATGGTATGGGGAGTGATTTCAATGAATGGAAAGGCGATCGATGATGCCCAAATCTACATTGGCATTTTGCAGCAGTATGTCTTACCTCATGCACAGTTAATGGACAATAATTTTATAATACAATTCGCAACCACACACCGTAGAAATAGTGTGAAACATCTTATAAGCTACAGGTATCACCACATTACAATGCCTGCGAGAAGCCCCAATATGAACCCTATAGAACATTTGTGTAATGAATTAGTGAGAAGAGTATGTTCTCACGAGAGGCCTCCGGCAAGTCTCACAGAAATGGCAGATGCAATAGTGGAAAAATGGGATCATTTATACCAATGGAAATGATAAGAAACCTAATTTCCAGTATGCTTAAAGTTGCTAGGGGAGGTAATACACAGTATAAGCAGTTATCTCAGTTTATTATTTTGTGTTTAATAAACATTTTTTTGAAAATTAGTAGTAGTATCAGTTTATTTCACTAGAAAACTGTTTCTCGATAAATTCAGAAAGTTGGTAATAAACGATGTTTCAGCAAAAAAGCTGTAATTAGGAAAAATTCGGAGATAAATTAATGAATAAAAAACTCGTAAAAGAAGCGTCTTTCAGAAAGAGTGTAAGCACTTTATATACAATTGCTTGATTAACGTATAGGTTGAGTCAATAATTAAGAAAAAACATAGTTTAAGTTTTTCCTGCTATCCAGGAGGCTAAAATTCCACTTCTTTGATTTTAATTACTGATCAACGAATAAAAAAACCCATTGGTTTGAAAAATATGACATTAAAGTTAGGTCAAAAATCAAGTGCGTCACTTTTTTTGGAACTGGGTGTACTTGTGGAGATTTTAATGTAATTGATCTCTTCAAATCATATAATAATCAATTGTTAGAATTAAATTAAAATTTGGTACTAAGTTCTATGTAATCGGGATTTATTAAATGACCAAGATTTAAACATGAATAATAAATTAGAAAGTTGTCATGCAAAATTAGTGGAGAAGTTTAATGGTTCATAAGTATCCAAGAATACAAATATAAATTTAAAATGGTAGAATCAGTCTTGTATGATAAATGGTACCAGTACCTGTTGATATTTTACACAAACATCCATCATTGAGTATAAAAAACCAATTCCTTAATTTAAAGAGATTATTAAAGCATTCACAACTTCAAAATGTCTTGCCATGCAACTCAACCTAAATTGATGAATGACAAATCAACTCTTTATTTTTATAAAATAACAGAGACAGAAGTTAGTAAGACTCTTGTAGATCTAAGGGGGAACTCTACACCTGGGGAGACCAGCTGGCCGTACAAACTTTAAAGTGTATTTCTAAATTTGTAGTACCACTTTTGACAAAAAAATTTAATAAATGTTTTAAAATCGGGAACTTTCCCAAAAAATGTAAAATAGCTACGGTCATCCCATTTTATAAAGCAGATGACTCTGCCTTGTTAACTAATTATAGACCCATCTCCTTGCTGAACGCCTTGGCCAAGGTCTGAAAACACTGATTAAAACTAGACTAGAGGCTTTTCTCGAGAATAACAGTATAATCCCTGATAACCAGTTTGGTTTCAGATGAAGCAAAGGTGTTGACCAAGCATTTAATAAATTTCTTAATACCGTCTGGGCAAACTTGAACAGTAAATTTAAAACTACTACTGTGTTCTTGGACCTGGCAAAGGCGTTCGACACAGTAAGTCATAAAATACTAATTGAAATACTTCATGAAATAGGAATACGGTCCAAGGGTTAGTAAAGAGTTGAAGGCCAAACACAAAAAGTAAGGTTTCATTCCGTTCACAATAATTTACTAAAAGACGTATCGTCTCTGTTTTTGATAAGTGATAGGGACTGTGAGATCAGAGGCTTTTCTGATGACACAGCCATGGTTGTTACAGGAAAAGATTGGAATGATTGTTACAATAATTGCAATGTTATGTTACACAGAATTTCCAACTGGCTTGCAGTACTCTCTTTAAAATTAAGTATAAACAAAACTACTGTATTGCTTGCAATATCACTGGCTTACCAATACATCAGACAATTAAAATTAAAAATATCTAGCAGTCATCCCAAACAATACTCACGCAAACTATCTTGGTTTCACAGTCGATTCTCACTTGAGACGAGACCACATCAGGAACTTAAATTTCAAGTTAAAAAGTCTTATACCGGGTGTAAATCAAATAGGGGCCACCCCTGTAACTTTAGAACGGGTCGTTAGATTTTGTTCAAATTTTGGTGGGTTATATTAGTGCCAGTTTGAGATTCTTTACATTAAAAAAATAATATAGCCGACTTCCGGTTTCACCGGAAACGACGCAAAAGCTGAAAATTTCAATGGAACACCCTGTATATTTTTACATATTTGGATTCTAAGGCTTCAAATACATACAGTTCATCTGTCAAATGTCAACTCAATCGCCGTTTTAATTTTATTTTTTTAAATATTTTTTTAATTTTAGATCATTAGAACGTCATCGAAATTATAGATAATTGTCGTACAATTACCCCCACAATATTATTTTTCCTAATATTAATTTTTGTGAAGGTTGTTAACGATCAAATTTAAAAATTACGGTTTTTTAACTAACACTCACTGTTCCCAATAGAAACATACATGGGCCACCCTGTATATTAAATAGCTCTTGCAAGTACCAGTAAAACGATATGCATAGTAATTTCCTTATTTCCTAAATAAAGCAGTAATTTTTATTAACACAAGATGCTCCTGAAGCGGACTCTAAGTAAAATAGCGTTCGAGTTGACATTTAGCAGATGAACTATATGTATTTGAAGCCGTACAATCCGAACGTAAAAATATACAGGCTGCCCCTTTTAAATTTTCAGCTTTCGTGTCATTTCCGGTGAAACCGAAAGTCTGTCATATTGTTCTTTGATGTAAAAAAAATCCCAAACTGGCTCTAATATAACCCATCAAAACTTGAACAAAATCTAACGACCTGTTCAAAAGTTACAGGGGTGGCCCCTATTTGATTTACACCCTGTATATGTTTCTTATAACCTCAAACTTATCCTGCCATTAGAGGAACTTATAAAAATTTATAAAACCATATTTCAGTACGTTCTGGGGTATGGAATCGTAGCCTAGGGCGGTACTTTTAATAGTAAATTGAGTCAAAATAACCCCAAAACAAGTTCTCAAATTATCAGCTTCTCTCTCAAAATTCACACTTTCTAGACAAGTATTCCATATGACTAAAACTTTAGATCTAGATAAATTATATACTCTTAGACTTCTCACGAATTCTCTAACTCCCATAGAACATAATATGAACACGAGAGTTACGACCACTGATATGACCACCTACTGGACTGACATGACTCTAAGACAGACTCACCATCTTTATAAAATGCCTATATTGTTTAATCAACAACCTGATGACATCAAAACAACTAAAGATAATACGAAACTTTTCAAATTTAAATTAAAAACACACATATTTTGCTGATACTAATATGCAAACAATACCCCTTCTTGATAGATTACCTACTTACATAAGACAGACCAGAGGACTCAAGACGTCACCATCCGCTCACCTCAAGTTTACTTGCAGGGCGGATTAAATATTTTTTTCTTTTAATTTGTTCTAATAAAACATCTCATTAATTATGTAAAGATTAATTTTATTTTCATTTAATTTAGAATAACAATGTAAACCATATTTTGTTATAATCAAGAAAAATACATTTATTTTTGAATTGAATTGAATTCTAACATACATTTTTCAGCATGTTTAATAAATTTCTCCCAATACATCAATTCTTTGTAGAGATTCCATCCGTATCGCTCATCTCATCACATGCTCATCATAAAATTTCTTCCAATGATTTTATTACAGTATTCCTTGCAGTTCGCCAACACCAATTAATAATAGTATGGTGGCAATTGTAACACTTTGTGTCGAGACTTGTTTGCTATTTCATTGATTTCGTAGACTTTTGAGCCACTAATTGCAACAAGTCTTGAATCATACACAATGTTTTGCTTTAATAAATATTAGCATATTACTTCTTTCTTGGACGATGTATTTGGAATTTATTTTAGAATCTTCGAGTGATAACTAACGTTATCAAGAATAAATAAGGTATGGTTTTTTTTAAGTTTGAAATTAATGTTAGTAAATAACTCTGAACATATATCTCTATGGTAATCTGCACTTTGCGGCTTTGTTGAGAACAGAAGTGATGCCTCAGTTATGAAACCATCCTCATTCCCTGCATGCACGACTATAAACCGAAAATTAATAATCAAGACAACATAATTATTATGGTGTATTTTACCTTATTCCTTCACTCAGTGGCTTCTTTATGGCTTTCCTTAGGTTTATCATGCCTGCTTTTTTTATGACATCCTCTACTGAAAATCCAAGTTTCATCAAAGAATACAGGTTTGTACAATTCTCTCTCTCTCTCTTCATTTCAATAATATTTCCTTAAGAAACGTACACAATTAGCTGCAATGTGCGGTTGTTCAAGTAAACCTTTCCTGTCATCGTCCAACTTAAATCTAAAGCCAATTCAACGCAAAAGGCGCGTTAAACTGAATTTACTAAATGATGCCAATGGAACATGGAGACCTAGGAAAATAAATATATATATATATATATATATATATATATATAAAATTTTGTATCAAATTATTTACATATAGCTTAAATGCATTTCATAAATTTTACGTTTAACCGCATCTTTCTCGCAATTTTCAACATTGTAGATTTTGATTTTGTGTTTTCTTCGCTTATCAGGTGATTGGGGAGGTTTATTTTCTTTTTGGGCTTCTGTGACTCGTTCTCTTATAGCACTAACACTGTTAATACTAACACCACAAGCCTCAGCGGTACGCTACAGAGAGTTCCTATAATCTTCATGTTTTAAAGTGGTGTAGAATCTTACCTGAATCACCGATTCAAATGGTACAAAGGCCCTCTGGTTATCGCGCTCACGTTAAAATATTCGTGCACGTTCATAACAAGCTTATTTTGTAGCATGATTAACCTAAAAATTTTGAACATTTAACATAAATGGTGGAAAATTGATATCTGTTTACCTATTATCTACATCACCTTCAGTTAGTTTTGAAAAAAACTGTTTTTTTTTACATAAAGTAAAAATGCATAAACAATAATCTGTAACAAAAATAACAGATGGATTAAATGACACTCGACAGGATGCTACCTGATTTCTATACGACATAAGTATAGAAGATTAATGTTTTTATGTCATCCTTTTCTAATGTGAACTATTGCAGAGAGATAGCGCGCAAAAGGGGCGTAATTTTGTTATAGTACGTACTTTACATCGATGAGCCATACCCAACTTAGTTTGAAGTAAACTATAGTATCATATTACAATAGCTGTAACAAATTTACGAAATAAGACTACCTTTTGTAATTTGTTTTATTTCTTACTAAAAAATGCGCACAAACTACAAACTACCCATGTATATCATTACTATACCGGGTTCTTTTTATATTATTACACATTACATTGCATATGTGTAGTTGAATAAAAAAAAATATCAATGCATTGATAACTTTTTGGCCAAAACCATAGAGATACATTTAAATGTAGGTAAAGTCAAATAATTTATTCGGGCAGAAGTCATCCTCAAATTGTCACTAACGTTTTATTAAAAACTTAATTCATCATGAATAGGTACACCAAAGAACAAACATTGAAAATGGTAATGTGGTATCAGAACGATAATAGTTTGAGGAACATCAGGAACATGTTTTCAAGTGGAATTTCCTGAAAGACCCATACGGTGTGCAAAACCATTCTCAACATCTTTAACAAGTTTAAAACAGATGGATGCATTGTAAGTTCCCACAGTAAAAGGAATAAAAACAATCATGTTTTATCCATTGAAATAGAACTGAACATCTTATGCTATGTAAAACAACGGCCTATAGCATCTCTTTTGGATGTAGCCAGACACTTCAATGTATCATACAGTTCTGTGTACAACACTTTGAAAGAGTTTCATTATAAACCTTACAAATTTTCAAATCACCAAAAAGAAGAAGAAGCTTTTTGAAGAAGATAAAGAAGCAAAGGCGGATTTTCTAAACAAAATCGTATTCACAGATGAAGCTTCTTTTACTTTGACTGGCGAGGTCAACCCCAAAACTTTAGATATTGGGCGCACACAAATCCACACGTTCAAAATCTAACGAGAACACAGTATGCACAAAAAGTTAATGTTTGGATTGGAATAATGAATGATAGACTTATTGGTCCATTTTTTATTGAGTGAGAATGCTTAATTCAGCAAAATTTCTAGACATCCTGGGAGACAATATCGTACCAGCAATTGAGACTGAACGTTATTGAAACTTATTTCCAAATGGATAGGGCTCCAGCGCATTTCAATAATGTCATTTTACAAACTTTTTGTTGATATTTTATTGGGGGTTTATTTCATTACATGAAGTACTTCGTAATGCATATAATGTAATAAACCCGCAGTTCACAAGAAATATTCTGGGATGCCTTCAAGATCGGCTAGCTTATTGCCTAGAAAGAGAAGGAGAGCACTTTGTCAAGTTATATGACTGTTATGTTTATTATTGTGTTAATTAATTTTTGAAATATGATTTACTTTGTTACAGACGATAATTAATAATTAATTGTTGAAATAATATTTACTTGATTATAAAAAATAAATGAAGTGGTGACAGTTTGAGATTGACGTTTTCCAGAATAATTTATTTGATATTAAATCAATTGTTTCCTTTTAACAAAATGTTATCATCAATGCCTTGACTTTTTCTTTAATCAACTACACATAGGGAATATAATGTGTAATAATTAGTAATGTGTATTGTGTAATAATAAAAAAACAACCTGGTATACTACTCAAATAAATATGATAATTAAAACGTAATCACATTTAATTTGACAATTGTTTGTAAATCTAAAAATAAGATTACCTATCTTGTGGATTCATACTAATTTGATAACAAGAAAATATTTCGTAATCACATGTTAACATAATTTTTTTCAATTTTAAAAATGAAGGATCAACTTGACTGATTTATAAAATTTTATGATTTGGCCATACCGCATTAAGTATATTTTAGTGATGGGAATGATTTCATTTCGAAAAATGACGTCATTTAGACAAATCTGTCGTTTCTCAGGAGAACACAAGTTCTCAAGTCTCGCACTGCCAAGTTGGCTCCGTACAATCAGCAATTGGCACATATGTATTGCATCTGGGATAACTTAATCGCTTACCCTGCTGCATGTGCGACGACCGCCTAATAAAACTGTCTTGTGAAGGTGGTTGCAATTTTCTTTCTCCCTTAACTTTCCCTTTTCATTTGGGTTAAGTTTAAGTTTAGTTTCAGTGAAGTCAAATCAATCGTGCAACAAGTCGATTTCGAAAATTAAAATGAGTCGCCGTATTGATAATAAAATAGTATATTGTATAACAAGCGCGAAATGATCCTCATTTCAGATCTACGAGTGGGAAATTTTCATTTCGCGTGAGTTGTATACTACATTTTGTCTACGATTAATGGGTTATAGACATTTTAAAACTTTTTAATGCAGGAAACACTTAACAAATATTAAATAAATAGCAACATTTAATTACCATTACTAATATGAAAGCTAATGTTTGAGCAGTTATTTAGTACAATATTTGGGGGGATGTTAGTTTCATTAAAAGTTACATCGTCGACGTTAACAAAATTTTGTTGGTTTTAGGAAGTGCATGGTTGTAAATTTCTATTCTCTACTGAAGTATTAATTTTATTGCTATCATCTATATACGATACAACAACAGTAGTGGATTTTATAACAACGGTGGTGGATTTCCAGCCACCGAGCCGTTTTAGAGTAGTTATATCGCCACCTGCGCCTACAAGAATGTCCTTCTAAAACAGTAACCCGTAAACTTTTCAGGATTAGGAAGTTTCAGGAATGTGGCTATTTGCTTTCACATTGAACCAAATTTATTAATTACTACTTTTTGAATGGTACATTTGTCTTTCTGGTAGTTCAAAAAAAAGTGATTTTCTTTTACATGTGACGGACGAAGATTAGCGTATTTTTTAAAAAATATGTACCATTGCCCGGTAACAGTTAATTGCCTTGTTTGTGTCTGGTACTGTGATTAAAACCATTGATCCAGTAGCACTGTAATCGGTAGTCTTCATTTTATATAATTCTTGTATACGGCAAGCATCCATAATTTCCACAATACAAGCAACCTGAAAGAAAACAAGCAAATTCTAATTTAAAAACGAATTTGGAAACTAGACTCCGATGTTTATTCTTCCTCCCAAAAAAATAAGATACATTGTATTTTGAACTTACTTTTGTTATTAAATATTCATTATCAGAAGCTTCAACAATAAATTTGTTTATTTCATGAGGTAGTGTAGGTTCCGGAGCACTACTGTGAACCTTTTGTTTTCCTCAAGTGTGTATGTATATAGAATTACCTTGTTGTCCTCAAGTATTTTTTTGTAGTGTTCGATATTATTTGTTTTTGTAGCTTAACTTTGTTACCTTTTAGTATTTCATTTTTTTTATAGCAGAATATTGATTAGTGGTGTTATTTTTTCAACTAAGTGTAGGATGAATGGTGGTACTTTCTCTATTTATGAGGGTTCACCTTCTTCATCCTTGTTTAATTTCTCAAGCGGTTTAAAGCGGTTTTGTGTTGTGACATTTTGTTTTTGTGGTCTGTCGTCTTTCTGTGAGCTGTTTATTAGTCTTTTTCCTTTTCTCCTTGGTTTGACTTCTTGGAAATCGTTTGGGTGTGTCACCTCCGATTCGCCACTTATAATTGACTCCATATCCTTGTCATCTTAAGCGTTTAAGTTTTTGTGGAATTCTGATGTATCTGGGAACGCCGATGTTAGTTCCCATTGATTCTTTTGTTGCATATTGTAATTTGTGTGAGATTGAGAGTTGTGGTAAATTTGTGGTGTTTGCATAGGATACATAATTGATAGACTTTGGGGTTGTTGTGGGTATCCTACGTAGGGCATGAGATTTGCGATTTGTGTATGTGGGTGCTGGAACATAAATGGTGGTTCATTTTTTATGTTTTCTTATGGGAAGTACCCTTTCTATTACAGATAGACAAAAAGTGCTCGATTTTAGTGTTAATTAAGATCCAATAGTCATAATCAAGATACCTCTGACATTTCTTGCGCAATTAGCCAAAATTGAAAAAATGGCGATTTTGAAAAACTTGAATAACTTATTTATTTCTAAATGTATCGACAAACTGTAAAAACATTCTTAAAGCACTTTTTTAAGTAGAATCCGTTAGTGCATTCACATTTTTAATACCTCCTTAATTTAAAAAAATATGACATAAAGTTGTATTTTTTTTTACATGGAAACTATAGTTGGCTTGGACATTTTTAAATGTCATTTTTTTGTGCTTTTTAAAAATGTATAACACCTCTATGCTAATTTAATAATTAATTGATTTTTTGTAAGTTTTTCTTAATTGGTATATTTATTAAGGATAACAGTTGGCTTAGAAAACCAGATATGAAATTGAATGAAGATATTCTACTCAAAAAAGAAATTTCACTTCCAGTAAAATATTTTAGAGACATTTTGTAATTCAAATAAGTTTAATTGTTGTTCTTGTGGAATGGTAACAAATTATAAAATCTAAAGATTGAATATTAAATTAACAAAAAAGCTCAAATGCAAATTGAAATGAAATGAAAATAAACAATATAACATCATCAGAAATTATGAAAAGCTAACAGCAAATCAACTTTTATACGTATGTAAACATCTAATTCTATAAACGAACAAAAATATGAACACAAAATATCAATATAAAAAACAAACTAAAACTACAAAATTTTTCAAACTGTGCGCCATCTTTTTAGATGCAGACTTCTAATTGAATTTATAGTTATATAGATACCTAATGGTGTTAATTGTGTAAAAGCCACGCGATCACTTTCTTTTAACTCATTCACAGTATTATTAGTTCTTTTGTATACCGGGTGATTGATGGTGGATGGCCTACTAGACGTTTATGAAGAAATAGTCAAGGGATCACTTTGAAAGTTTGGTGGCTTATATAAATAGATATGCTCTCTCTTTTGAAAATATTTTCAACTGTGCAGTGTTGCCGCTTCTACAAGAAAGTATTAGCAACTTTGATAATTTAAATGGAACACTCTGTGTATTATTTTTTTGGTAGATTCCCTATTGATCTCTTAATAACTTTTCTTAATATGTTCCTATACCTATCTGTTATCGTTTTCGAGATAATAATTTATTTCACTTTTTTTTTCGAAAAACATGGCTTTCAAAAAGGGGTCCGCATTCTTGACACTGAAATTTAGTGAGGAGTTAGGTAATGCCCAATAAAATTTCAATCTGTGTCCAAATCTAAGATATAATAGTACAGGGTGTTTCAAAACTATTTTTCTTGTTCGGAAATATGATAAAAAGTATGTTTTTTTAATGGGACACCCTGTATTTTATATCTGGTCCTAAAAGCTCTTGAAATTGTCTATCTTTCTATATGTAATATTCCTATACCCATCTTTGATTTATGAGCATTTATTTAGCAAAATTATTACAGATAACAATGACATGAGTGTGAGGATCAATTTGGCAAGTAGCCTATGGTGACTGTTTTGAAGTTGTTTACATTCTGCTATTGTTCATTTAGTTTCTCTGTCAGTTGGTGTAATTATTGATAGGTTTAATTGAAAGTGTTAAGAAAAATGGAAGAAAACAACTGTTCAAATGCAGTACTTATGAATTTATTTATTTTACATGGTCAGTGTGGTAAGGTCATTAGCCGTACTTGTAGAAGATTTAATGAAAGGTACCCAAATTTGCCGTCAATGAACAATAAGACATTTAGACGAATTCAAAACAATTTCGAACATTTTGGATCGTCCTTGAAAGCAATCCGATATTGACGTAGACCTGTAACGTCCAATGAGAACAATGAAATTAATGTTTTAGCGTATTTTCATGCCTATCGGGAAGCTTCAATAAGATGTGTGCAAAAAATATTGTGTGCAAAAAATAATGTACACAAAAGTTCAATTTCTTAAGCCTGAGGACTATCCACAAAGAGTTTTGTTTTGCGAAAACTTATTAATTCATATTGCGGACGATCCACAATTCTTACAAAAAATTATTTGGAGTGATGAGTCGAAATTTTCCCGCGAAGGAATTTTTAATAGTGAAAATATGCATTATTGGGCTCAAGAAAATCCCCTTGTTATGAGAGCTTCTGCGTTCCAAGAAATGTTTAGTTTTAATGTTTTTTGTTAAATGGTTGACGGCAAAATTCGATATTTGATGTACGATCAAAATTTAACGTCTAGAATATACTTGGAAATTTTAACTATGTTTGTTGAAAATTTTGTGGATAATCTTCCCCTTGCCCAGTATCATTACACTGCCGAAGTAAGCGCGGAAATACGGATAATATTTGAAGATCGTTGGTTTAGGCGTTTGGGACCTTGGAATTGGCCTGCCAGATCTCCAGACTTGATTTTTACCTTTGGGGGTACCCTGAAAAATATTGTTTACAACACACCGGTAAATTCAAGCGAAGAGTTAGAGGCTCGGGTGCATCGCGCTTTTCAAAGCTTAGATGCTGATGAACTACAGATGGTGTCAAAACTCGAATTCTAAAATGCTTAAAAGTCAACGGCCAACATTTTGAACATTTATTAAAAACTAATTCTGTGCCTACTGTGTATTCTTAATACAAAACGTAAATAAGAAAAACTTAAAAAAATCAATTAATTATTAAAATAGCATAGAAGTGTTATATATTTTTGAAAAGCACAAAAAAAATGTCATTTAAAAATGTCATAGCCAACTATTGGTTCCATATAAAAAAATACAACGTTATGTCGTATCTTTATAAATTAAGGAGGTATTAAAAATGTGAATGCACTAACGGATTCTACTTAAAAAAGTGCCTTAAGCATGTTTTTACAGTTTGTCGATACATTTAGAAATAAAATAACTTATTCAAGTTTTTCAAAATCGTCATTTCTTCAATTTTGGCTAATTGCACAATAACCGTCAGAGAAATCTTGATTATGACTATTGGATCTTAATTAACACCAAAATCGAGCACAAGGACCCCATATTACTTTTTCTCTATCTGTAATAGGTAGGATACTTTCCATAAGAAAACATTGAAAATGAACCACCCGGTACATGGTGCATCAGCTTGTATTGTTCACTTATTTGGCTGTAAGTAGTATTATGCGCAGGACCGTATGGTTGTGGTTGGTGTGTATATCAGGTTCATACCGCTCTGGGTAGGGCCATCGCTGGTGGCTTGTATTACAGTGAGTTTGAAGTTTTAAGCGTAAGTTGCTTAGTAGTTTGGTTAATTTTGTTTTTTTTTAATGAAAATCTCGAACGTATTTTACTTTTATTTAGCACTATCAGCACGGGGTGATCACGTCGCACTTACTTATCGTGTCGCACAACTTGGCGCGTCTGTACACTCTGACTTTAATATTAATTATTAATTATGTATTGTATATAATAAGATGGAAGTGTAAACATTACATATAAACGTTTTGTAATTGTTTCTATACGTGCACTTGTTCCGAGAAATCGAGGACGGAGTCGCGGAGTCATAAGCTCCAACTGGGTTCTCTTCGTAACACGTTTCATGATATACTTTCCGTGGAGAGTTTGAATTTTACTAACATCGTTTTGTTAATTTTTCTAGGTTATTATTAATAATATACAAATAAGTTAATTAGAAAAAATTGCAAAAAAAATCATTTCATGGTTTAGAAAAATTTTTTTTTTACAAAAAAAATTGTAAACTTTTTATTTAAACAATTTTTTGAAAAAATAATGCCATGGATCCCTTCCGGTACTTGATTTTTATATACAGTACAAAAATAAATGAAATCCGTTGAGTCATAAAGGAGAACTTTAATACTTTTAATAAATTTTAATTAAATAAATCGAAATAAACGCTTTGATATTTCCTAACACGGTGCAAACAAAAAAATGACCTGTATGTCAGAGTACAAACATGTAATAGGTTCCTAAGTAACCCAAATGTGTAATAATAATATTGAATCAAAACTTTCATTGCTGCTTTATACAGGATGTAAATACTAAGTCGTAACACACGAAAATGGTAGTTAGAACTCATCGAAGTAAATAACTTTTGTTAGTAACAAATTTTGATTTGAGACCTCTGCTCGTAGTTATTCGACTTCGCAAGATTTTTTAACAATACAGTACTTCCCATCCATTGGATCTGAAAGTAATTAGAAACGTGAGCACTTTATTACACCCTGTATATGGCCGAATATAAAAAAAAAGACATTTTAATCTTTCAGTATCAAAAAAAGTGCCAGATTTCCTAATTTCTTATTTCTTGAAATAATTAAAACCGAAAGCTCTAGCGTTATTAATATTCCCCTTACGCTGTCAAATGTGTAGATATATACATTAACGAATTAACTAAAATTTTTGCTTCACTAATTAATGGTTTTATTAAATTATTATAAGTACTCTAGCAAAGTACAGGTCATAGATTCAAATGCCTACTCGGGGTAAACTTTTTATTTATATATTTAATAAAATTAATCATAATTTTTAATGTTTTTATTAGTTTCGCAAAAAAAATCGCCCAATACAATCTATAATCTTAATATATAACATGATATTGTCAAATATTCACATACCTTTAATACGACGTGCACAATATTTGAAATTTTTACCTCCGCGTGACGTAATGCGCAGACAAGACTGGTTTTGAAACAACCATCGATCATATCTTTATATTATTATTGTATCATCGATGAACACATGGGGATCTTGAAAACGGTAAGAGATACGAAGGCAGTTAAATTAGAGAAAAGTTCTATAATTTAGAGCATGTTTACATGTAGTTTGCAAAAGTTCATTATTGTTTATCGTTTCCGAGATTTATTATTATGGTTTTGAAGCTAATTTTTAAGAAAAATTCGGATTAATATTAGTATTTGATAATATTTTTCTATGAACAAATTTAACAACTCCATTCTTTTAAATCTATTTAATTAAAGTTAAAACAATTACAATAACTCTTCAAATAGGTTGCCGTTATTTTCTAGACCCCGGTAAGCTCTCTTTATTGAAGAATATAAAACACGGTCTAGCGTTTCTGGCGAAATTGTATAAACTGCTGCCATAACCGATACTAACAACTGTTCATTTTCAAAACTCCCATCATACACTTGGTATTTCAGGTAAGCCGACAGAAAAAATACAACAGACTTAAATCGGGTGGTCAGGCTGGCCAAGCTACTGCACTGTAAGTTCCAATCCATTTTCCTGTAAACTGCAATGACAGATAGTCCTGTACTTTCTTGAGTGTGCTGGGACACCATCTTGTTGAAAGCAACAGTTGTTAACAAGGCATTTTCCAAATCAATCCTTAGCAAGTTCAGATATCGTTCGACATTTAAATTGTTGTGGTAAATAAAAGGTCCTATTATTCTTCATCCCAAAATGCCCATCCACATATTAAATCCAAATCTATGTTGATGTCTTGATTCTTTTTTTAAATAAGGATTTTGTTTTACCCAATAATGTTTGTTACGTCGGTTAAAAATTCCATTGTTGGTTATCATGCTTTCATCAGACCAAATTATTTTAAAATGAAAATTTAGATCTTCGTCCCACTTTCTAGTATACAATTCGCAAAACCCTGCTGGCCACTCCTGATCAGTCGGTCTAAGACCCTGACAAACTCGAAATTTATATGGATGAATTGTGCTGTAGAATTATCTATACCAGCATGTTGTTCTACTTGTCCTGTCGATATTTCAGAGTTCCCAACAACGGCTTGCAAAACGGTATTAGCTTTTTCGTCATCAGATTGTTTTTTTTGACGGGATAGAACAGGTTTTGTAGATGAACCAAATTCTTTAAATGAGATTCCAAACGTCTCAAAATGGAGATACCAGGTTACCTTCGTTCAGGATATTTATCCAAATATATCAGCTCAGTAACTACACAATTTCTGTGGGACAAGATGTAGCATGTCAACATATCTAACTTTTCTTCATTTGTAAAATTTCCATAGATATGCTTATTGATTAATTATAACTATAAAGTAACTTAAAAAAACCAAAAAAACAACCCACAAAGTAATGGTAATAAAAACAACTTAAAATACTCAAATAACAACAACGATCTCAATGCAATAAAACTAAGTTAAACAGTTTTCAACAAAATGTTATACAAGTGTTATTTCATCAAAGCCTTCTAATATTAATTGATATCATATGAAAAATGTAAAAATGGAAGTCCGAATTTTTCAGCTTCAAAACCATAACATGGTTACACTCGTAATAAAAATACTATAGAATCTTTTAAAATAAATGAAGGAATTACGAAAAAAGAAAAACCAAAAAATCGCATTTTGTTTTAAAACTCGGAAACGATAAACAATAAAACTTTTGCAAACTACATGTGACCATGCCCTAAGCTATACAACTTTTCTCTAATTTAACCGCCTCCATATCTCTTACTGTTTTCAAGATCCCCATGCTGTTCATCCTTATGTTGGGCATGTTGCATATTTTTTTTAATTTTTCAAATTAAATCAATTCCCAGATCCTATAATCTAGTATCCAGATTTCACTCTTCTAGGGCTTTTTTTTGTCAAGTGCCCTTTCTGATAGATGGCACCATTTTTTCCCAATGACATCAATACTTCCGTTTTAGTTACTAAGAACACCATATGGAATCATTATCAATATCAAATTAAAAGTGGTCTACCTTCGTTGTCTGTCACATAACAAATGAAGTTCTACTTATCCGCCTTCAAATTCATTTGCATAATTTTAATTAATTAATCCACTCTTGAATTGAAATGAGAAATCAAAAATTTGTCAACTTTTGCAAAACAATACAATACTTCCATAAAAAGAATTTTAAGATTTCCGTTAAATACTTCAATGTAAAAAAACTATACGATTTACAGCATGACCCTCTTATATGTATACATTTAAGAAGTGTTATAAAGTGGCTAATTTAAATACTAAAGCATGTGTACCTTGGTGTTAACTGAAGTGTTTAACACTCCTTTATGTAAATAAATAATTTAACAAAATCAATAGTGAAACATCGGTGAAGGTTAAGAAGTTCAGGTAGATACAATTTTATTACTATGCATTGTGTAATAAATTGCTTCAGCTAGATTAGAATTTATAATTAAAAAACTAAAAGACTGTTTCTTTAATGGAAAGTTTATTTAAAACGAAATCTTTGCCACTTTAATGTTACACGTGTGAAAATGTTATTATATTTTTATCTGTATCACTGTCTCATTATTTAAAATGTTTACATTACTGGATTCATAAACTTGACATTGCAAGAATAATATAGGTTTATTTTAGCATTTAACATGTAATTAACTATAATTGTAAAACAAATTTGTTTAAATATAAAAGACAGGAGCGTAGTGAAACAGCAATATTCGACATTTCAACAAATAATAATTGAAATATTTCCTGTAATGTTGTTTAAAAATACCTGATGTGGAACAACGCATGACCTTCCAGTCTACAAAGTGGGCATTAAAAAAAATGAAATAATTTTAAAAATAATAAGGATAACTATGTATCCCGTTTTTACGTTCCCATCATCTTACAGCATTTGACAAAGTTTCATCAAGATCGACCATGATATCTGTGCATATGCATGTGTGTTTGGTTGAGTGTGTGAAAGCATGTTAGGATTCATGATAACTCCAGAACCATAATACGTACATACCTACTTGAAGTGTTGTATTTAAGATTCATTCAAGATTTGGTTTTTATCAAACATTTCTGAAACAGTTGCATCTTGCAAAGCTATAAAAATACTTAGATATAAATTGTAAGCATATCGATTTAAGAATGTTCTATGCAATTTTTTGAAATGAAGCGTAATTTGATGGCAAAAGGTGGAATTTTAGTGTTTGTCCCAATTTTTTCAAATTCTGAATAACGATTAATTTAATTTCACATAACTTTTCTTTATTAAGTATTTTAATATGAAGCCAAAATGCGGCTTTGGAATTTTTTTTAAGTTAACATCTATTGTCTTTTAACCTTTATCTGACTTGAAATTTTACGTCCTTCTGACTTAGATTATTGTTTTTGTTTTTACAATGTTGCCTATTTTCGTTCCCACTTTGTAGGTTGAAAGGTCGTGTGTTGTTCCACACCAGATATTTTAATACGTTCACAACAAAAGGTACACTATAATGCCAAAAGCCATGATTCGATTTGGCTATGGAACTTGGACTTGTCGATCATACACGAGCATGTAGTTTGAAAAGCAAATGGCAATATGATGCCTCATGATGTAACACTCTCTGGACTGCATAAAGAGACTATTTCCGTTTTGGGAAAACGCGTTTTATTAGTGGCCCTTAAAGAAGCTACAATTGAGATAGATGCTCTTGTAATACCTGATTTCACAATTCCTAAAGTTGATGCTCTCATAGGCAGGGATGTTATTAGTCGGCAAGGATAAGAAATTATTCGTCCAAAACCTTCAACCAGCATTCAAACCATAACATGCTCATTAGATAGAATTAAAGTGTCAGGATTAGACGCGCGATAAATCCTTGTTTTAAATAATATTTTAGAAGAAGCAAGAAAAGCAGCACCTTCGGTATTTACTACAGGAAAATTACAAATAAAATTAACAGACGGTTTTGCAGTAGCTTTTCCACCCCGTCGCTTGGCTTATGCTGTACAGATCCAGGTCAAAAAGGTAGTTGAAAATTTATTAAAAGGAATTATAAGAGAAAGCACATCACCGTATGCAAGTCCAATCGTATTGGTCTAGAAAAAGAATGTATCTCTCGGATTATGTGTGTGATTTTAGGGCCATTAACCAACAAGCAGTCAAAAACAGATTTCCTATTCTTAATTTACATGATCAACTCAACAGTTTGGGAAAAGCAAGGTATTTTACAACTCTGGATATGAAAGCTGGTTTGCATTGAATTGAAGTAGAAGAAAGTTCAAGAAAATATACTGCTTTTGTGGCACCCGATGGCCACTATGAGTATCATCGAATGCCATTTGGTTATGCCAATGCACCGGCATGCTAACAATAAGCAATTAATAAGGCCTAGCATAACCTCAAACATAAAGTCGCACAAGTTTATCTTGATGATGTAATGATAGCATCACAAACCATCGAAGAAGGGCTTATTAATCTGAGAAAAGTTATGGAAGCTCTTACAAATGCTGGATTTTCTCTTAAATTACAAATAAAATTAACAGACGGTTTTGCAGTAGCTTTTCCACCCCGTCGCTTGGCTTATGCTGTACAGATCCAGGTCAAAAATATTGGGAAGAATAGTGGGGAATGGTGTTGTTAAGCTGGGCACACCTAAAGTAGAAGCTCTTGCTAAAACTCAGCCCCTTACTGACCTTAAAGGAGTCAAGATAGTTTATGGGCCTGGCTGGATATTTTAGGAGATTTATTAAAGGCTTTTTTATTGACTACCCCAATATCGCAGCGTTGCCTTTGAGTAACAAAAATGTGCATGAGAACATTCAAAAGGAAATAATTAAAAACGACTCAGCCAACATTGAAGATATTCAATCCACATCTCCCTACGGAACTTCACACTGATGCAAGTTGAAATGGCACATGTAAATTACATGAGTACATCCAGTTAGAGGATAGATTTTGCACAGCTACACGAAAAATTACAAGATGGTTTAAAATTAAGGACAATTTAATTTACTATGCTGTAAAAAAAACAACTAAAACTGATGATGGATTACGATGCTTTGTCCCTATATCGGCAAGGTTAGTCATAATGTCTCAAATGGGACAAACTTTAACAAAATATGTTAAGAATTGTCAAAGCTGCACCCTGAATAAAAGTCACATTGGCAAGAAAACTGGGTTGTACATACATTTTGGTGATAATTGGTGCCTATTCTAAATATACAACGGTTTGTCCAGTAAGAAATAAAAAGGCTGAATATACTGTAATAGCTTTGGGGAAATATTTCTTAATATTGGAAGACCAAAGCGAATTATTGCTGATAGAGCATTTGTTTCTAGTAAATTTAAAGACTTTTTGAGCCAGAACAATGTAGATCTGCACCTCATTGCTACTGGCATGCCAGAAGAAATGGACAAGTAGAAAGAGTAATGAGAACACTTTTTAACTTAATGCGAAGTGTTCTGAATGACAAGAAAGAAAAAGGTGGACCTCAGTAATTCCCCAAATTGAAGCAATTTTGAATGAAACAGAGTACAAAGGTACAGGTTACACTCCGAATTTATTGATGTTTGGAAAGAAAGATCGCTTGCCAGCGGAAAAAGTTGCTTTGAATGGGGTACAGGAAAACAAACTAAAGATCTCTCTAAAATCTGAGCAAAGTGGCTAATCGATCAGAAAAAGAGAGAAGGCATCAGTAGGTTAGGTTTAACCTTAAGAGATCACCAGCAAAACTTTTTCAAACTGGCGATAAAGTAGTAATTGCAAACACACAATTTTCTGGAGAAAAGTTAAAGCCACGATTTAACGGTCCATATGAAGTAATTATTTTACTTAACAATGAGAGATATGTGCTAAAAAGAGCAAATAACAAAAGCAATGTCACAAAAACAGTAGCACATGAACATCTGAGACACTAGCCCGAAGGCGGTCAATACTAAAGGCCGTGGCATGGTTCTAGGGCTGCGACGACTGAACAGGCAGCGAGGAAAATTCGGTATTACGGCGTTGCCATATTAATAATATTAATACATTGTATTTGTCTTTGAAATAATATGGAGAATAATATTCTAACAATAACATAAAAATATAATGATAACATAATTAACATTTTTTAAGCATTAAATATTAACATTTTATCCTTTTAATAAATCATATATCATTAAAAATCCATTTTATCTCCGAAATTTCCGTCAATGCCGGAGATCACTCAAAGGTCATTCATGTCGAACGTATCGAACCGAGCCATACTTCCTTGTATTAAAATAGCGAAAACATGACTGGGCGATTGGAATCCCACCAACTCGACGGTCGCGATCAGCTTACGCGCACAAAATGTGTGTAAAAAAATAATTTTTAATCTTATACATAAAAATAACACTACGCACGCATATGATATCAAGCATTAGCCGAGTTTTTTTGCGAAATTTTCCCCTCTGCCTCTTCAAACGTCGAAGCTCTAGAACCATGAAACGGTCTGTAATTTTTAGTTTCTCAACACTATTAATATTAGTACCTTAAATGGTTGGGTATCTTTAAATGGAACCTTAAATGGTTGATTAGTTTTACAATTTGAACCTTAAATGGTAGAATTTTTTTTAATGAACCTTAAACAGTTGAATAATTACAAAATTGAACCTTAAATGGTTGAATATCTTCAAAATTGAACCTTAAATGGTTAAATTTTTTTTAAAAATGAACCCTAAATGGTCGAGTATTTCCAAAACTGAACCTTAAATGGTTAAATTTTTTTTAATTGAACCTTACATAGTTGAGTATTTTCAAAATTGAACCTTAAGTGGTGAAATATTTTTAAAATTGAACCTTAAATGGTTGGGTATTTTCAAAATTGAACCTTAAATGGTTAAATATTTTTAAAACTGAACCTTAAATGGTAGAATATTTGTAAAATTCAACCTTAAATGGTTATGCATTTTCAAAATTAAACCTTAAATGGTTAATTATTTTCAAAATGGTTGAGTATTCTTAAATGGTTAATCACTTTTAAAACTTAAACCTTAATGGTTGAATATTTTCAATGTTGAACCTTACATGGTTGATTAGATTACATGGTATAGCTTTGCATTTTTCTTCTCTTGGATAAATTAAATTTATTGTTATTATTTTTTTTTTGTGCTTTAGTCCTGTAATAGGGCATATGCAAACCGCAAATGCGTCCAGAAACTATGCGTTTTCCAGCCTAGGACGGCAAAAATTATACTAAATTACAGTTTGGTATTTGTTGTAGTGACAGAATATAGAATCTTCGACATAATCGACGTTTGATATAACACAAAGCCTAATCGCGTTACCGTGTACGCATCCGTTATTCTGTCCGTATTAGTTCCTTATAAACTAGAAATTACATCTATGCATTATTATAAAGTTAACAAATTGGTAAGGTACCTACAAAATTCGAGTAATGAATAATTTCAAAATTGTATTTTTTAGGTTATATTGGTTAATGTCAGTTATCAGTGTTTCAACTTCGAGGTATGAAGTTTTAAAAATGACAACAATTTTGTTTCTTGATTTTAATAACCATTGTTGACGTTGGCACAAAGAATCTTGTTTATCACTCTGCCATAAAATGGTTTGCGAGTACTCATAAATTTGAAGGCCTCGACGTACTCACAAATACCCATTTTCTGACCTTGTAATACAAATAACTATTTTTTAAACATAGATATTAAGTAAACCATTATTTTGAAGTATTAGACTTAAACTGTCAATAATATTAAATGTTTCTTTTTTTAATGTGTTTGGACAGCCTTCCTAGAATAATACTACTTTGTACAGGCTAAAATACAGTTTAAAAATATCAAGTTCGCTTTATCGGTGATGTCACCGACGGCGAGTACTGCAAGAGGTACTTGACCAGTTAATGTCTTTAGTTTATAAACAGCCATATTGATTTTCTCTAAAAGCGGCGTTTGTTTGATGTAGATTGTGGTATTGCTTTCTCACATACGTACGTATAAAGAGAAAGCTACGTAATTGATTTAAATTTTCAAACACTTTTTTTTTCATTTCTCGACGTTTTGTGGCCTAAACAATACGAAAAACACGTTCTTACAAAAGAAAATCTCGTGTCTTAAAGCTATCGATAAAAACAATGTTTTTAGAAAAATTTTCTAATTTTCTAATCTAAACGTCACTGGTTGAATTTTGCTGATTTACGAACTTGACCTGATTTATGGCAAGATTTTTGTACTAATTTCATATCGTTTGCTCAAAGATATCCGCACACACACAAACAGACGTGTGTGTGCGGGATATCTTTTGAGCAATCGATATGAAATTAAGTACAAAAATTCTTTGCCATAAATTCTAGGTCAAGTTCGTTAATCAGCAAAATTCAACCAGTAGCAGGACAGTTTTAGGAGATTAGAAAATTTAAAAAATTGTTTCAAATTTTAAAAAGTTATATAATTAAAAAACAAACTAATACTTTTTTATATAATTTCAAATAAAAAAATATATAACCAGTGACGTGCCGTTTTTAGGGTACAAAATTGTGCATTTTTTAATTTATCAACCGATTTTTTTTTGAAAGTCGGGTATGTGGGGTTTTTAAGATCGCTAAGTATAAATCATGTCAAAACCAAAGTTCAAAATGCGGATCAAAAATGGGAGATTATCGTGTATAAAATCCGATATGACTAAAATTCAGGTATTGTGGGCTAATGATCAATTTTGTAACTTTGTTAATTTGTAAAACATTATCTAAATAAAAAAAATGTTAAAAACTGCCAGTGGCGCACCGTTTTTAGGGGGCATAATTTTTTTTTTGAAAGTCGAGTATTGGGGTTTTTTACGATCGCTAAGAGTAAATCATGTTTCACAATTGAAAAATTCAAAATGGGGAATTATCGTGTTTAAAAACCGACATGACCCAAATTCAGGTATTGTGGGCTTTGGTATTTATTTATATATATGAAAAAGCATTATGGCAGATAATTTGGCATCGGTTTTTTTTAAAAGAAAAGAGTCCGCCTTGAAACCAATTCGTTGAATCACGGTTGATTATTAACATTTTAGTTAATAAAAGTGATGTTTTCCCAAAATTCGTTGTTTTATTTAAACGTCGATAACATGTATATGTAGGTTGGAAGATACCATCATTATTAATTGAAAAGTGTTAGACTAATCAACTAATGATTACACTTTTTCACCTTTTTACCTATTCCTTTATGCCTCACCACGTAGATTGTGAATATCTAGAAAAGTTTAAAGAATCTTGACCATAAACAAGAGTTATGTTTAAAATAGAGACAAATATAAGCTCCATAAACATTTTAAGGTTAGGTATCAGCTTACTGTGTGATGGTTTATTGCATTACATAGTAGTTTTGCACTACTACTACTCTTTATTAGTAGATATAAAAATCAGTTACTTGTCTTTAATGAGAGTCATTTTAATTATGAGAAACATTTTCAACAAAGTATGTAAAGTTACCAAACTATCCTGCTTATACAAAAGGTCTATCTAAAATATGTTCCAAAATTAATTTGAAAACAGTAACTACTTCAGATAATACTTTGCAAACTTTTTAGGCAATCCAAAAGATAAAGTGGATAAGCAAGATAGGTCGGGAATTTATAAAATTAATTGCAAATATTGTGAACAAATACATGTGGGTAAACTAAACGACCTATCAAAATTCGCTTTAAAGAACATTTAGCTCACATAAAATACAAACGTTGCCGTAACCCTACATATGTTTGATAAAAATCATGTAGTAGATAAGGTATCATCCTTAATGAAACATGTTAGTAATAACTAATAAGCACCAATTTGATTGTTATGAAAGTTTAGAGATCTTCAAAGACATTTCTTTAGTTCGCCATAGTCGACCGCTGATGATGATAGCGTAGCAAAATTAATTGTAAAAATTGTGAACAAAAAATATATGTGGGGTAAACTAAACGACCTATAAAAATTCGCTTTAAAGAACATTTAGCTCACATAAAATACATACGTTGGGACAAGTCTCCCGTAACCCTACATATTTTTGATAAAAATCATGTAGTAGATAAGGTATCATTAATCAAACATAGTAAATAAGCACGAACTTGATTGTTATGAAAGTTAAGAGATCTTCAAAAACAAACAAATTCTAATGAATAATGACGATCAAGGACCTTTAGGCTACTCAGAACTCATTAAACTTTCATTACTTTCACTTTCACTAGATAAGCAACGATGGTATATAAGAATTGTTCTTTAGTTCGCCATAGTCGACCGCTGATGATGATAGCGTAGCTATTGAAACGCGTTAGGTGTTTTTTTAATTTTGTGTGGTATGTCGGTGTATTTTGTTTGTGATAGATTGTTTACTTTGAGGACGTGAGTGTGTCCTAATTGGGGTTGAAATCATTTGCAAGCAGTAAAATTAACATTGTTTGATATATGATAAAAATCATTAGATATACTGGTGTATATTAAGCGTACGAATGTCTGTTTTCTTGGCGAATCGAACAACGGCCTAAATTGTCAAAATTTATAAAATAATTTTGGCTTTACGAAGATATGTAAAATTTATAGAATTAAAATGGGATAAACCTCTTTATGCACCTATTTTTCTATTCAAGTTTTAATTAACATGTAAAAAGTTAGACTTAATAGTTTATAAATACAGGTTGCACAAACCCTTTGCATCGACCCTGTAGGTGTAGGTTAGTGCAGACGCCATCCTTTCTTGTGAGGGAAGAAAAATGTTGAAATTGGTTCAACTATTCCTGACACTTGCGGTCAATTACTGTTTTGGGCAGTTTTGAATTGATTGGTGTGAAATACCCGGTATCGAGAAACCAGTTCCTTTTAAATTTTTTAACAATCGTCCCATTTTATGCAAATTAACCTACGAGCATGCTTTAAATTCAGAAGCATACTCAAGTTTGTTCATAAAATTAATAAAAATAAAATAACCTCGTTGATACTCATATCAGGATTTATCTTATAACTTTATCATTATTATGGTTTAAACTTTTGTAGGCCAGTCAAGTAGAAATCTTATTGAAAGACGAAGTATTCTGGCCATAATAACTAGATTACGACTTTCGGTATTGTAATAATTGTAAATAAATACAATTATTAAAGCTGCAGTTTACGCTCGAGAAGACAGTATAATGGAGTGTATTAAAACAGCTTAAATTTAAGTAAGAAATGCTAAGCCAAATATTTACCTCTAAATTAAAACTTTGAATGAATTAAATGCTTTGATTAATAAAAACTTTATGCAATTTAAACCGAAGGTAAAAATTATACAGCAGTATCACCGATTGATGATAAACTGAAGCATAAAATAGTTGTCAATCATATAGTAAATAAACACTTTCAACTAAAAATTGATTTTCAGCAAAATTGTGGCTTACGATATCTTATCAAGAATCCCATCGATGTACTATCAGCATTTTATGCATTTTTCCTAAAAAATCAGGAAATAGAAAGATATAATAGAATAGAAGATATAATTACATGGCTCTATAACTAAGCTGGTCAAAATGAAAACTGGTCGATATTCTCGCTTGTAGTGCACATTGCAAATTTGCCAGATGTTGTCCTTAAGCAGTTTCATGTGTGGAGCTTTGACCAGCCTGTTTGAGGGTGCGTGCTATGGATATGAAAATTGTGAACTTCTCAGATTGGAAGGATTTCAGGTCAAAATATAAACTATAAAAGACAGAACCTAAGCCGCATCAGATAGGTCCTTTCTAAAAGACATTAAAAGATTTTGATTTACAAGAATAATTGTGAAGAATTACGTCGAATTAGACTTTTTAGGTTGCAGAGCTTTAAAGAAGGTATCCATAAACCCAAACTAAATATATGAATGGGTGTTGAAAAAAAATATTAATACGCTTGTTACAACTCAATCTTGGAATAATGTACATTGTTAATAAAAGTCCAGAAATAGGGTTTTCCCGTGTGCAACATAGTCATGCAAGCAAAGGAAAAGCATTTAAGGACCTATAATGAATGATACTATTGGCAAGTTATAAACATTCATATTTTCTTTTACTGCCAGACATCTTTCTAACATTGAAAATCGACTCCATAAAGTTCAAGTTTTTCATGAATTTGGCTTTTTGGACAAATAAACGAGAAGAGTATCATCACTTACTGTGTTAATTTCTTTTTGCTTGTGCCACTTGCAGCATAGACGATACTCATTTTCACACTTCTCACAAGACTTCCCGGCTAGTGTTTCTGCACTTACTTTTGCAACTTCAAGTGATATTTTGTCTTCTGGAGAAATCATTTTAAAAATATTTTGTATATACATTCGAAATACTGTTATAAGCATTATTTAACTTTGCTAAGGAAAATAAACAAGTATTTATTTGCGATTATTAAGGAATTTTCAATAGTATATTTTATTAGAAAGCGGTAATGTTATTAGCGCAAGAAAAAACTTTTCTTGAGCAGGAGAACAGGAAAAGCCCCTTTTCCGTGCACTAAAGACATATAAACATAGTGTTTTCAGAAATGTATAATGAAAAATTGATTTTATCATTCTTTTATGTAATCCAAATTGCCATGACACTTAGCTTGTGACATTTACGAAATATTTGAAAATTCTAGATACTTAATTATGTGCATACTAACACAAAATAAAATAGAATATTATGACACTAAAGGGAAATTAATATCTCGCTAAAGGTAATTCAACTTTCCCTTGATGTTAAAATGTCACTTTATCGTCTTGTATAATAAATTACCATTTGTAGCTTGTCAGATCTGAAACTATAGATAACTTTATGAAAATGAAAACTTTTCTGACTAAAGGTCATAGTTAAAATATTTATCTTTCTTTGGAAAACAGACATTTAAAAGCAATTTTACAATCTTTATGGTTTCAATAGCAGTTGCAGCTATCCTTCTCAGTAAAATATAATATTAAAGGTACTTTAGTTATAGATAACTTTATTTAAAGATGCTATTTCATGAACTTTGGCACTTCCTTTTCAAGTAACAACGTTTTCCATAGCAATCCTCTCCTCCAAATTATCTAATTTTTTTAATTTGTAGTATATTCTTAAATAGAAACTTATTTTGACATAAATCATTTGGTTTTAAATACAAAAATATGATAATGTTCAAAGATTAATATTATAATACTCAAACTTACTTAAAAAAATTTAAAATTAAAAGCTAATATATTTTAAATGATAATGAACAAGACAATAAAATTATGCTAAAAAAAATTGATATTAATTATTAATGACATAAAAAACTTATTTATATCACAAAAACATTGTTTAACTAAAATAAAAAAAATTAAATTTATCATAAGTTTTGTTATGAACGAAATAAGTTCAAAGGGAAATATGTAATTAAAAATTATTATTAATTTTATTAAATACATAAATAAAAAGTTTACTTCGAGTGGGATTTGAACCTACGTAGGTTCAAATCATACTCGAGGTACCCTTAAATACTTAACGCCCTGTGGAAAAATTGAACATTTAGTTTCAGTATGTGTCGGTTGGAAGTGCCAATATCTGCTTTTTAAGAGAAGCTGCAAATTTTTAAAAACACTTGCCGTATTTCAATTTTATTAACAATTTATAACATTACATTATCTTTCTGCTGCTTGTGGCATATGCCACCGCTATGTTTACAGTATTCTAACCTTCCAAGTGCAACCGGTTTCAGACTGAACCGTAAGATGTCGGCACTATATAGTATAATACGTAAAATATTTACTCGCCTCAGCTATGTGATTGTTTTTACGATTTATAAGCAAGGTTATATAGTAGTAAACAAACATGGATGATGTGAACTTGAAAATTATCATTGATAAGTATAAATTATAACTAAAATGCCCTAAGATATGTGTTTTTGGTGTTGATGTATAGTACTTAATATAATGATTAATGAAACTGTAAATTATTCAATTATTTTCCTGCTAGATTTTATATGAAACATGATAATAACGACAAGTTATGGAAAGTAACTAAAACCTAAATAAAACCTAAGTTTCAGTTATTACCGTTTTTTTATTCCATTATATCTAGTGGTGGCATTTGTTTGTAAATTGTAGAGCTATGGAGGGAGGGTTGCAAAATTTACTGGAGGACATCTTGTTGTGATAATGATCACGTACATATATCAAAAATCAGTTTATTTTTAACAAAAAAACACAGAGCTGAAAGGGCTAAGCAAAACATCCAAAAACTAATAGCGTGTATTGCCACCTTGTGTTCTTATCACTTCTTCCATGCAACGTGGCACACTTTCAATGCAATTTTGAATTGCTTCTTGAGGAATATTTTCCCATTTTTCAAGAAGGGCTGCCTGCAGATCTGGCAAGGTTTCTGGGTGTCGATTTCAAACACCTCTTCCTAACATATGCCATACGTGTCCAAGTGAATTTAAGTCCGGTCTACGCGATGGTCATTCCAATCGCAACATTTGGCAAATCGTTCACCTGCTCTCGTCCAGACACCTTCACGTCCGTCAGGTGAACGTAGACAAAAGCGTGAAGAGTCCGTGAATAATACACTCTTCTGCTCTTCAGTACCTGTGTTCATGAGCAAAATTTAATCGCCATGTACGGTGAGCTGAAAGTAAAAACGGGCATGCAACTGGTTTTCTTAACATCAACCCTCCTTCTTGTAACCTACGCTGAAAGGTAATGCAGAGGCTATAGTACCACGTACATCTTGAGGTCTACGGTTAATTACGGTAGACGGTATGCTATGATCTCGTAATGCAGTTAGATTTATGAAACGGTTATCACATTGATTGGTAACACATGGTCTCCTTGACAGGTGACGTGTATTCACCAGTTTTGACGAAATCGACTGATAGCGTCTTGTACAGTACTTCTTCGTTTACCTAAGAATTCTGCAATGTACCGTACATTGTGGCCATTGTCATTTAATGCAACAGCACGTGTAACATCTTATGGTCGTTACTACGCAACCAAATAAGGTTACTAGATAAATAATCTGGATGTTTTGCTTAAACTACTCGATAAAACAATATAATGTTCTAAGTTGTTAATAAAATCAAAATACTGTAACGCTAGTTCTTAAAAATTTGCAGCTTCTCTTAAAAAAAGCAGATATTGACGTGAACGTAAAACCATTTTGTTAAGAACAGGTCACACTTCAAACTGACACATAATGAAACTAAATTTTACCGCTCAATTTTTCCATAGGGCATGAGGTATTTAAGGCTAAAAAAGTAACTTATGTTTGTTCCCGTATAATGATCAAGCTATCACTTTTTTTTAATAACTCAAATTGAGGATAACACTCGAGACAAATGTCAACACTCTGCTAAAAATTTGACCGAAATCCGAAAACAATTAAAATAGTTATGGGTGACCAAAATTAACTTAAATTATCTTTGTCCAGAATTTTTTGTCGGAGAGTGTATTTAGACATTATTGTATCAATGTCAGGTTCAATTAGCTGATTGGCCCTGATCCTAAATAACTTATTTTTAACTTCCAAGCTACATATACATAATATGTAAGTATGGAAGGTTATGCACCTGACTGTTTTTCATTATCGCTAAATCAACTTATTATACAACATTTGACAAAGTTTTGCCAAGATCGACCATGATGTCTGTGTGTGTTTGTGAATGTATGTTAGTATTCACGATAACACACTTGAAATTTTGTATTTAAGCGGCAGCGAGTATTAGGGACAGCTGCATATTGCAAACATATAAAAATTCCTCGATATAAATCTTAAACGTATCAATTATTTATATACTATGCAATTTTTTGATACGACGCTTCTTAATTTGACGGAAAAAAAATTCCTAACGTGGAATTTAAGTGTTTGTTCAATTTTTTTTAATATCTCAATAACGATTAATTTTATAAGAAAATGTGTAGACATATTTTTTAAAGATAATTTAATTTCACATACCTTTTCTATATAAAGTATTTCAATATGACGCCAAAATGCATAAAAAATTAATTAAATAAGATAAAAAACGCTTAAACTGCATTATCGATTAGTTGTATAGAAACAAGACGGATTTGGAATTTTTTTTAAGGTGTCATCTATTGTCTATTACCCTTTATCTGACATGACATTTCAAACATTTATCTGACATGGATTATTTTTTGTTTTTACAGAATGAAATGTTGCCTATTTTCGTTATGAACGTAGTAAAAAAGAGGTAATTATCCTAAAAAAATATTATTAAAAAGATTTTGAATGGTGTATTTGTATATTCAAGTTAAGACAATCTAAATGTTTCGATAATACTTACAGTTATCTTCGTCAGTAGTAATATTATCTATTAAAATTGTTAAATTTTGTGAAATTTGAAAAATTGAAAACATAAAGCCTGCTATTGATATAACAGTTTGATAAACGTATAAATCCAACTATGGAATACAATTTTAGTAAAGAATAACTAGATCATTAAAAAATTAAATATTGTTAAACTGCCTTGAAGACCATAAATCAGAACACCCTCCAACAGTCGAAGGCTAACGGTGAAAAATGTACAATTACACCAATAAAAAACCCAAAAAAGATAAGTATTTTAATGTGTGTAATAGTAGTGAAAGTTTACATTTTCATATTATTAAAAAGTATTTAATTTCTTTCAATTTCCACTTTATAGATTGAAATGTCGTGTGTTACGCATCAGATATTTAGTTATATGAAAACATGACAGAGTCTGCGAACATCCAAAATATACCTGATAATTTTACCAGTTTGTTATTGTGTCATAAGAGGTTACGTAATAATGTCTTTGTGGCTTCATGATTTCACTTTTTCGTATTTTGTGGAGCCATACGATCCTGTTAACTACATCATGTTAAAAAAAAAAATGACCAAGCATTGATCTTAACACTCGCTTACAATTTGAGGTTAATCCAATTATGCATGAAGAGATGGGAATAATCGAGAAGCAGTAATCGAATCAGTCGATTATTAAAATATCTCAAGATAATCGATTATGGTCCAAAAATTAGTAGATACTAATATTAGTAGTCAACCTCGTTCGATGTATTCGAATGTGTATGGACCACACACAGAGAAGCAAGAGCGAGAAACCAAATTACTAAAAAGATTAGTAGGTCTAGGTACTAATATTAGTAGTCGATAATGCTCGATCTATTCGTTGACATGCGCTGTCGATGTATAGCCCACGCCAAGAATTATGATGACGAGAACTGGGAAGCGAGATCGAGAAATTATACTAAACGTAGTATGGGGGGGATGCTATGCTACTATTTTATATTTTTAAAGTTTTTAATTTTTTATTTTATTAGTAGGTCTTACTCTCTCTCTCACTTTACTGATTACTCATTAGTAGTAGACAAGGAAGGTAGCTCTACATTCTAGATACACGTGACAGGCCGAAATATTTAATTTAGTATTTTACTTATGTTTACGTTTACATTGTTTATGATTACCTACGTCGACTTTTAGGAACTTTATTTTATTACTTTTATTTGGTACCTACCTGTTTGAGTTAATTTGATGTGCTTACTTAATAAATAAAGGAATAAAACGCTTTATATAAAAAGATTGTAGGTTCGTTTTTCTTTTTAATATTCAACAATCTCAACAGTATAAATGCAGAAGGATGATAAGACAAAAAGATGATAAGACAAAAAAAAAACTTATCTATTATTTAATTATGGAATTTTTTAGTAGTAGTGCTAAGGAACAAAATTTCATTCGGTTTTGAATTTGGAGATTTTTTGCAACCTACTCAAACAAATGCAAATTATTGAAATTGTATAATTTCAATAATTTGCATTTCTTTAGTAGTTGTTTTTTATAATCCTTTAGTTTAGAAGTTTGTAAACTACTAATTAGTAACTACTAATATTAGTCGATAATCAAAATATCTTGATTAGTAATAATTGATTATTGAAATATCTCGATTATTCCCATCACTAATGCATGATAAGCATTTACACTTTGTACAGGGTTGGTAGTACTGAAATTACCACTAGCGCACAGGTTTAGTACAAACACTTGTATAGAAAATTGGTCCAAACCTAGTTTGAAAATAGCTTTCTAAACGATTCTAGTTTGAAAACTTGAATGATCTTTTCTGACTTACATTATTCGAGTGTTTACAAGTCCGTCGTCTAGTATGAACATTTTTATCCAAATCTAATATAATGTAAATCAAGCTTAAGAATTTAAATTTTAGTTAAAATTTGTTCAATATCTGAAGAACGGTTAATTTTATAAGATAATGTGTGGACATATTTTTTTAAAGAAAAAGAAATTTTACATAGCTTTTCTTTATTAAGTTTCTTAATATAAAGCAAACTAAATGTAAAAAAACCGCGGCCAAATTATCTGCCCTGCCATAATGCTTTCTTATATATGTAAATAACTTCAAAGCCCACAATACTTGAATTTGAGTCATATCGGTTTTTAAACACGATAATTTCCCATTTTTGAACCGCCATTTTGAATTTTTTAATTTTGACAAATGATTTATTCTTAGAGATCTTAAAACCCCCAATACCCGACTTTCAAAAAAATTTTTCACCTTAAAAACGGTGCGCCACTGGCAGTTTTAAAATATTTTTTAATTTGGATAATGTTTTATAAATTAGCAACGTTGCAAAATTGATCATTAGCCCGCAATACCTACATTTTAGTCATATCGGATTTTAAACAAGATAATCCCCCATGTTTGATCCGCCATTTTCAATTTTTTAATTTTGACAAATGATTTATTCTTAGCGATCTTAAAAACCCCCAATAACCTACTTTCAAAAAAATTTTGCCACTGACAGTTTTTAAATTTTTTTTTATTTAGATATTTTACAAATTAACAAAGTTGCAAAATTGATCATTAGCCCACAATACCTTAATTTTAGTCATATCAGATTTTAAACACGATAATCCCCCATTTTTGATCCGCCATTTTAAATTTTCTAATTTTGACAAGTGATTTATACTTAGCGATCTTAAAAACCCTCAATACCCGACTTTCAAAAAAATCGGTTGATAAATTAAAAATGCACAATTTTGTGCCTTAAAAACGGCGCGCCACTGGTTGTTATATATTTTTTTTATTTTGAAATCATATAAAAAAGTTTTTTTGTTTTTTTAATTATGTAACTTTTTAAAATGTGAAGCAATGAATTTTTTTAATTTTCTAATCCCCTAAAAATGTCCCGCCACCCGTTGGATTTTGCTTATTAACGGACTTGACCTAGAATTTATGGAAAAGAATTTTTGTACCTAATTTCATACCGATAGCATTAATGGTTCAAAAGATATCCCGCACACATACACAAACAGACACAGACAGACACGAAATTTTTTTTTCTAAAAATTTTTTTTTCGATTGATTTAATGTTTCAAAAGGTATCGCACACACTCACACAATTAGACACGAAATTTTCTTTTCTAAATATGGGTTTGAAAATGCTCAAATTGTATTATCACTATTTTTTTGAAACGGGCAGCTTTGGAATTTGATTTTAAGTAGCATCTATTATGTCTATCTGACATAGATTATTGTCTTTGTTTTTACAATATTACCTATTTTTGTTACGAACGTATTAAAAAAGAGGTTGCATAATGATGCTTAAAAAAATTTTTTTGTTGTATTTTGCACTTCGTGGGTTAAAAGCTCGTTCCACATCAGATATGTAATAAATTAAATACATGTGTGTGATTCGTGCATGAGTCACTTACGGAACAGGATTTACTCCGGCACTAAATCTAATATTAACCCTTTCAGTATGGTGTTACATTCACGTGCAACATACAGTAGTGTCTTATACATTCAGTGATCATATGGATGCAACATACCATTTTTCTGCTATACCGGTGATGTTATCCATTATAACATAAAAAAATACACATCGTGTACATGAAACAAGCAATTTTGCATCGTGTTTTATACAAGATTTTTGTAATTTAGTAATTGTGGAAAACTACCACATTCCATATGTTTTAGATTCATGTCCGATTAAAATAAAATATAGAAATTTTATTGTTACTATAGAGATAGTGAAACAAGACAAATAATCACTGGTATTACTTGTCACTATAGTGCCAATGTCAATCAATATTTATCAAAATATTACGAGTCCCAATTTCATGCTTAAAAATGAGCGAATCTGAAGACTCTCTCCCTTCCGACGTGGAAGATGCTGCCAAAGCTGTTGTAGCAAATTTGCTGCTGTGTAAGTTGAAGGCAGCATATGAAACAGCTCACAATAATTTACAACAATGATGTGATTTGAAGAAGATAAATATTGAAAAAACGGTATTAGAAAAAGTTTGTCTTGTCTACTTCTTGTGTAATTCAAAAGTATTGAAACCCTTAACTATAAGGAATCAATATTCGATCTTACGGAAAATCTTTGTTAATAAAAATTTGGATATAAGTAAGTTTGCCAATTTAATTAATTTTCAGAAAATAAATCTGAAAGGTTATCACACAAAAGAATCTAGGGCATTTAGTAAAGGAGATTTTAGTATGTTTTTGATAGAAGCCAATGACCACACTTAGTCCTAGACATTAGTGACTGTGATTCTTTTATTAAAATAATAATCTAGTTGCAGTAGTTCGAACGTATATTCAACTACACCCAAATGATGTACAAAAAAAAACATTTTTTTCTTAAATATAGACAAGGAAAGTGTATTATTCAATCAGTTGACAACACCTTTGCTGATATACCAAAAAGAATGGCTTTTCTTGACCTGTAAAATCCAAATTATGTATGGGTCATGCATTCCGAAGGTCAATGGTCACGTTACCATCAGATTCGAGTGCTGATCTATAAACTTGGAAAAGACAAACACTCTTAACACTTGTGTTAAAATGAACCACTGTTGACAATTAAAACGTATGTCAAAGATGACATTTTGTAACTAAATTACAAAAAATTATCTTGCTACATCGTACATATTGTATATTTTTAAAACAATGATAAAATTTTGATTTCAACATGTCTAATTGTGTAGACTACTTCAACAGTCTCACATCGTAACAATAGTATTATTTTTTTTACATAAAAAATTGTTGTGTCCAGGGTCTCGACGAAAGGGGTTAAAAAAAGTAGATAGAAACGGAGAAGATTTTTGCGATGTACAACCACTTAGTTAAAAGTAAACCATACATTTTATAGTCTGTATGCAATTCTAATCAGTGGAAAATGCAGTACCAATTTTTTGAAATTATAAGCACACTTCGTTAGATGGGAATTCTACATGGCATTTTTAACATATCAATGTTACAAAATATGATTAATTAGTAAGTCTTAAGGTTATACAATCATATCCCTAAACAGTGAGGTAATGCAAAGAATGATTTAAGCGTATGCAGTAATAATATGGATGTGTGGTAATACAAACAAAGTCATTGAACTTATGATAAATTCCAAAGTACATTGATTATTCATATATAGGTTAGTTGCTATCATTAACTATCCTCAACATAATTAACATTCCCTTCTTTAAATTATAAAAGAAATGATTTATTAATTGTAATGATTTTTCCATTTGGAAGTGGTGACACCTATGTAAAATAATTTGAAGTATTATAAAAGAACACGACAAATGTGATTCCGAATTAAATTTTTATGAGATAATTGATTCCATATAAAGAATAATCAATTTTCTTAATTTATTAACATAAGATGGCGTCACCTGTGTTTTGTTACATCATTTACTTTAGTACCCACCTTTCTTTATCTTCCCGTTGTTTCCTAAGTTCAGGGAACACTTTTTCAAAGAAATCTCTATTCTTCGCTTCTTTCGCTTTCCGTTTAACACCTGATTCAATTTTATCAACCTTCCTTAACCATTCTTGCATAAGTTTACTATAAGTTTCAGTCAAATATGAATTCCTAGATTCTTTTTCAATATGTCTTTTTTTAAAATATTCTAATAAGCGTTTTTTGAAAGAGACATGTTTTCTATAATTTTCTTGAAACATCGATGAATCAGAAGGTTGATTATATAATGGAAATTCTAATTTCGGGCCTAAACTCTCTAACTTCGCATGGGCATTTTGCGCTCTTTTCCTATTTTCGGCATAAATTTTTTGAGCTAAACTTTGATGTTTTGGTTGCGTATCCTCAGGCTGTTCTTGTTTTACGGATGGTTTTAAGGCAAGCTCCTCCAACTCCTGTTGCTTCTTTTTTAATATACTTATTTGCGCTTCTGCTTTTGCTATTTCCCTATCCACCTTTCCTATTTGTTGTAATAATTCATCTTTCGTACTCCGAAATGCCTGATCTTCTTGTTGTATGTGATCAGGTAGTGTAGGTGAAATCGCTTCGACCTGTGGATTATATGCACCAGACTGTTCCTAAAATATAAATGATATTAAGTGTGTTACTTTATGTTACAAAAACAAACCCTTGTATCTATACGTAATGGTTGCATATCCTTCTGATCTTGCAAGCGCATCTTCTTAAACGGCTGCTGACCAGACATCGAATCCATATGATGCATAAGAGATCCGCCACCTTGTAATTGCTCTCTCGCCCTTGTACTATACTCGGGATGAAGAAGAGATATTCTAGGTTGCCGGTAATC
The DNA here is from genome assembly GCA_036346205.1 of Vesta saturnalis. NCBI lineage: Eukaryota > Metazoa > Arthropoda > Insecta > Coleoptera > Lampyridae > Vesta > Vesta saturnalis. The sequence continues at coordinate 359,968 of JARFJB010001678.1, forward strand.
TCTATAGCCTCCAGGAGGAAACGATGGTGTTGGAGGAACATTGTATCGTTGATTTGATACCTGAGTAACCGTCGTTTGAAGTTGCGGTGAAACAGGGTAAGGGTAACGAGCTGCATTTGTCAGTGGTGATCTTGATGGTTTGTATAAATCTGACTGCTGACTATGGTTAGGCCTGAAAATTTCGTGTAAATCAGTATATAAATTTACATAAAGGCAATTTTTAATTCAAATACACAAAAATTCTGACAGTTACGAAGATATGTTGTTGCTCTCTGCCGTTAGTATGGAATTGGACATAACACAATTGATTTTAATTTATATATTAAAAAATTACAAGTTTATTTTGAAAAAATTTATAAAACTTGCAAGATCGGAACTACATTGAATAAAAAAATTTTTCATTTTCAAACCGTTTCTCCTTTTATAGAGTGTATGATGCACTTTTGCATATAAATTTGTGGGTAACAGTCAAGTTGTCATTATATAATATTTCGCGTATTGAACAAATGTTAATGGAGCAAGTTCATAAATTAAACACTTTCGTTTCACAACTATAAAAATTTTTTCGTAATAAATAATTTTGATCATACACAACATTTACAAAAACTGACATATTAATCTTGCAAATGAAGATTTATGTTTTCGGAAATGCTTCATTGACAGACACTACTTTTATATGCACCTTTGGAACCTTTCCCCCCTAGAAATTACCAACACAAAAGCCTCTCTTTCTGGGAAATCAAATTTAAATGTGCTCCATGTGCTGTATACATAACCTCGAAAATGTCATTTAAATAGAAAGTTACAAAAAATGTTACTAAGTGCCGTTTTTCTTTACGTGCATTATTTTCTAAAACAAAGGCAAGCCTTACGAAACGATTTTTTTTTTTGTAATATCTTTTCTATTTTGTACATTTAACTAAGAGTCAAAAAATAGAAAAGAATTGTAATAAAGGTTTAGTAAAAGTTTATGCGGTTAGTTCCCATGTTGGTAATACAGCCATCGTTACTAATAAAAGCAGATAATATGTAATAAATGAGTAAAAGTAAGTATCCTCCAATCATAACAGTGGCGAGGAAATGTCACCAACATGAAGAAATAAAAATGATTTATAATAAAATGAATCATTATGAACTAATTTGCGTTTAGTATTGGGCTTTATAAATGCAAAATAGAAAAAAAATCTCAAAAATCGTGGCACTAACCTTAAGTGGTATTTAGCAACTACTAATAAATAATATTAGGAGTGAAGTGTTAACGCTAGTACCTACTCATTATTAAGCACAACCCAAACGACATTACATACAATAAATTCCATTGTTAGTGATATCAAAAGCAGTTTACGAACTAAAGCACTAATTTGGTACTATATGATTATTATTAAAATGTTAATGTGATTAACGAGCTTAAGCGCAATAGATACAAATTATTATCGATAGTAAATAAAATGCGCTGTTTAGATAGAGATATCCGCCCCACTTGCACTAATGTAGCAGTTATTTCTAGTATTAATTTACGTAACAAATAAACAGCATTTAATCGTTACGTTTAAAGAGTAATAACCTAAAATTTGAATTACTTAAGCACTAATTTCGGTTTTTGAATAAAACTCATTTTTAGTACTAACTAGCACTATATAAGATTAATTTTTTTAAACGGGTCTATAATACCTATATACTTTTTAAGCACTAATAACCATTACTTATTTCAAATTAGTCACTAATTGATTTACTAATAGAAGTGTTCCAAAACAAAAAATGTTATAATTAAAATTAAAAAACGCCAAATAACAATTATTTAGAGCACTAATTATCTTCGTATCTTAGTTTGAGCACTAGTTTGCAAGAAAATTTTGATTCAGATTGAAATATCGACAAAGAAAGATGTTTAGGCATTAGCACTAATTTAGCACTCATATTATAATTTGGACAGCGTTTTTCACGTCAACATATTCGATTGATTAAACTGTACGCACAAATCACATTAAGTCCGCCATTATAAAGCAATATTAAAAGTAGTCCTTACAGAGCACTAAAGTATTATTTAATGATCGCAAAAATTAAAACAGTTGAAATTCGACAACATTAATTTTTACCCAAATATTTTTCATTAGTACTGCAGTGTCGACATATTTTTAACGGCACTTGTCAGATTTACGAGATAAAATGGCGTCCTTTAACCACTGAATTTAAATAAACCTTGTATTCATTAAAAATAGTTTTAAATAGTTAACTCCATAGAACAGCACTAATAGTTAAAATCCATACACATTAAAATTAAGTTTTGGTATAACAGAAATGAATGTACTGATGCAGAAAGTGAGCACTAATAACACTAATTCACCCAATAGATTAATTTTCTGATGTACTGTAGTACCTATTGTAAAGATAGCTCCGCTCTCTCAAGTTTTAGTCTTACAGTGTAGAACAATTTTAGAACTGCACACAACTTTTTAAGTTAGTGTCATATTAGTGATCAAACTTATTTTCACCTCGGCGTGTACAGAAGTAAACTTGATTAATAATTAACGCTTATTAGGGATTTGAGATTTTGATTGAATAAGGTAAGCACTAAGTGTATTACACAGTAGTTAGAACTTACTGATACTATCACTATAGAATTAAAAACTTTTTTGTTAGTTAATTTGAAGCACTACTGGGATTACACAATATATATTAGCAGCTATCAAAATAAAGCACTAATAGAACTAATTTACCTGAAGTAATAATCTTCTAAAATTTAGTGAAATACAACAGAAATATTGAAATGTTACAGTATAGTGTAGTTTGTGGATCGGTACTCAAAAATGTTAAACTTCGAAAAGATACAGGCATATGTGTTCGAAGTTATCCCATGTTGCTAAAATTTCACCAACAAATAATAGTCAAAAAAAAAAATTAATTGGGATATAACTAATAATAAAGAAACCAGGAGCCAACTAACAAAATAAATAACTCCGCCCTTACAATTAAAAAATCTCATTGAAAAATACTAATAACCAAGTAACGACAAAAAAAGTCAACAAAACACCTACACACGATTGAAACAAACAAAAAATCAAAAATTTAACCTCGGAGGCCAACTTCATGTCTAAATTTATTTTATTTTTAAAATATAAAAAACAGTCAACTAATAAAAACAAATGAGGTCAAAGTATTTTAACTAAAAAATTAACCTTGGAGGGTAACTCCGCGCTAAATTAAAAATTTCATTAGAAGAATTCTAATAACCAAGTAAAGACAAAAAATAACCAACAAACGTCCACAAACGATTGAAACAAAAAAAAAATAAAAAAATTTATTCTCGGTGAAAGAAACTTTAGAAATGTCGGGAAACCACGTCAAAATTTAAAAAAAATAAGAAAAACGACTACAAAGAAAAATTAAAAAATTTAACGTCGGAGGTCAATTTCACGCCTAAATTTGTTTTATTTTTAAATTAAAAAATTCTAATAATCAAGTAAAGACAAAAAATATCCAACAAACACCTATAAACCTATAAACACCTATATATTTGTAGCAAAAAAAAAAAATTTATTTACGGTGGGTCAATTATACGCCTAAATTTATTATATTTTTAATACATAAAATGTAAAACAATCAAAAAATTAGCCAAGAAACACCCACAAACGATTGACAGTAAGAAACTTTAAAAATTCCAATGTTAGGAAACTTCGCGTAAAATTAAAAAAAAATTAAGAAAAAACGACCACAAAAATGAAAATGAAATTTTAACCTCGGAGGTCAACTTCACGCCCTAAATTAATTTTATTTTTAAAATATAAAAAACAGCCAACTAATAAAAACAAATGGGGTCAAAGTATTTTAACTATAAAAGATAACCTTGGAGGCTAACTCCATGCCTGAATTAAAAAATGCCATTAGCAAAATTCTAATATCCAAGTAAAGACAAAAATAGCCAACAAACATCTATAAACGATTGCAACAAAAAACAATTTTAAAATTTTAACGTCGGGGAAGGGGGTCAACTTGACATCTAAATATATTATATATTTAAAGTATGCAAAACCAAACAATACAAAATTATCCAAGCCAACAAACAATTGCAAAAAAAGATGAAAAATTTTAACGTTGGGGGTAACTTCGCGTTAGAATTTTAAAAAATAATTAAGAAAATACTGATTACCGGAAAACGACAACGAATTGGCAACAAAGGAGCAACAAACGGTTAAAACAAATAAATTAACCTTAAGCGGCTTCATGGCTAAATTAAAAAAATAACAAATTTTAACCTCGGGAGCAACTTCATGTCTAAATTCTAAAAAAATGTAATAGAGAAAATGAAAAGGAGAAAAAATATAAAAAGGAAATGACCATTAAAGTGCTCCAACAAAACATTTTTAGCCAAAATAAAAAAAAAATTGATACTATTCAACAAAGGACAAAAAATAGAAAACAAAACATCAACAAATGATTGCCACAAAAAAAATCAAAATTTTCACCCAACCTTGAGAGTTGACGACAAAAAAGGCCATGAAATACAAAACGATTGCAAAAAAAAATAGATAAATAATGTTAACCTCGAGGGCTAACTAAGAATTTAAGTGGGAAAATAGATATAACTAACGAACGCAACGTCAAAAAATTGCCAACAAATACTAACAAATGACCAACAAACAATGGCAACAAAAAAAAATTTAATCTTTTAATTAAAAAGATTTAATTGGGAAAATACCTATAACCAACAAACTACAAAAATCGGCAACAAACGATTACAAAGAAAATAAAAAATTTTAACTTTGAGGGCTAATTTGGAGCCAAAATTAAAAAATTGAAAACTAACAAAATATTATGAAAATGTAAACTTTCACCATTAACACTCATAATAAAATACTTATTTGGTTTTTAATGGTATTAATTAATCTAAATATAACTACGTTATCTTCGTCAGTAATGTTTGTTAAAAATGTTAAAGATTTAAACAATTTTGTCAATTTGAAAATTAAACATAAACATAAGCCTGCTATTAATATAGTCTGAGAACGTATAAAGAAACAATAAAATTTTAATAAAGAATAACTAGGTCATAAAAATTATTATTTAATTATTCTTTACTAAAATTTTATAGTTTGCTTTATACGTTTCTGAAACTATTATATTAATAGCAGGCTTATGTTTATGTTTTAATTTTTCAAATTTGACAAATGTTACAATTTTCAACAAACATATACTACTGACGAAGATAACTGTAATTATCAAACGTTTAGATTGTATAATTTAAAGTACACCATTAAAAAACCCCAAAAAAGATAAGTATTTTATTAACAAAATATTGTCGATTGCAAAAAGAATTAACCTTGGGGGGCCTGACGTCTAAATTAAATAAATTAATTGGTTAAATAATAACCAAAAAACACAAAAAATGGGCACGAAACACCAGCAAACGATGGTAACAAAATATAATTAACCTCAGCGGGTCAATTTCGCGGCTAGATTAAAAAATGTAATTGATAATAAACAATTACGAAAATTAACCTCTGGAGGTCAATTTCAGGCCTAAATAAAAAATTTTATTGATAACAAACAAAAAATAAAAAATCCAACAAAGGATTGCAACAAAAAAACAAAAAAATTTAACTTTGAGGGGTAACTTTCCAAAGGTGGGTAGAAAAATTAAAAAAGTTGTATCTTGGGAGATTAATAATAACCCACAAATGACAAAAATACCCAAAAGACATCAACAAACGACTGCAACAAAAAAAAATAATCTGGGGTCAACTTCACGCCTAAAGTAGAAAATTTAATTGAGCAAATACTAATGACCATGAAACGACATAAACTAGGCAACAAACGATTGCCAGAAAAAAAAATATTTTGACCTCGGGGTCAATTTCAGGCATAAATTTAAAAAAAATGTTATTCAGTAAGAACCAATAATCAACAAACGAAAAAAAATAGCCAACAAACGATTGGAAAAAAAAAAGTTAACTTTAGTAGTTAACTTTACGCCTAAATTTAATCGAGAAGGTATTGACAACCAACAAACGATAAAAAATTTAGACCTCGGGGAAAATACCAATATCCAACAAACCACACAAAAACTCACAAACATCAACAAACGATTGCTAATAAAAGCAAGCAAAAAGTTAATGGGGGGCGAGCGTTAATTTAGCACCAAAATTTAAAAAAAAATGAATAGAGAAAATTCTGATAACCAACAAGCGCCAAAAATTGCCAACAAACATTGTAACAAAAAAATATAATTTACTGTTGGGAGCTTCGCGCCTAAATTCAAAATTAGAAAATACTACTAATCAATAAACGACACAAAATAGCCAAGAAATACCAACAAACAATAAAAATTTAGCCTCGAGAGATCAACTTCGCGCCTAATCGCGACAACAACCAACAAAAGAAAAAATTCAACGAACACCAACAAACGACTGCTACAACAAAAATAACAAAATTTACCACGAGGGCCAGCTTCCGGCCTAAACTTAAAAAAATATCATTGAGAAAATACAAATAATTAACAAACAAGAAAAATAGAAAACTAGCAAAAACAAATGACCGTGAAAGTATTCCAACAAAACATAATCAAACATTTTAACTTTGGGGGCTAACGTCACGCCTAGATCAGAAATTTAATACTAATCAACAAAGACAAAAAATAGCCAACAAAACATTAACAAATAATTGTCACAAACAAAATAAAAAATTATAACCTACCTTCGGGGACTAATAATCAACAAACAACTGTAACAAAAAAATATCTTCGGGGAGCCAAATTCGCGCTTAAATTAAAAAATTTAATGGAGAAAACACTACAACGAACAAACGAAAAAAAAAGCCAACAAAGACCAACAAATGACCCAACAAACGATTACTACAATAAAAATACAAAAATGTTAAGGTCAGGGGCCAACTTCACGCACACATTTGAAAACAAACCAGAAAAATTGCAAACTAGCAAAAACAAATGACCATCAAAGTACATCAACAAAAATAATGAAAAAATTTAATCTTGGGGTAACATCACGACTAAAATAAACAACATAACACTATAACAAAAACAAAAAATAACCACAAAAAAATCCTTTGAGGGCTAATAACCAACAAACGACAAAAAATAGCCCACGAGTGTAAAAAAAAGTGAACTTCGAACGCTAAGTTCACGACTAAATTAAAAATTTAATTGGGAAAATACTGATAACGAGTAAACGACAAAAAAGCCAACAATACTAACGAAAGATTGCAAAAAAAATAAAAACATTTGGGCTCGAGGGCAAATTCACGCCTACCTTAAAAAAATTAATTGGGAAAATACCGATGCTCAACAAACCACAAAAAATAGCCAACCAATACCAACAAACGATTGCAAAGAAAACAAAAAAGTTTAACTTTTGGGGAGGGGGCTAAATTAGCACTAAAATTTAAAAAAAAATTAATTGAGAAAATACTGATAACAAAAAACGGCACAAAATTGCCAACAAACTACCAATAAATGATTGTAACAAAAAATTAACCTTCGGAAGCTTCACACCTAAATCAAAAAAATTTATTGGAAAAATAATAACCGAAAAACGCAACAAACGATTACAATAAAAAAGTTTAACTTCGAGGGCTAATTTAGGAGCCAAAATTAAACAAATTAATTGAGAAAATACTGATTATCAACTGACACCAAAAATTAACGGTTGCAAAAACTTTAACCTTGGAAGGCTTGACACCTAAATCAAAAAGTGTAATTGGGGCAATAACAACTGACACAAAAAATAACCAAGAAACGCCAACAAACGATAGTAAAAAAAAATTACACTCCACGCCTAAATTAGAAAATTTAATTAAGAAATCACTGATAACCATCAACGACAACAAACGACTGCCACAAAAAGGGGGTCAACTTCGCGCCTACATAAAAAAAATTAATTGAATAAATACTAATAACAAAGAAATGAGATAAAATAACAAATTAGAAAAAACAAATGACGATCAAAGTACGCCCCTTGGGGACTAACTGCACGCCTAAATTTAAAAAAATTAATTGAGAAAATATTAATAGAAAACAAACGACAAAAAATAGTCAACGAACACAAACAAAAGATTGCAACAGAACAAAAAAAATACTAACTTATCAACAAATGACAAAAAAATAGCCAACAAAATACAACAAAAAAATATTAACCCCGTGGGCTAACTTATCGCCTAAATTTAAAAAAATTAATAGTGAAACTATTAATGACTAATAAACGACAAAAAATACCAACAAACGTTTGGAAAAAAAATAAATATCCACGTCTAAATTAAAACATTTAATTGAGAAATTATTGATAACCGACAAACGAAAAAAATAGCCAACAAATATTAACAAACCATTGCAACAAAAAAAAAAAAGAAAAATTTTAACCTCGGGGGCCAACTCACACCTAAATTAAACAAAAAATTAAGTACGAAAATACCAATACCCAATACAGTTTAACCTGGGGGGCAGGGAGAGGCCAATTTATCACCAAAATTTAAAAAATTAGTAAAGAAAAAAATTGCTATAAAAAGTTTAACCTTGGAAAGATACAAAATAATAACCAACAGACAACAACAAAAAAATAGCCAAGAAACACCAACAAATCTAGGGGAGTCAACTTCGTGTCTAAATTAAAACAATTAATTGACAAGATACTAATAATCAATAAACAAAAAAAAAGACAACAAGCACCAACAAACGATTGCCTTAAACTAAAACATTTAATTGAGAAAATACTGATAACGAACGATAACAAATACTAACAAACAATTGCAACAAAAAAAAATGAAAAATTTTAACCTCGGGGGCGAACTTCACGTCTAAATTAAACAAAATTTAATTCTGAAAATGCCAATATTCCACAAACTACAAAATATCCCCACCAACGAACGATTGCAAATAGAACAAAAAAGTTTAATCCTAGTTGGGGTGGGGGTGTAATTCAGCACCAAAATTAAAAAATTTAATTGAGAAAATACTGATAACCAACAAACGACAAAAAATAGAAAAGAAACACCAACAAACGATTAAAATTTAATTGACAAAATATTGATATCAAACAAAAGACAAAAATAACCAACAAATGAATGCAACCCCTTGGAGGCTAACTTCTTGCGGCTGTCTTCGTCGTGGTGCAAGCTACAAAGCATTAGAAGGCACTAATAACTCGTGATGAGATCTTTAAACACTAAATTTGAATATTAGTGCACAGCATTTATAAACAAGTTCAATTTCATTATACTCAGCGCTAATCAGCACTAATCTCGACTCGGGAGTGTGAAATAAAGATTTGGTATTCAATCAATTAAACAACTAATTGTCAACACAATACACTAATTTGGGTAAATATCGATACTAGGTAAGTCTCAGACTATTCAGTCTAATTTTCAGCACTAATTTGTGAGTATAATCCGAGGTAATAATTATTTTTTCCAGTCCATAAAACTCATAATTAATGAAATGAAATTTTAATTACTTTTCTCGAATAGTTGAGATAAATATCAAGATTAATTTTAAAAAAAACTGGCGCCGCTGTTTGTCGATTCATACTTTTCAGGTAAACCCATTTTGATGCTATTGAAAGTGATTAGTGCAATTGAGCAGTGAGAAACAAGATCTATAAAAATTGTAACATCTTCCAAGAAAATTTACCGTTAGTTTCCTTATTTGTAATGGAATGTTGTGATACGACATTCACCTTGAACTTGAAATTTCGAATAAAGAGGACAGAAGTGCAATGTTTAGCCATCGATGCAGATTTAACAATATACATCGCAAAAAAAAGTTTTTATCACTGTCCTAAATTTTTCTGAAACGGTGCAAGAGTTCAACGACCAAACCACACGTGGAAACTTTTCCTTGATATTTAATACTCGATCCACATTTTTTGATAAATTCATCAGTTCATTTACACTGATTGTGTTTAATACAATGAGACTTTAGACTTTAGTGTTTACTTTTTGCGACCTACTTGTAATGTCCTTGAAAATGGGTAAATAGAGAGAGAGAAGGAGAGAGCGTAGAGTGATCATTTCATTTGAAATAAGTGTATATTTTTACCGACAATCCATTATAAAAATTATATTACCGTCGAAAATTGGAAGGGGGAAACCTTATATACCAACACTCCACAGTCGAATAAATGCACGCGTCGCTTTCGAAGTAAACGATGGAACAGTAACCCAGCAATGAAACAACAAAAAGCATTGACCCTATGTAAACGTTGCAAAAGGTGGAGTTACACAACCCCACTTTCTCCCCACTTCTCATTTGATTGGTTACAATTTCGACGCCATCACAAAACGGGTCGTACTGATGTAAATACAAACGTGGACGTAATCTTTAACATTTCGAACAATGATTTGTAAAAATTATTTTGATAATAGATAAAAAAAAGTATTGTTAAATTGAATATCATCCCCTTGATACACTCATAATTGTGAGAACGGGCTTTACCTGTGTATTTATAAGAAAAATGTGATTGGTTGGCTTAGTCCCGCCTGTACACGGTGATAAAGTGGGATAAGTGTGTATCGGACTCTGTCGTTAACAACTGCCTAAATGTTGATGCTAGAAACCTCGATTCAGTCGTAGTATAATCATGCTTTTGTTTACAGAGGAATGGCACCAGGAAGCTGTTCTAATTACGATATATTTAAGAAAGACCCGTCATTTCTCACTACCCAAAATTTCGTATACACACTCTTAAAGGTCGAAACGGAAGTTGGTATTTAAATAAAAATGGTTGGAAAGTACAATTACATACAAAAAAAAAAATTTATGTAAGCTTTTCGCTATATATTTAAATAAACAAACATTGAAATTTGAAAAAAATGTTCTAATTAAGTGGGTGTAACGCATAACTTGTTATAATTAAATTTATGAACACATAATTAACTTAAAAAAATTATCGCATTATGCAATTTAAAAAAATACAATACGCTACAAAATTTGCTCAAATTCAAAACCACATTTTTTCCTGATATCTAATAGGTGTTCTTAACCACATCTATCGTGTAAATTGCGAAAACGATATTAGACGTTTTTCGTCAGCTTTAGTTCTACAGGGTGAATTTTTATGTCTGCTATGTGTATCTCTGAAACTAGAGTAATTAGAAAGACGGTTAGATGAAAGATTTACAGTTTTATGAGATCAATTTAATGCACCTTTTTTTTTTCATAAAAAAATCCAAGGCTTACTTAGATACTTTAAAAAAACTATTTTTCTGTAATTTTTTAAACACGTATTCCCATTTACAAAAATGCAAATGAAAAAGGTGTAGATAATTATGTGATGTAAGCTTTTGTTTTTAACATTTTTTTAAGTGGAAACAGACTCTTTAAGAAAAGTTTTTTCTGGCCTTTTCCAATCGCATAAAATATGATATAGTTAATCTGAAAAACTAAAGAAATACGGCCGTTTAATTACCGAATACAAATTGTTAGTAATATGGAAACCATGAAAATAAATTGGATTTTCGGGTACAAATTGTATCACTACGCTTTGGATAGTGTTTTATGAACCATTACATCGTATTTTTCAAAATCAAGGAAAACATTGAAACTAAATAACTGAACTACGTAAAGATATTTGTATAGGGTGAGTCAACGATAGAGTATAAACTGGTGCTTTATGGGTAAACTTTGCCAATAAAATGTATTTATCATATTGTATGGCTAGTCGGTGTGTGCATTTTAAAATTATTCAAGACTACACAGAATGTTCCAAGAGATACATGCTTTAAGGTGTTCAAACTATATGTTCAAACCTGCGAAACTTAACCCTACAATGCCAGACCTATTTTAAACTTACGTGATTAGGATAGAGGCAATAGTTATGGCCACTGCACCACTTATTGCCACCTCCGAAAAAATAGTTGTACAATAATATAAGTCGTAAATGAAACGTTACAGATTCGCATGGTTGCCTGTAATCCGGGTTTAGTATATTCACCGTTAGATGGCGCCAAATTAGATGTACGCAATTTATAACGACCGACACGTTTTAGTTTTGGTGTTGCGGCTTAAACTGTTAATAAATCAGGTAAGAGCAGTAAACATTTCATCTTGCAATATCATTTTAATCCTTTGGTATAAACAGTAATCATACGCAATACGTATCATGAATATACAGGGTGGGTGTCTACTGCGTGGCCGGACTGTTAGAGATATCAAAACCAATTTTGGTGTGGTAATACACGATCATTGGACCTACATTCTAAAAATATTTAGGTATATACAGGATGATTGACAAAAATATGCTAACCCAAACCTGTGCTTATTTATATGGAGCACCCTGTATATTTTTGCATTTTTGGATTCACTGTTACATTTAGAATAAAAGTATAGAAATTTGTATCTGTATCACTAACCGTTCTGCAGATAACGTCACTTTAGTACCAAAATAGAGTTAACTTTGTAACCACGATGTGAGCGATGTCACCACGATTTTGTAAATCTGTTTATACCACCGACTATTAATAATAGTCTACTAACAAACAAACTGGAAAATTTTTCGAAAACATGTAAAACTGTACAGAATGATTAACTTACATGAAAAGGACTTTTTCTCAATTTTTTCAAATGCAACACCCTGTATAATAGATACTAATTGATAATAGGTTTCATAACCATAAGGCGGACCACCGCTTTATTTGAAAATATTGACATACAGAAGAACAAATAAAATAAAATCCAGAGCAAATAAAAAAATACGAATGGCTAATAAATTCTTTAACTGATAGGAAAACTTAATAACTAAACAATAAAATAATTATCTACACCTAAAAATAAGTTGAACAAGTAAACATAAAGGAATAAAACCCGAAATTCAAATTAAATGTTCAAAATGCTGACCACGCCTAGCTAAACACTTTGCAATTCGCTTAGTAAACGAAAGATTCACTCGCAACAACATTAGAGGCGAAATGGATTGGAACGCATTTCTATTCTTCATATCTTCGCTTGTGGTGGGAGGATGTTGGTAACTTTTTCTTTAACGTAGCCCCAAAGGAAGAAATGAAGGGGCGTAAGATCCGGTGATCCGGCTGGCCAGTTTTCCACACTACCTCATCGGATAATTTCTATCGAGATATTGCCTAAGTGTGGAGGGGCGCCATCCAGTTGTAAACCATTTTCCAAAAACTGTAAATATCTTTCTCCAGTCAGACTCCCATCAAAGAAAAAAGGGCCAACCAGATTAAAATTGATTATACCACCCCACACATTAACTGATCATCGATGCTGGTGGTCAACAACTCTTAAGATGTGCGGATTGGTATCTGAATAGTATTGCCATTATTGTGAAAAGTTGTCTCATCCGTAAATAAAATGTTATTAACAAAATTGGGTTCTTCATTGACTTTAGTAGTTACCCATTGGCAGAAATGATTTTGAAAATCCTTTTGCGCGCTTGGGATAACACACACTTCCAGAATTTATAAATCGCTCAGCATTTATAAACGATTCTTTCCGCGGCTATCTTCTCTCTGGGTATTGTTCACAGTACAAACAGGTAGCCAGCAAAGCATTTATTACACACAAACTAATGGAACCATATTTTAATGATTATACAAACGTAAACCAATAGATGCAATTGTTCATCTATATTATGAACGGTTAGCCTACCTGATTGGTTTTGTTGAATTCTATTCACATGGTAAATTTGTATTTTTACGTAAAACCGTCAATATCTCAAGAAGGGTTCGTCTTATGGCTATGAAACCTATTATCAATTAGTATCTACTTTTCACGTGGAATCGTAAAAAATATACAGGGTGTTGCATTATAAAAAAATTGAGAAAAATTACATTTCGCATAAGTTAATCATTCTGTATAGTTTTACATGTTTTCGAAAAATTTCCCAGTTTGTTTGTTAGTAGACTATTATTAATAGTCGATGGTATAAACAGATTTACAAAATCGTGGTTTCATAGTTAACTCTATTTTGGTACTAAAGTGACGATATCTGCAGAACGGTTAGTAATACAGATACAAATTTCTATACTTTTATTCTAAATGTAACGGTGAACCCAAAAATGCAAAAATATACAGGGTGTTCCATTAAAAAAAACATGTTTGGGTTAGCATATTTTTGTCATTCGCCCTGTATATACCTAAATATTTTTAAAATGTAGGTCCAATGATCGTGTATTACCACACCAAAATTGGTTTTGATATCTCTAATAGTTAAGGAGGAATCCTCCGCTCACGCAGTAGACACCCACCCTGTATATATCTCAATGTGTTTATCGATATTATAGTTAAATATTATGGTTGCTTTGTTTTCTTGGCCATAAGTGAAGCTGATTTCTTATCTGTTGCTAGTTATGGTCGTGTAGAGGCCATAAATGGATTTACGTAAACCCAGTTAAGGCCATGTATCATTTTACCCTTTAAATTATTTCTTAGTTATTAATCGTCGTTTATTTGCTTTATAGTGAAAACTAAAGCCATGAATAAACATAAAGACGACATTAACAAGCAAAAGAGATTTTTCTATATTCGCCGGCGAACGTTGGCCAGTGTTTGAAGGCTATAGAAAATGGAGTGTCTACCCTGAAAGCTAGCAAAGAGCTCGGCGTGTTACGAACCACTCTTCGCAACAAAATATCAAGAAAAACTCCCCTTGATACACCATGTCATTGTGCTCCGGAGTCAATTTTAGGAAGATAAAACCAAACGTTGTTGGTGGAATGGGTGTTAAATTGTGCCAAAATGGGATTTCCCATAGATAAAGAAGGACTTCTTCAATCTGTTAAAAAGATTGTAGACAAAGCCAATATAATAGTCTATTTACAGAAAATAAACCACGAAAAAAATGGTTTTATGATTTCCTTAACAGGCACCCAGTTTTATCCCAAAAGCACGCAGAATATGTCGATAAAGCAAGGGACACTGTAGCCAGAAACAAGATAGAGAAATGGTTTCTAGAAGTTAAAGAGTTTGCTAACGAACGAAGAAAATCTGGCGCTGGCAGATTCTTCAAGAGTCTTCAATACGGACGAAATCTGTTTTTTTCTAGCCCCAAAAGTAGGACTTATTCTTGGACCACGTGGACATAATGTTTACAACGAGTCTACAAATTCCGATAAAGAAAATGTAACCACCTTATTTGCTGATAAAGCAAATGGTCAGTTTGCGCCGTCACTTACTGTGTATAAATACGAGATACTACCAGCAAGTTTAGTCTCTGCAGCACTACCTGGCTGGGGTATTGGCAAAACGGAAAATGGTTGGATGACGTCTGTCAGATTTTTTGAATATATTGCAAATGGGTTTTTGCCGTTTTTAAGACAAGAAGCCATAACATGCAGCACCACCTGACTGGGGTATTGGCAAAACGGAAAATGGTTGGATGCCGTCTGCCAGCTTTTTTGAATATATTGCAAATGGGTTTTTGCCGTTTTTAAGACAAAAAGCCATAACATTTCCTGTTGTTTTATTCCTTGCCACTTGATGTGGCTGTTTTTGATCCACCTAAGAAGATGTGGCAAACGACTGTACGCAAATGGCGAATTGATTATGAATGTCAAGAAATTTCAAAAGATAAGGTTCCGATTATATTGTCAAATTTAATTAGTGAGCCATCTATGCCCAAAAATATAAAATCTGGTTTTAAGTCAACAGGATTATTTCCTTTTGATGTCAGCAACGTTTATTTCTCTAAAATAATTATTAGAGAGCCTCAAGTAACGAACGATATCGACGTTGAAGAAATAAAATATCACCTATAATATATCGAAAGTAAGATTCAACAATTTAAGGATGCAAAACTTAAAAACTATGATTGGGGTGGCAATAGTGAGGCTGGAGTGCTGTTTGATGTTTGGCTTATAATAGCAAACGAAGTTGATCCAGTTAATAATGGAGACTGCGAAACAGAACGTACACCACCACCAATAGTGGATGATCCAGTTACCCAAGATTAAATACTGGAAGAATAAGCTTCTGATAAAGAAAACTACAATAACAGTCTTCGAATGACACCGCAACAAACAACTCCAGAAGACCCGGTTGTACAAGGCAATTCATTTGATGAAGAATTTGCTGAGGTTGAAGGAAACGAAAATCTTAATATTCGCAAAGAACCTACCATTCATGATAGGTATTTCGACCCTGCCAGTAACAATGTTAACACATCTGCATCTAGTATAACCATCACACGCAAACAGTCTTTTGCCAGCGTATTCAATGATGTTATCCCCTGGCCACATCAGACACCCACTGTTGGAAAAAGAAAGAAGGAATACACTCCAAGCGTTATTACCTTTGATAAATGGGTTGAGTTTTATGAGCTTAAGGAACAAGAAAAGAAGAGACAAGAAGTAAAAGAAAATCGAGTTTCAAAAAAGAAGAAGAAAGAAGATCCTATATCATCAGATGATGAGGAAGACGAATGGATTGAAAGTGGAGACAGCTTGGACGACTTTGATATTAATGAATTGATAAATCAAGATACTCTTGATATGTATGAAATAAATAACCACAAAATTGGCGACTACATTTTGGAGAGCGTTGGAAAAAGAGCTGTGCTCCAATATAAGCATGTTGCCAAAATTTTACAAATTTTGGAAAGTGATGAATTTGAGGTTCAGTGTTTGAAAAGTTTAAATGATACTCAAACTCAATTCGAACTATTAGGGAATGATCAGTGTGTAATCGCAAAGACAGAAATTCTTGGGATCCGGATCCACAGTTAGTTAAATCTGGACGAATTTTTAAGACTGTTTTTTCAGCTTCGATTGTCTAATTGGATTTGATTTCATCACATTGGCAAAATATTATTGTGGTCATAACTGGAGAAATTGCGTCATTTTGAATCTTTATTTTTTTATTGTCACGTATTATTTAAAATACAGGGTGGACACTCTAAGTGGAATAAATTCTATTACTCAAAGAGGTGAAGTCCGGGAGAAAAATCATGATAGACATTCTTTATAATTGTTTCCAGACCTCAATCTGGAGGTTACAGTTTCTCCATATATCCACCCCTAACTTTTTTTTTCAAATGTAAGGGTAGGTCAAGTGATACACCGTGTGAAAGCTTGTATTAAGAGGAATACAACCCAGTATTTATTTTCTCAAAATTTTAAATATTATTCTGTTGAACAACAAAATCAAAATTAAAAATAATAAACGCACTCTCTGAGAAAAAGGAAGTTTCATTTGAGAACTTTCTTAAACTAAATTATGATTTAACGACTCTCTGTAAAAAATCTTTTCTTATGGGGTACGCTCATAACTTTAAAGTTGTTCAAAATGGTGTCCATTTATTTCTTGACAAAAACCCAAATTAAATAACATTGAGCCAGAGAAAGTTTGTTCATTTAGGTTTTTACACTTTATTTTTCGAATGCCCGAGAAAATAAATATTGCGTTACATTCCTCTTAATACAAGCTTTGACACGGTGTATCACTTGATCTACCCTTACATTTGAAAAAAAAAAGTTAGGGGTGGTTTCACCCCCGGGGGTGGATATATGGAGAAACTGTAACCCCCAGATTGAGGGCTGGAAACAATTATAAAGAATGCCTATCATGATTTTTCTCCCGGACTTCACCCCTTTGTGTTACAGAATCTAATCCACTTACAGTATCCACCCTGTATAAGTATCCTGCATCAGGAAACTTTCAAATGACATTTTTAAACTAAGTTTATGATTTTTAGCTTAAGAGTTTATGACTATTCACGTGAGATTTAGGCATTTAAAAAATGTGGCCATAACTGGTGCCCCCACCCTACCAGACCGTCGTAAAATTTACAATGACTAAAAATTAAGCAATTTTTGGTTAATCAAAAGGCAAATTGTATTAGTTTAAGGGTACAATGTAAGTAAACGAACATTACACTGGACAAAAATAGATAAAAACTTATTCTGTTGCACATTGCACACAGAAATTGGCACGGTGTTCAGCACATGTGGATTTTTTGCTGTTAATGCAATAAGTTATTGTCATTCATTTTTTTTTTTTTTTGTATTAGGACAATAAAACCAAATAGTACGCTTTGATTCACTTGCAACTGGTCTATTTTGGGGTGTATCTTGTTTTAAAATACAATAAACAGCTTGCAAGCATAAAATTTTTGCGAGAAATTTATATTTTTTATGACTATTAAAGTTGCATTATATGCATTTATAGTATCTGGTTTACTTGTTGATGGATTTAGAACCGCACCTTCGTGCATGGTTGACAGGAGCAGTAGGTACTAATTTATTTTTCTTTGGCGTGAAGGAAACGAGAGTTTTGTCTTTGTCAAAACAAAATATAGATGTACCAGGTTTGCACTTCTTGATATTCTGCCAATTCAACTGAAGTAAACTAATTTTCCATAGTTATATTTCTGTTACTGTCACGGATAGTCTCCGTCAAATGTTTTAGGTAATAGTTTGCACCTCCAGTGTTAGTTTAATCCGTATTTGGAAAGCTTATTAGGGATGTACATGCGAAATGAGCATCAACCACGGAAGCCTAATAATTGTTCGTCAATCGTAGTGCAGTGCAAGTATTTATCAAAATGTCCCATATTACCCAACTGGCGCAAATGGATCGTGCTCTTTATATAAGCATTGGTAGACATTGAATAAAAAAAGAAAAGAATACATTTTACCAAAACCACCTCTGAAAACAAATATTAGTGTAATACCAGACCGTCGTAATTTTCACGAGCACCAGTCTATAACTCAAAATCAATAAAAAATTTAACCACCACAGTATGTATTCCCTTAAAGATCCAGCAGGTACTGAAAAGTGCAGACTCCTTTTTAAGAAAGTGGGGGGATGGACAGGCAAAATAGTTTGCGCACTCGTAAAAATTACTATGGTCTGGTATCTAGGGTTAAAATTAAAAAATATCACTTTTCTCAAATAGAACAGCCTGTATGTTTATGTTAAAGAGAATAAAAACCACACAATTCTTCATAAGTGTGTCCTATACCTATCTCTCGCTGTTTTTATTTTGATTTTTTAGTTTTTCTTGTGATTATTCGCAACATAGATATAACAGAAAATATGTTTTTATGATATTGTGATTTACAGGCCTCGCTATGTTCAGCCAGCAATTAAGGTCTTAATATTTACGGAAACAATGTCAAAAGTTCAAGAATGCCGGCAATTATACTAGAATGCATGACTCATAAAAATCAAATTGTAATTTAGACCTCACCGATACGATTGTCCTGTAATAATTTCCAAGGTCTAATATTTATGAAACAATAAACGTTTGAAGTTATATAAAGCAAAAATTGTAATTAGAACAATATGCAACCCTCGCTACATTCGGTCAACATTTACTGAAAAATGGCATGTTTAAAGACGTACATACTCTTGCTTACATGACCAATAAATTGTAATTAAACTAAATTACAGACCTTGCATGCAATCATTTCCAATTAAGGGCTAATATGTAGGACAAAAATGTCAAAAGTTTAAAAACGTAATACCAATACGTACGAGTATACTAAGCACCGTCTAAAAAGCAACAAATTGTAATAGTAAAAACATGAAAAACTCGCTACGTTGGGTCTACCATTCCAATTGGTCTAACATTTACTAAAAAGAACAGGTTAAAAGATAATTTGTAACTTGCCTACATAACGTATATAATGCAATAAATTGTGATACACCAAATTACAGACCTCATTACGTTTGGCGTGCAGGAAGTTCCAATCAGGTCCAATACTAACAAGAAATAATAAGTTTAAGGTCTCACAAAACCGATAAGTACACCAAAATTTTGTGAAAAAGAACAAATTGATATTACAAAAAGTTACAGATCTCGTTGCGTTCGGCCAGGTATAATTTCCATCCAAATAAAGCCTAATTTACAAAGAAATGGACAAAACTTTAAAGATTTGCAGTACTGATACGTACACAAGACTACGTGATCTATAAAATAAAACAAATTGTAAGTATAAGAGGTTGTAGACCTGACTAGGTTCGGTCTGACATAATTTCCAAAAAGATCTAACGTTTACGGAAACAATGTCTGCAACCATTTCCAATTAAGGTCTACTGTTTATGGAAGAATGACAAAAGTTTAATGAATTATATTATCGATTCATACACTAGCCTACGTTTTCCCAGCAATAATTTCCAATTAGGGTCTAATTTTTATAAAAAAAATGGAACAAATAGTCTTATATAGTCTTATATGGTCTTATATAGTCTTATATAGTCTTATATAGTCTTATAGTCTTATATAGTCTTATATAGTCTTATATGGTCTTATATGGTCTTATATAGTCTTATATAGTCTTATATTGTCTTATATAGTCTTTATAGTCTTATATAGCCTTATATAGTCCTTGCAGTCTTATAGTCTTATATAGTTTTAGTCTTATATAGCCTTATAATGTTATGTAGTCTTATAGCCTTATATAGTCTTACATAGTCTCATATAGTCTGATATAGTCATATATTCTTATAGTCTTATGTCAAATAGTCTTATATAGTCTTATATATCTTACACAGTTTTATATAGCCTTATACCGGGTGGTCGTAAAGTAAGGAATAAATTCAATATCTCGTAAAGCACAATTTTTTTCAAAAATCGCTCGGACCCGTCGATTTTATATTTTTTCGGGGCATATTTTGCGAAAAAAAAAAATTTTATACGGGGTGTCTCAAAAAAGATTAGCTAAAAAAATTTTTTTTTCCAAATTGCAACCCAATTTTGGATTGCCCTTACAATTCTAAACATTTGTCATGCAGCATGTGCTATACCTAAGTCCAAGCGTTTTGGAGTTATTCGCATTCAAAATTTAAAAATTGAAAAAAGATCATGAAGAAAACGAAAAATAAAATAATTTTTATAACGTTTTATTATATCGAAAACAAAGATTCGTAAACTTAAAAATAATTTTATTTCAGCAAATGTTCAAAATGTCCTCCGTTAGTCAACTGACAATAGCCTAATCGATCTACAAATTCCTGCTGCACATTTCGAACCATTTCGGGCGTTAGTTGACTAACGGAGGACATTTCGAACATTTGCTGAAATAAAATTATTTTTAAGTTTACGAATCTTTGTTTTCGATATAATAAAACGTTATAAAAATTATTTTATTTTTCGTTTTCTTCATGATCTTTTTTCAATTTTTAAATTTTGAATGCGAATAACTTCAAAACGCTTGGTCTTAGGTATAGCACATGCTACATGAAAAATTGAAGAATTGTAAGGGCAATCCAAAAATGCAGTAAAAAATTGGGTTGCAATTTAAAAAAAAAAATTTTTTAGCAAATCTTTTTTGAGACGCCCTGTATAAATTTTTTTTTTCGCAAAATATGCCCCGAAAAAATATAAAATCGACGGGTCCGAGCGATTTTTGAAAAAAAATTGTGCTTTACGAGATATTGAATTTATTCCTTCCTTTACGACCACCCCGTATATTCTTATAATAATATTCTTACACAGTCTTATAGTCTTAAATATCTTACACAGTCATATATTCTTATAGTCGTATATAGCATTATAGTCTTATATAGTCTCATATAGTCTTATATAGTCGTATATAGTCTTATATAGTCTTATATAGTCTTAAATAGTCTTATATAGTCTCATATAGTCTCATATAATCTTATATAGCCTTATACAGTCTTATATAGTTTTATATAGTCATATAGTCTTACACAGTCATATAGTCTTATATAGTCTCACATAGTTTTATATAGTCTCATATAGTCTTATATAGCCTTATATAGTCTTATAGTCTTATATAGTCTTATAGTCTTACAGTCTCATATAGTCGTATAGTCTTATCTAGTCTTATATAGCCTTATATGGTCTTATACAGTCTTATATAGCATTATATAGTCTTATATAGCATTATATAGTCTTATATAGTCTTATATAGTCTCATATAGCCTCATAGTCTCATGTAGTCTTATATAACCTTATATAGCCTTATAGTCTTACATAGTATTATATAGTTTTATAGTCTTATATAGTCGTATATAGTCTTATATAGCCGTAGTGTTAAATAGTCTCATATAGTCTTATACAGTCTAATATAGCCTCATATAGTCACAGTCTCATATAGCCTTATATTGTCTTATAGACATATAGTCTCATATAGTCATATTCTTATAGTCTTATATAGTCATATAGTCTTATATAGTTTTATAGTCTTATATATCTTACACAGTCTTATATAACCTTATATATTCTTATGGTCTTATAGTCTTATATAGTCTTACACAGTCTTATAGTCTTATATAGCCTTATATAGTCTTATATATCTTATAAAGTCTTACACAGTCTTATATAGCCTTATAGTCTTATAGTCTTATATAGTCTCATATAGTCTTATATCGTCTTAGTCTTATATAGCCTTATATAGTCTTATATATTCTTATATAGTCCCATATTAGTCTCATATAATCTCATAGTCTCATATAGTCTTACAGTCTTATATAGTCGTATATAGTCTTATATAGTCTCAGTCTTATATAGTCTTATGGTCTTATATAGCCTTATATAGTCCTATATAGCCTTATATAGCCTTATATAGTCTTATATAGTCTTATATAGGTTTATATAATCTCATATAGCCTAATATAGTCTCGTATAGTCTCATATAGCCTCATATAGTCTCATATAGTCTCATATAGTCTTATATAGTCTTATATAGTCTTATATGGTCTTATATAGTCTTATATAGTCTTATTTAGTCTTATATAGTCTTACACAGTCTTATACAGCCTTATAGATCTTAGATATATTGTAAGAGTTCTATTTCATTAAAACGCTATTTTCAAAGAGGGGATTTTAAACATTCACACTTTTCTTTGGTAAATTTAATAATATAGAAGTAAAATTTTTGAGGTCGTAATTAATTTTTGATAATTTTTTAAAGATTCAAGTGTTATTTATTTTTTACTTACATCAAATTATTGTTTGTAGAGTGTAGCGTAAAAAAAACTTTTATGGAGCCACGTGTTTTGAAATCCACGTTTTTATTGCGTAGAAGTCAATTTTTTTTTGCTTCTAATTAGTAGAGACTCCTTAAAGATCAAACTGTTTATTGTTGATTGTCTTGAAATTCACGTTGCGAAGTAATGTTCATCGTGTAGTAGTACAATTATAATTGTGCTAATTAGCCCTTAATTATTTCTTTAAAATTGAAGTGTAATTGTTACTTTATTTTTAAAACAATTTGTTGTATAAAAATTAGGAGTAAAAAATATTTAAGGCTGCTATGTAATTTTCATTGTGTTATAGTAATATTTTTCGGATTATAATTTAATCTTTAATTGTTTCTTAATGATCCAATTATTATTTTCAGATGTTATACTAATCTAATTAAGGGCGCCACGTGTAGAAGTAGAATTATTGGAGTACTAATTAGCCTTTTAATTATTTCTCAAAAATCCATATCAGTTCACTGCGTAACACTATTTAAGGTCAGTTATGTTGAAATTCACGTTTTGAGGTAATCTTCAATGTAGTAACTACACACTGAAAAAAAAATTCATAAAAAAACTAAGGACGCCACGTGCTTTGAAATTTATGTTTTGGCGTAATGTATTGTAATCGGTCCTGGGTTGAAAGTGTATTCCGACTAATACAAAAAAAAAATATTCAAAATTGTAACCGAATGACAATGTTAGGTTATCAAATTTAGTGCCTTGACTCATTATGATTACAGGATTTACATAGACAATTGCAGGATGTCAAAAATTTGAATTTTCATAAGCTTGGGGGACTAACTTCACGCGCAAATTAAAAAATGGAATTTAGACAATATTAACAACCAAAAAACGATAAACAAGCATCAACAAGCGGCCAACCAACATTCGAAAAAAAGAAAATGTAAAATTTTAACCTTCGCCAGATAACTTGAGGACAATCCGATCGCATGAAAGTAATATTTTTTGGGTATTAATTAGTGTTTAATAATTTCTTAAAGATCCAATATTGTATGTTCGTTATTAGTATATTTTTTTTCAAATTTTTTAATTTATATGCGAGGTAAACAGTTAACATCTCAGATATTTTATTTAGAAAATACAAAAAACCAAAAAATTAGCAAACACTAACAAACATCTAACAAACGATTGCAACAAAAATTAAGAATTAAAACCTTGGAGGCAAACCTCATGCTTAAATTAAAAAAATTAAATGAGAAAATAACCACAAACCACAAAAAAATAACCAACAAACGACCAGCAAAAGATAAAAACTGTTAACCATGGGTGGCGGGGTAACCAAATGAAACATTTTAACCTAAGGAGACTAACTTAGCGCCTACATTAAAAAGTTTAATTGAAAAAATATTTTATTGAAAAAAACTAATAACCAACAAATGACAAAAAATAGTCAGCAAACGACTAGAAAACACTAAAAAAAATGTAACCTTGCGGGAAGTGACTAACTCCATTTAAAATACCAATAACCAATAAACGATAGAAAATACCCCATATCACAAGCAATCGATTAACAAACGATCCGAACAAAAAAATTAAAATTTTAACCCTGTGGGGAGGGGGGGCAACTTCGCTACATTAAAAAATTTTATCCGAAATATACTAAAATCAGCAAAAGACAAGAAATAGCTAACAAATACCAACAAACAATTACAACATAGAAAAAAAAAGAAACTAACGTAGGGAGACCAACTACTACATTAAAAAATTTAATTGGAAAAATAGCCAACAAACAACAAAAACGGCAAACAAAATAAACAATTTTGACCTCGGGGGGGGTCAACTTCACAGCTAAATTCAAAAATTTTATTGGAAAAACACTAATAATTAACAGACAAAAAATAGCTAACAAACGACAAAGAAGTCAAAAAATTAAAACATGTAACTTGGGGGGGGAGGGGTCACGTCCAAATTAAGACATTTGTCTGGAAATACATTAACCAGCAAACAGACCAAAAAGCTATTGAACAAAAAAATAATAAATTTTAACCTTTGGGGGGCGAACTTCGCACCTAAATAAAGAATGTGATTGGAAAATTACTAATAACCAACAAAAAAACAAAAAAAAAACCGCCAACAAACGATTCCAACAAAAAAAATTAAATATTTAACTTCGGGGTGCGGGTGTCAACTTCACGCCTAAATGAAAAAAAATTCAATGGGAAAAATACAAATAATTAACAAACGGATAAAAAATAGCTAACGAACACTTACCAACGATCAAGAAGTGATTAGCAATACAGAATTTGAAAATGAAACCGTACTACGAAAAATTAAAATTTTTGGGGGGGGGGGCTCACGCCTCAGTTAAAAAAATTAATTGGAAAAAATGGTAATACTATAGAGACAAAAATTACATAACAAACACCAACAATTTGCAATAAAAAAATTACAAAAATTTAACCTGGCTACATGCCTAAATTACAAAATTTTATTGGAAAAATACCAATCACCAACAGAGGACAAAAAATAGCGAACAAATGCCAACAAACGATTCTAATAAAAAAAAGATAAATTTCAAACTTGACAAGTTTAATAATTGGGAAAATACAAAAAATGAAAAATTTTAACCTTGGGGGCGTGATTCACATTTAACTTAAAAACATTAATAGAAAAAGTGCTAATAACCAACAAACTTACAAAAAATAGCCACAAATACCAACAAACGACCAAAAAGCAAATGTCAAAAATTTGCATTTTCATAAGCTTGGGGTTAACTTCAATAAAAAAATGTAATTGGGAAAATATTAATAACCAAAAAACGACAAACACCAACAAGGGGCTAACAAACGATTGAAAAAGAGAAAATGGAAAATTTTAACCCTGGGGGGGAGGGGGTTAACTTCACACCGATCTTAAAATTCGACTTTTGAGGAAATTCCCACAGCTTGTAAGTAAAAATTTTGTGGTATTAATTTATCTTTAATAATTCCTTGAATGTCCCAGTGTCTATTTAATCATTTTATAACAATTCATTGTTTTATTTTCGAAATTAATACTTTTAATCTAGGTTTAGGACCCCAAGGTTAAGATTTTTCATTTTTTTATGTTGGAATAGTTTGTTCGTTTGTTATTGGTTGACTAATTTTTGACGTTAGTTGGTTACTAGCAATTTTTCTATCAATTTTTTTTCATTATGGATATTTTATTTTGAAAATATAAAAAATCCAAAAAACTAGCACACACCAACGAGAATACGAAAAACCAAAACAAAAAATATCCAACAAACGATTACAACAAAAATTAAGAATTCAAACTTAGGGGGCTAACCTCACGCTTAAATTTGGGAAAATAACTAACAACAAACAAACCACAAAAACGACCAACAAACTATTGCAACAACAGAAACTTCATTTATTAGGAAAATACTAATAATCAACAAACGACGAAAAATAGTCAACAAACATCAGCAAACAATACCAAAAAAGTATTAACTTCGAGTGGGGGGAGTGGCAACTTCACGTCTAAATTTAAAAAAATTAATTAGAAATATACTAATAACAAACGGACATACAATAGCCAACAAACACCGTCAAACAACCAAAAAACGATATCAACAAACAAAATAAAAAATTTTATCCAAAAGCAAATAAACAGACAAAGAATAGTCATGAAAACATCCAACAAGCGATTCAGTAAAAAAATGTAACCTTGATAGGATGAACTACACGCGTAAAATAAATTTTTTTTTTTGGAAACATACTAATAACCAACAAAAGACAAAAATAGACAACAAACAAAAAGAAAGTTTTACCTCGGAGAGGGAGGCCAACTTTAAATATCAATAAACGATTCCAACATAAAATTCAAAAAATTTTACCTCGGGGAATCAGCTTCCTCACAAAATAAAAAATACTTCAAATCAAAATAAAAATACTAATAACCAATAAACAGACAAAATACAGTCAACAAACGAACAATAAGCGATTGCAACAAAAAATGTTAACCTTGAAGGTTACCACACACGCCTAAATTAATCATTGCATTGGAAAAACACTAATACCCAACAGCGACAAAAAATAGACAAACAATACCAACAACCAACAAACGATTCCAACAAAAAATTTACCTTTGAAGGTTAACTTCACGCCTAGTCAACCTTCGAAGACAAACATTTTTAAAAAGTTTTATTAGGAAAATATTAATAACCAATACATGGCAAAAAATAAGCCAAAAACACCAACAAGCCACTAATAAAGAATTAGAAAAAAGTGAAAAATTTTAACCTTGGGGGGTAATTTAACGCCAAAATTAAAAATTGTAGTGGTAAAAACTAATAACCAACAACGAACAAAAAAACCATCACATACAAACAAACGATTCCAACAAAGAATGAAGAATTTTAACCGTGAGGGACTAACTTCACGCTCGCATTAAAAAGTTTAATTGGGACAATGCCAAACAGTGAACAATTTTAGCCTTGCTTCATAGCTAAATTAAAAAGTTCAATAAGAAAAACACTAATAGCCACACACACAAAGAATTGAAAATTGTAATCTTGTGAGGCTAACTTCACGGCTACATTAAAAAGTCTCGCACTTAAATTAAAAAAAAATTATTGGAAAAATATTAATA
The DNA here is from genome assembly GCA_036346205.1 of Vesta saturnalis. Classification (NCBI taxonomy): domain Eukaryota; kingdom Metazoa; phylum Arthropoda; class Insecta; order Coleoptera; family Lampyridae; genus Vesta; species Vesta saturnalis. Next base: position 387,452 of record JARFJB010001678.1, read on the forward strand.
CCCCATTAAGAACAAAAAATAACCAAGAAATCATTCCAACAGAAAGATTAATAATTAACAAACGGATGAAAAATCGCCAACAAACGACCAAGAAGTGATTGCAATAAAAAATAATTCGGGTGTGAAACAACACACGACCTGCTAACCTAGAAACTGGAAATTACAAGAAGTAAAATAATTTTAATAATAATTTTTTTAGGATAACTACCCATCCCTTTCCTTAGTCCGTTCATAACGAAAGTAGGCAACATTGTAAAAACAAAAATCAATAATCTATTTCAGATGGACGTTCCAACATAAATAAAAAATACCAATAATTAACAAACAACGAAAATTATCTAAAAATACCTGCAAACAATTCCAATACAAAAATAAAAAAAATTAAATTCGAGGTGTGGGGGCAACTTCGCACCTAAATTTAAAAAATTTAATTAGAAAAATACTAATAACCATCAAACAGACAAAAAAAATAGCCAACAAACAACATCAGATAACCAAAAAGCGATTCCATCAAACTAGATAAAAAAAAAATTACCTTGGGAGGCTAACTTCACGCTACATTAAAAAGTCTCACGCTTAAATTAAAAAATTTTATTGGAAAAATATTAATAACCCATAAAGGACAAAAAATAACCAAGAAATCATTCCACCAAAAATACTAATAATTAACAAACGGATGAAAAATTGCCAACAAACGACCAAGAAATGATTGCAATACAAAATATAGGGTGTGAAACAACACACGACCTTCTAACCTAGAAACTGGAAATTACAAGAAGTAAAATAATTTTAATAATAATTTTTTTTAGGATAACTACCCATCTCCTTCTTTAGTGCGTTCATAACGAAAGTAGGCAACATTGTAAAAACAAAAAACAATAATCTATTTCAGATGGACGTTCCAATATAAATAAAAATACCAATAATTACCAAACGACGAAAAATAGCTAAAAATACCTGCAAACAATTCCAATGCAAAAATAAAAAAATTAAATTCGAAGTGTGGGGAGGGGGGCGGCAACTTCGCGCCTAAATAAAAAAAATTGATTATAAAAATACTAATAATCATCAAACGGACAAAAAAATAGCCAACAAACATCAGATAACCAAGAAGCGATTGCATCAAACAAGATAAAAATTTTAATCTTGGGAGGCTAACTTCACGGCTACATTAAAGAGTCTCGCGCTTAAATTAAAAAATTTTATTGGGAAAATATTAATAACCATAAAAAACAAAAAATAACCAAGAACTTATTCCAACAAAAATACTAATAATTAACAAATGGATGAAAAATCGCCAACAAAAAGTGAGTGCAATAAAATATATATATCGGGTGTAAAAGAACACACGACCTTCTGACCTAGAAACTGGAAATTACAAGAAGTAAAATAATTTTAATAATAATTTTTTTAGGATAACTATGCATCCCCTTCTTTAGTGCGTTCATAACGAAAGTAGGCAACATTGTAAAAACAAAAAACAATAATCTATTTCAGATGGACGTTCCAACATAAATAAAAAATACCAATAATTAACAAATGACGAAAAATAGCTAAAAATACGTGCAAACAATCCAATACAAAAACAAAAAGAATAAATTCAAGGTATGGGGGCCTAAATTAAAAAATTAAATTAGAAAAATACTAATAACCATCAAACGGACAAAAAAATAGCCAACAAACAACATCAGGTAACCAAGAAGCGATTGCATCAAACAAGATAAAAAATTTTAACCTTGGGAGGCTAACTTCACGGATACATTAAAAAGTCTCGCGCTTAAATTTAAAAAAATTATTGGAAAAAATATTAATAACCCATAAAGGACAAAAAATAACCAAGAAATCATTCCAACAAAAATACTAATAATTAACAAACGGATGAAAAATCGCCAACAAACGACCAAGAAGTGATTGCAATAAAAAAATATATCGGGTGTGAAACAACACACGTCCTTCTAACCTAGAAACTGGAAATTACAAGAAGTAAAATAATTTTAATAATAATTTTTTTAGGATAACTACCGATCCCCTTCTTTAGTGGGTTCATAACAAAAGTAGGCAACATTGTAAAAACAAAAAACAATAATCTATTTCAGATGGACGTTCCAATATAAATAAAAAATACCAATAATTACCAAACGACGAAAAATAGCTAAAAATACCTGCAAACAATTCCAATACAAAAATAAAAAAATTAAATTCGAGGTGTGGGAGGGGGAGGGGGGGCAACTACGCACCTAAATTAAAAAATTTAATTAGAAAAATACTAATAACCATCAGACAGACAAAAAATAGCCAACAAACAACATCAGATAACCAAGGAGCGATTGCATCAAACAAGATAAAAATTTTAATCTTGGGACGCTAACTTCACGGCTACATTAAAGAGTCTCACGCTTAAATTAAAAAATTTTATTGGGAAAATATTATAACCATAAAAAACAAAAAATAACCAATAACTTATTCCAACAAAAATACTAAATATTAACAAATGGATGAAAAATCGCCAACACAAAGGGATTGCAATAAAATATATATCGGGTGTAAAAGAACACACGACCTTCTAACCTAAAAACTGGAAATTACAAGAAGTAAAATAATTTTAATAATAATTTTTTTAGGATAACTACCCATCCCCTTCTTTAGTGGGTTCATAACAAAAGTAGGCAACATTGTAAAAACAAAAAACAATAATCTATTTCAGATGGACGTTCCAATATAAATAAAAAATACCAATAATTACCAAACGACGAAAAATAGCTAAAAATACCTGCAAACAATTCCAATACAAAAATAAAAATTAAATTCGAGGTGGGGGGGGGGCAACTACGTATAACGCACACACGGGCAAAAATAGCCCACAAACCACCAAGAGGCAGTTAGAAGAAATAACATGTAAAACATTTGACCTTGAAGGACTAACTTCATGTCTAAATTAAAAAATGTGGTTAGAATAACACTAATAATCAACAAACGAAAACAACACTAACCAACAACGAACAAACGTTTCCAACTAAGAATAATAAATTTGAACCTTGGGAGGCTGTCTACTACATGAAAAATTTAATTGGGAAAATACTAACAACCAACATACGACAAAGAATAAACCAACAAACAATTGGACGAAACAATGAATAATTTTAATTATGGGGGACTAACCAATAAATGATTCCCACAAAAAAACACAAAAAGACAGAAAATCACTAACCAACACCAACAAACGACCAAGAAGTGATTGGAATAAACAAAACTATCTGGTATGGAACAACACACGATCTTCCAACCTACAAAGTGAAAATTAAAAGAAATAAAATCATTTTAATAATATGCAAATGTAAACTTTCACCATTATTACATATAATTCAAATATTTGGCTTTTGTGTTTGTAATGGTCTACATTTTTATATTTATATTTATCCAAATCTATACGTTTCGATAACAATTACAGTTATCGCCCTCAGTAATTGTAATATAATTATAAAATACATTATTAAAAGCCCATTTGAATTTTAATAATATTTTTTTAATACATGCATAACGAAAATAGGCAACATTGCAAAAACAATAATCTATGTCAGATGAACATTTAAAAGTTCATATGAAATAAAGATATGCTAACAGAAAAGAAAATCCAAATGCGCCCACTTCTGTAAAATATTTGTAACACAATTTAAGCGTTTTCAATCTTGTTTAATTAACTTTTAGACTTAGTTTGCTTTATATTAAGAAACTTTACAAAGGAAACTATGAAAATTAAATTTTTATTAAAAAAATATGTCATCAAATTTTCTTATAAAATTAATCGTTATTAAGATACCGAGACAATTTGAACCAACACTTAAATTCTACCTTTCGCGCTAAATTACGCGTCGTATCAAAAAATTCCATAAAACATAATTAATTGGTATATTTACGGTTTATACGTTGGTATTTTTATATCCTTGAAATATACAGCTGTTTCAGAAATAATTGATAAAACCACGCCCCGGTTAATTTCTTAATTTCTCCCAAAATCTAATCAGCTTCAGGAGAAATGAAAACAAGCTTCAATACGAAATTTAAAGTGCGTTAGTAGTGTCGTTTTGGAGTTATTATGGATACTAACATACATCCAAACACACAGACATCATGGATGAACTTGCCAAAACGTTTCCAAACGTTGTAAAATGAGCTAATAAGTCGATTTGGCGTTAGTTGGAAAAAAAGTCGATTGCATAACCTTCAATACTAGAAAATGCGAATAACCAACAAACGACAAAAAACACCAGAAAACGACCAACAAAGGATTTTGACAAACAATTTAAAATGTTAACCTTGGGGCGCTACTTTCACGCCTACATTAAAAGGTAGTAACACTAATAAACAAACGACAAAAATGGCCAACAAGCGACCCACAAACGATTGGAAAACAATGAAAAATTTTAACCTTGTGGCTACCTTCACACTGGTCTTGAAATTCAAGTTTTGGAGAAATTCCCATCACGTAGAAGTAAACTTTTTGGCAAATACGATTTGACGTAAAAGTAATCCTAGTGTTTACTTGTTTCTGCCTTCCAACCTATACATATGTAGGTATCTTATTTGCTTATTTTACAACCTTTAGCAATATTTCGCTAAAATCGGCAATGATGTCTGTGTGGATGTATGTTAGTATCCACAATAACTCTAGAACAACAAGATGGGCGTACTTCAAATGCCGTATTGAAGCATTTCTCATGGAGATGATTAGATTTGTCAAGAATTCAGCGACGGCGAGGGGGTTTATTAGGAGCATTTTTTGTTTTTATCAATTATTTCTGAAACAGCTGTATATTTCAAAGATAAAAATACCATTTCGATTAATTACGTTTTATGTAATTGTTTGATACGACGTGTAGTTTAGCGGAAAAACATTCCTAAGGTAGAATTTAAATGTTAGTTAAAATTTTTTCTCAATAACCATCAACTTTATAGACAAATGTAAATCTATTTTTTAAAGAAAATTTATTTTACATTACTTTTCTTTATAAAATTTCCTAATTTAAAGCAAAAATTAATTAAATACTACAATTGAAAATGCTTAAATTGTATTAGATGTTTTATTAACTTCTATCTGGCTTGTAATTTAAACGTCCATCTGACAAAGATTATTGTTTTTGTTTTTACAATGTTGCCTATTTTCGTTATAAGTATATTAAAAAAGAGGTTGCATAATAATTATCCTAAAAAAATTATTTCTTTTCATTAGTAGGTAGGAAGGTCATGTGTTGTTCCACACCAGATATTTATGCTTTATTGTTCGTAACTTGCAGAAACTATTGTAAGGCGTCATAATTTTTTTGGTAGAGCAGTTCGTTGTTAAAATCGGATTGACGTCATGCAACTTAAAATCCACGATTTAAAATTATTTTTAATAAAAAACAAAACATTTTGAGGTTACAATTAATCTTTAATTAGTTCCTAAAAATTATTACATTATTTTATAAAATTTCGTTGTTAATACCAGAAATACTTTAGTATGACGTCACTTGTTAGTATTCTAGATTAAAAAAATTTTAATCGCACAGGCACTACATTTTTAAGGTATTAATTATTTTTTAATGTACGCTATTTAGCAAAGTAATTTAAATTGATTTTCTTTGTTGTGTAATATTTTCACGATAGCGTCATTTGTTATAATTTATTTAATTAATTAAAATTTAGGAGATATGATAAAAATCCCTTTGCGTTTAAACCGTGATGGATACAAAATTTCATTTTTGGCTAGAAAGTAATCTATAATTAGTGTACTTACTTATAACAGCCTAAATAATTCTGTATTTAATTTTATTAAATGCGGTGCGTACTTTATAAAGGTGCTGTTTTAATAGTTTTTTGTATTATTCGGAATAACGGATAAAGCGACGCTAATGTTGTGTGATGAATATTTACATTTCAAAATTGTAATCAAATAAGAATGTTATGTTAAAAAATTTAGTGCATTGACCCATTATGATCTCATGATTAACATAGACAATTGCAAGAATGCCAAAATTAGCATTTTCACAAAATAGAAAATAGTTTTTATTTGCACTTTTTATTGCACTATCAACGTTTATCCTAATTCCATAATATTGCAGCATTCCCTAAACAGTATAACTGTATTAATTCTGTCTTTATTACACAATTTGCAAATGCAAAGTTTGTAACAGACGGCTACAAGTTGTTCTTGAACTTGTGACCCGCAAGTTTAGTCGGTACCGGTATTACATAAATCTACGTTATCGGCGGCGATATATGAGTTAGAAATCAGTTATATTTGCAGTATTTAGAATGTTATTATCAGATAACAGAAGCAATGTGTTATTTTATTATATAACACTAATCGCAATTGTTACAACGTTGCAATTTATAACCCTAAAATAAATTTGATAAATGGAAAATGGCATTAAAATCTTACAAAAGTTGCTATAAATAAACGTTTTGGCTAGTAAAACTTTCCAACTTCACAAAATGGCAGATTAATGAACTTTATTAATTATCCTTGCATAGTTTTCCATACTCAAAGCTATTCATTATTGTTAACTTTTAAATATGCAATTTAATTAAGGAACGTTACTATATTTTACATATACATTATTAAACTAGTTTCGATTGACATCATTATATGGCCAGAATTACAATTAGATGTTATTAAATATCCATGAAATTCTGTTTGGCTGGTTTAACAGTAAAAATGCAATAATTAATACAGGGTGTTAATTAAGGTCAAGTGAATAGACTCCCTAAAATTATTTACAATAAACAGTCAAAATTCTTAGCGCCAGTATACAGGGCGTTGTACTCTTTTGAATCACCGTCCTGAATAAATACTGAAATTTGAATTCCCTTTTGTATTATTTATTTCCGAAATTTTTCAAAATAACTAAATTATCGAAATTATGTGTACAAGGTGTTACAGATTTTCGGTTACCAAACCCTTTTACCTTCCTGAATTTTTGCTTAGGATGCCAATGCACCATATGCCCCTTACATATCTACGTGACATTAATTTACACCCTGGATAACAACATAGATTTTATGGATTGTTTCCGAGAAGTGATCTGCAAACAGGGACGCAAAAATGTATTAATTTCCAATCTGTAATTTCACAGGATATCTTGGAGACACCCCTTCTAGAGACGTTACAATGACATAATTTTTAGCTCATACTATATTGTTGGTATTGATGATGCCATAGCAATTATTGAAAAAAACATTTTGAAACGCCTTGTATACTAATAATTATAATTGAGACAATAACTAAAAATAAGGCCATATCTCGGTATTTTACTTCGCAAACATTTCATAATTTTTATATTAAGGAGTAGAAGAATAAAATATTAGTATCACTATTATTGGTATTGTTAGTGATACCACTGTTGCCATAGCAATTCATACGAGTTATAGAAGTTATAAGACATAAGTCATGCCTCATAGGTCTTGAGTTATAAGTGATGAGGCATATCTCAAGATTTATTGGTCATGGGTCAAGTCATGCTATGAGCCATAATTCACGGGAATCCTATCCTACAAGTACTCGAGTCATAAGTGGTATGTTACCTCTTCATTCATAAGACATGGGCTACGTCCTAAGGGTCGTATACGTCATGAGCCATAATATAATTAAGTCATAACTGATGAGAGTCGTCACACGAGTCATGTATCATACATCTAAAAAGTCCGAAGGCAAAGTTATGCCAAAAGTCACGTGAATCGAGTCCTAACCGTTGTCACAGAAGTCAAGTCATCAGAGTTGTAATAAATCCACTAAGCTATAACTTTTAAGGGTTATAAATGCCATGTCATAAGAGTTGTAAATCATAAGTCATGACAACGGAGCTATCATAATTGCCCCTCATCACAATCATAACGCACAAGCCATGTTAAGACAATTAGCAGCGAGTCATAATAGGCAAAAGTGAAAAATCGTAATAGTAATGTCATTGGTCGTAAGAAGCCATAAATCAAGTCAAACAATCATTCATAATTTTTAAATCATAGCCATAGTAATAAGAGTCATCATAAGTCCAAAGGGTCGTAAGAACCACAACGGAGCCATCATAATTGCCCCTCACCACAAGTCATGTCAAGACAACAGCAGTGGGTCATAATAGTCAAACGTGAAAAGTCGTAATAGTAATGTCATTAGTCGTAAGAAGCCATAAATCAAGTCAAACAATCATTCATAATTTTTAAATCATAGTCATAGTCCTAAGAGTCATCATAAGTCCAAAGGGTCGTAAGAACCATAAGTTATAAGCCATTATAAGTCACGCCAGTTTTAAAGGTCGTAGGTAATAAGTCATGCCTCAGATTTTAAGTCATAAATAGTGAGTCTCATAAGAGTTATATACGTGATAAGCTGTAAGTCCGATCAAGTCGTAATTCACGTAAGTCATATTGTATGAGTCATGAGCCTAAAGTCAGGTCAAATCTTAACTTATGCCTTGTCATGAGTTATAAGTCACAAGAGATGGTAGAAGCCAAGACATACGAGTGCTATAAAAAAAAATCCTTAAATCATAAGGGTCATAAGTGCCATAAATCCATACATGTCAACAGAACCATCACCGTAAATTATCGGTATCTTAGTAATAATCGGAATTATCGTCACAAGAGCAATGAATCAGAAGTCACAAGTCGGGTTCTAAGCAATTAGTCATAACTAATAAGCCATAATTCATATCACAAATAATAGGTCAAGAGTCAAGCCAGAAGGGCCATCAATATAATTAATATGTCATAATTCACGGGTGTCATGCCGGACGAGCATAAACTGTAAGTGTCGCAAGTCATGTGACCATAGACATAATACTTATTGTTGTCATGGCATAACTTGTCACTTGTCATGTAATAAACCATGAGAGAAATTAATCATAATAGTCATGTTATTCAGAGTCAAGCCATAAGTAAAGAGTTATAAGTAATAAGTAATTTGTCATGTCTCAAGGGCCATGCCATAAGAGTCAAATTCAAGGTCATTGGGGTTGTTAAATCATGTTATGAGTTATAAATCAAGCATCGTAAATCATAAATCACGAGTCTTGTCATACGAGTCATAAGTTATGTAATGCAGTTATACCATTAGCTCTAAGAGTAACAAGTTGAGTCAGGTCATGAGTCAAAAAGGCCGTAAATCATAAGCGTCAAAAGTCGATGTTCAAAAACAAGAAGTCCAAAAGCATAAGTAAAAACAACCGTGAATCATGGCATACGGCATCTGTCCTTGCAGTCATCAGTCAACGTCAGTTATCGAAATCACGTCATAAATCATAGAGTCATAAGTCGTAAGTCATAAGTGATAAAAGTTGTAAGTCATGACAGTCATCAAGCATTAGTCCTAAAATTCGCACATACTATGGGTAATACGTCAAAAAATTTGTAGATAGTCAAAAGAATAATAAGTCATAAGTCATATGTGATGTGATCACCCATAAGAGTTGTCATATGCGTCATAATCTGAGAGTATGAGTCATAATAAGTTACAAATCACCTGTCAACAATCATCACAATGATCAGATCAATGTTGACAACATGACTGTCAGAATAAACAATGTCATAAGTCACTGGAATCGCCCAAACCATCAGTGAATCCTAAAAATCCTCAAAAAAACTGGGTTATAGCTTTGGAACAGTAAGGCATAAGAGTAATAATAATAATAAGGGTTATACTGGAAATTAGCTATTAAGTTGTCAGATTAAATGAACAGTCGTCGAAACCAATAAAAACGCCCGAGTTATCAGAATCATGTTATCGCAATCTTTTGAATCGTAAATCAAAGGATTCTAGTTTTAGAAAGAGTCGTGTCAGAATCGTAAGATATTTCGTCTAAGAGTGATGAGCCAGGGGCCATTAAAGACACCATAAGGAATAAAACGTCATTAAAATCATAAGCAGAGTCATAAATCACAAATAGTCATGGACAATGAATGACAGATTGTTTGAATAAGGCATTGGTCATGTAATAAGCCAAACAATAAATTATGACTGCAAAGCCATGAAGTTATAAATAATGAGCATATTTGTCGTAAGAACTATCAATTATCAGAGATGTAAGTCATAGTCACAAGGCATAAGTCAGTGTCACAAGAACCAACAGTCGTAAGTAATAAGTGTCATCATTGTAATGTCATTAGTCATAAAATATTCAAGGATAATGTAACATAAAGCATAAGTGTTAAATCATGTTAAGAGACTAGTCAAGTCATGGGTCCTAGGAGTCATGTCTTAAGGGTAATAAGTCATAAATAGAGGCATGCTGCAATAGTCGTAAGTCAAGAGTCGTAAGCCAGCAGTAATCAGTCGTCAGAATCAGTTATCAAAATCTTTGAAATCATCGGAATAAAGTCACGACTTCAAAACACCAAATTAGCCATAAGTCACGGCATAAGTCATGTCAGAATCATAATACATAACAAATAGGAGATATAAAGCAAAAAGTCATAGAATAATCATAAGTTATGTTATAAGTGATAAGTGCTATAAACTAAATCATGAGTCATAGGTAATGAGTCATTAAGTCATTACAAGTGATAAGGGGTATGATGGGATTGTAAGTCATGTCAATAGTAGTAAGTCATAAGGGTCATAAGATTCAGAATTGTAAAATAAGCAGAATATTCAGGATCGTGATCATCAATAATCAATGTGATAGAACTGTCAAAATCATCTGAATCATCAGAATCATAATTCATTAATGTAATGTCAAGAGTCCAACGTCACATGAAAAGGGTATTAAAGTGAAGTCATACGTCATCTAAAATCACGAATCATAATATCATACGAGTCAGAATCGTCAAATTATCTATTCAGATCAATGCGGTTATTCGTCACCAATTCTAAGAATAATCAGTCTTTAAAATCAACAGAATCATGTCATTGAAATCTTCGAAATCATGTGTCAGAGTCATGAGTCAAAGTAGACATGTCATATACCTCAAGTCATAAGTCATCTTTAGAATCGTGAAATCTTCGGCATTGTAATCATAAACATCGCAATTATAAGTCCTGTTAGAAGCCAAAGAGTCAAGTCAATAGTATTAAGTCACAAAAGTTCAAACTCACGTTATAAAATTGTTAAAGGTTAGAGTGACAAGTAAAGTCACAAGTGATGAGTAATAAGTCATAAGAATCACGTCATACGAGTGGTAAGTGTTTAAAGAATAAGAATTCGTAAAATGAATAAGAATAACCAAATGATCAGTAATTACGATGATAGCGATCTTAAAAGTAAGGGTCATCGTATAAATGGATGTCATGATCCATCATGGTCATCTGTTATACTTGTAATAAACCGTAAGGTTCATTAGAGTAATCAGGAATGTCACAAAAGCGTCAAGTCATGTAAGTCACAATCGCGGACGGCTTGAAAATAACACATCTATTCAAATTACACTGTCAAAAGTCCAAATTATGGCTTTGTACTCGAAATATCGAAAATGCAGATTCAAAAGTTCAAAATCTACACTAGTAAATTAGATACTCCAACTCTATGTTCTGACTCAAAGTCTACAGTTAAAGACTTAAATTTGAAGTCACAAATTGCAAGTGAAGTGTTAAAAATACAGGGTTTATAATTCAAAATTAAAAGTTTATAGTACTGAGAAGAACGTATTAATTCTTCTTCTAATTCTCTCTACGATCCAATTTGCAGTCTAAAATTTCTAGTGAAGTCTAAATTTTGAAATATAAAGTCTAAAATACAAAACATGTAGCCCAAATTTAGAGTATTAAATTGAACGCTATGTCTAAAAATCCAAATAGTAGGTTGGACTGTACATGTCGAAGTCTAAATCCAAAACTGTAGTCTAAATATCAAAGTGTAGTCCAAAATTTCCAGTGGAGAGTAAGTACATTTTCAATTACATACCAAAGACCGAATGTGTTAAACTGAATGTTAGAACGGTTTAGCGCTGTTTTAAGTCCAAATTATAAGTTTGTAGTCCAAATATCATAGTTGAAAATACAAATTCAAATCACAAACTTGCAATTTAAATATTGAAATCTAGAATTTCAAATCGTGTTCAGTAAACGTTCGTAATTTAAACTTCGAAGTCTGAAATATTAAATTTAAGGTAAACACTGATCAACGCTATCTCTAAAATCCAAATCATAAGTTTCTAGTCGAAACATTTAAAGTGACAGCCTACAGATTGAAACCTAAAATTTTAATAAAACGTTATACCGAATAGTGCAGGCTAGTCTAAATGCAGAGTACTAAACTAGACGTTTAAACTATTCAACGCTGTCTGAAGTCAAAGTTGTAAGTGTGTAGTCTAAACGACGTAGTCTAAAATCTAAAAAGTTCAAAATATTAAAGGTTAGGTGTTCTGGGCTAAAGTCTAAATACCGAAGTTTAAAGCGTCAATTTTAAAGAATAATGTCTAAAATCTATAATACGTTTATAGTCCAAATATGAAAGTCTATTCAGTCTGCAATACAAAGATTAAAGTCTAAAATTCAAAATCTAAAGATGTAAGTTTGAATTCTAAACTTAAAGTTCAAAACCTAAAGTACTAACGTTCAGTGTCTAAGTTTGAAGTCGATGGATTCAAAAGGAAAGTCTCAAGCCTTAAGTTGGACGTTAAGTCTAAACTTCGAAGTCTTATCTTCACAGCCGAAAGTATCAGGTTTGGCATTCAAACTAAAGCTTTAAGTTTAACATTTAAAGTTAATAAACAAAATCCACCCACGTACCATACACAAATTAAAAAAACTATCATCGTTAGCGGCCGACTGGGGGCCCAATGATCATATCTTAGCTAATGAAATGCGTTCGGTGTTTTTTTAATTTTTGTGTGGTATGTGGATGTATTTTGTTTGTTACAAGTGCTGTCACAGTTCCAATGCTCCAGATCTTTCAGTTAAAGTTAAATTTGTAGCAGTACATGTGTACTAAAGTCAAGCTTTTATAAACTTCAAATCTTTATTATGTGATCGCCACTGTTACATTTTCTACCAAGAATTTTAGTAAATACGCGATAGTATAATTTATCACATGACCTACCAAATAATAAAAAATAACTTTTAACTATCACATCAAGTCGTCTCCACTTTTATTTTTCTTCAAACAGAAGCCAATGCGAACGCAAATTCTTAAAATATTTCTGAACAGAAAGAAGTATCTGAAATTTGATTAATTATTATGTGCTGCCTGTCAAGTATTTTACACTGTAAGAACATTTATCGTAGTAATAATTAATGACAACACATGTGCCATAACGTTAGAAAACAATTTTCTAAACGCTCCATTTTTTGTTCTTTTAAGTTAAAAATAAAATATAGTTATCATTAGTTACATTATTGACACGCAAGCATTTAAGGTAAGATTTCAACAAGAACGAATGTTAGTTTAAAACAGAGCAACCGGCATAATAAACCTTAGGCATTAAAATACGCTTTTCTGGCCCAAGTTTGGGCGCCAAATTTCGATAAACGTAATTGAATAATTCTTTTATCTTAAATATAATTATATTACATTGCTCGAGAACCCCATTCGGGTGCACTAAATTAAAAATGTGTGTACGGAAGAAATATGTGTTAAAACAATCCCCTCGTTCGGTCGCCACAATTGCGGAAGTGTAATTATATTTTTCTGTATAAAATTCTAAACAATTAATTATGGGCTTCAGAGCTAGTTTAGGCACTACCATTTCACAATAGTGCAAGAACATCTACAAAACAAGACAATCCCCTATGGGATTAGGTGAAAATAATAATTTACATTGATTTATATTTGAAATTTGTATAAAAGCATCAATAAACTTATTATTATAACTTAATGCGTTTGATTAAGTAGCTGCAGGTTTGGGCGCCAGAGTTCACATTCAATTGTTTAGATTAAAAAGCTCAGCATTTATCGTTAAAAAATTGTATAAAACTGTAAGTGGCCTGGATCGTTTTGCAAAGAAACTCTCGTTTACGTTTAAAGCTAGTAAAATAAGCCCATATAGCATTGTAGGCAACATTGCTTATTGAGGGTTATAATTTAGTAAGTTGAAAAAGTCAAAGTGACCCTAAAATGAGTGCCTATCATAGTTCCGACAATACGACACGTTTGGTAAAATTTCCATTACTTCATACCCTAGGCAACAGGCTAGGTGTGACAAATTTTCTAAACTTAGATCCAGCAACATTACCTCAATTCTGTTTATAGACGTAAAATAACCAAAAATAAATTTATGTTGTGGTTTAGGCACCATACAGACTAAAAAAACACAATTAGGGAAAATTTTCAAAATAAGCTCAAATTAGTTTAGGATAGGCAACATGGATTAAAATTCGTGCCAGCTCTCAAAACAGGTCTAGCATAACTTTAGCCTTTGGGAAAATAAATTCTAGATTCGCTTAAAACTAATAAAGCATTAGTTCAATCACAATTAAAATGTGTACCAGAACAGTGGGCAAAATAAGATGAAGTATAACAGCCTAGGCAACAGTCGCAATATGATTCAATTTCTACAATTTTCCAATTTCATTTCCTAGAAATACGACTAAACTGTTATTAGATATGCAAATCAAATTAGGTCCAAATAGCCTATTCTAGATGAGTGTAGTTTATAAAACATGTATCATGTTAAAAATAATCTAGTAAAAATTACAAGAAGTACTTTAACCACATCTTAAATCGGGTACAGTATGACGCTGCCAATTTAAGCCTAGCTTGATGTAGCCTACGTAACAATTCAAACTTGATTATCTTTTGTTCATCTTCATATTCTGGATTGTATATTCTAACCGAATTTATAAAACGTTAAAGGTAACCCATACACGTATAACAGTGAAAATGAGTCAAATAATATTCAGTATAGCCTACATAAGCAAGTACAGCCTAAACAACAATGAATATATTTGATATTTTTGTAACTACAGTTGTACACCAGCTCAGAAAATGAATACCTTTTCAATTTCGATTTTATCGATTTTTACGGTACGGTGGGACATGTCCCTTTATACCTTCGTTTTGTTGTTGTGTATGGTGTTTTCATGGATTTTCGGCACGTAGTGCCTTTACTATTTTCATGACTAATGCGAACTCTGCGTCCTCTGTGTTTATTGTCGTTTGTTGTGCGGTTTGTTTTTCTGTGGTTCTTTTTTGGATTATGCCGGATGTTGATGGTCTATTGGTATTGCTTTGGTTTTCAGGTTTGCCGTATATGGGATGCGCCGAGCACCCCCGGTAGTTTGCCGTGTATTGCCCTTGTAAATTGCAGCATCTTGTGGATCTGCCGGATTCTCTCGTTCGAGTGCACTGATTTGTTTGGTGAGATTCCCCGCATTTCATACATCTTGCTGGGGCGTGGCAGCCGCTCGTCGTGTGCCCATATCTCTGACAATTGTGGCATTGTCCAGGCGTAATTTTAGGTACCCTATAGTGCGTATTTCGTATATCTCCTTCGCCCTCTCTGTCCTCTCCAGGTTACGCGATGATATTGTCATCTTGTGGGATTCCTTTTATTATAGCTTTTATTGGAAGCCTATGCTGTCGAGGGCCGTTCGGGCCGCCCTATATTCATCGGCGGTGTTTAGTATTATTTTAACCCCGTCCTTGATAGCATTTGTTGTCTTTGGGCGGATGTTTAATTCCGTTAGTTTTTGTATTGTTTTTGTATAATCGCCTTGGTGATGTATGATAATTGGTGGAACGCGTTCTCCCTTTTCTTGCGGGGAGTCAGGTCTCTGTGTTTCCGTTTCGACCCTTTGTCGTTTGATGCCGCCTCTTCTGGGGACGGGTGTGAATCCGTCCTCATCGGAGGGGGCATCTGCTTCGCTTTCTTGGACTTGCGCCGCCGTGCCGATTTCTGTATCATCTTCGGGTGTCTGATTTGAGTTTGAATGTGAGCTTTGTTCTTGTTTTCTTGATCTTCCGCTTGCTTTTTTTTTTCTTTTTTCTTCGCGGGTGGTCTTCAGGTTCGGATTCTGAGGGTTACGCGGTGTATGGTGTCGTAGTGGATGTTTCCATCTTCGTGGTTGTGTTGTGTTGCTGACTTTGCAGTTGTCGTTCTTCAGTTCTTCTACGTCGTTTTCGAGTTGTTTTATATGCAACTCTTGAAGACGGGCAGTGGAATTTTGATTTTCGATTCGAAGTTCTAGTGCGCTATTTTGGAGTATAAGTGCTTCTACCATTGTTATCGCCATGTTGCTTTCCTGATCCGAATCGGTGTCGCTTTCACTCATGTTGAAACCGGATTTGCGTGGTGAAAACTACACAAACCCGGTTCGCAGAGGAAAATTAGCGAGGTTGCTCGCAGAGCGCGCACGAATTTATTCTATGAGTTCTCTATCTGTACGTCTGTTCAGCTTGAGATCGTAACGGACTCTGCCCTGACATATACCTAGGACATAAAATCAGAATAGATAAGGATAGTCAAACAGCGGAAATACCTAAAAGAATTGGGCAGAGGTGGGCAGCATTTAGGAAACTAAGTTTTATACTCAATAACGGAGACATCCCTATAAACTTGAAAAGAAAAGTATATAACACCTGCGTGCTTCCCACAAGCACATATGGACTGGAAACCATGATACTCACAAAAAACAGCATACGACTCTAACGCACACAGCTTACGAGAACACATACGAAACGGGGTTATCAGAAGCAAAACTGGAATAACAGACGTAACAGCGAGACTGGCAGGGTTGAAGTGGCAATGGGCTGGCCACGTGGCTAGGGTAAATGATGAAATATGGGTAAACACGCTTCTAAAATGGAGACCGTGGGGAAAGAGACGGAGCGTGGAGAGACCGATGAAGCGATGGACGGACGACATAAATACCGTAGCAGGAAAAAATTGGCACTGGATAGAGACTAGTGGAGAGAGCTTGGAGAGACCTACTTCCAGCAGTGGAAAAATTATGGTTTATAAAGAACAAGAAGCAACACAACCTAGGTATAACAAAAATTTTCAATTTGGAATTCGACACTAACTTCATTTTAAACCAAAGCTTAATAACACAATAAGCCTAAATTAGCACATCTCAGACAACGTAACTAAGATACAGTTATATTCAATTTACAATTCTATAATCAATTTAGCTTAAACATAAGCGTAACACCTGACAATAAGCCTAAATTATCCACAAACTAAAGTCAGTATAACACAGGCAACTACTTTATCTTAGGTACAATTGTATTCTATTTGTAATTTTATAATAAATTCAGTTGAAACACAAGATTGACAGTTGACATTAAGCCTAAGTTAGTACAGTCCAGGCAACATAGTTTAGAATAAATTACATTCAATAATAAATCATTTAAACACAAGTTTAACAGCTCAAGATCAGTTTGAGTTATACTCAAGACACGATTGAATTCAATTTGCAATTTTATATAATACTCAACTTAAACCCAAGCTTATCACTATTACTAAGTTAATGTAGCCCATGAAACATGATTTAACTTAGATAAAAGTTTACTAGATTTGAAATTGTATGATAAATTGAGTTCAAACACCAGCTTTAAGAGCTGACAATAAACCTCAGTCGGTATAAGCCAAGCAATATACCTTAACTTAGGTACAATTGTATTCTATTGTGTTCTCCGATAAAGCTTAAGCTAGGCACAAGGTTAACAGCTGTCAGTTAGCCTAAGTTAGTATAGCTCAAGCAAAATGACTTAACTTAGCTACAATTGTATTTAATTTTATAATTAAATAAGTTGAAACACAAGTTTAACAGTTGACAATAAACCTAAGTTAGTATAGCTCAGGCAGCGTAACTTAGATAAAATTACATTCAATTTGCAATTCTATAATAAACACAAGCTTAAAGACTAAGTCAGTGCAGCATACTACATTTGATTTGAAATTCTATAATTCCGTTTAAACAAGCTAACAGCTAACAATAAGCCTAATTTAGTGTAGCCCAGGCAACATAACTTAGATAAAATTACGTTCAATTTGTAATTCTAGAATAAATTCAGTTTAAACACCAGCTTGACAGCTGATAAGTAAGTATAGCTTAGGCAACAAAGCTAGGTTTGGATAATATTGTGGTGAATCCATAATGCTATACAAAATTTGGTTTAAGCAAAATCTAACAATTATCTTTAATATACTCTCGGCAATATATGCTAGCTTAGATTAACGTAAAATTTAGAATAATCACAAGATAGATATGCTTACGTTCAATTTACAATTAAGGTTTATAATTAATATAGTTTATACATAAGTAGCATAGCTTCATAATTCTGTAATAAATTCAGTTTACAGTTTAAACACAAGTTTAACAGCTGACAATACGCCTAATTTAGTGTAGGAACCTTTGATAAAATTACATTATATTTGCAATTCTATAATAAATTCAATTTAAACTCAAGTTACGAGCTGACAATATTACTGTAATATTCTATAACAAATGCCGCTTAAACACAAGCTAACTTCTGACCTAAGTTAGTATAGCACAGGCAACATAATTTACACAAAATTGCATTTAATTTGCAATTCTACAATAAATTTAGTTTAAAAACAAGCTAATAATAAGCCTAAGTATAGCCTAGGTAACACAGCTTGGATACAATTGTGTTGAATCTATAATGATACACAAAATTTGGTTTAAGCACAATGTAACAGTTACTACAATAAGCTTAGATTAAGATAGAGTGGGTCCCAGAAGTTATGTCTAAATTCATTTCAATACGCCTAACTTAGTATAGCCGAGGGAACACAACTTTTATAAAATTACATTCTATTTGCAACTCTATAAGAAATTCAACTTCAACACAAGCTTAAGTAAGTATAGCCTAGGCAACATAGCTTGCTTGGATACTATTGTGTTGAATCTACAATGCTATACATGTCAATTTGGTTTAAGCACAACCTAATAGTTACTACAACAAGCTTCAGTATATCCTACGCAAAATAATCTAGCTTAGATTAACATATATTTAATAAGCCCAAGATAGATGTACTTATATTCAATTTGTAATTAAGGCTTTATTAATTTACTTTACACGGAAGTAACACAAGCTTAACAGCTGATAATAATAAGACTAAGTTAGTATAGCCCAACTAAGATAACTCAGTTACAATCAATTTGCAATTACGCAATAAATTCAGTTTAAACACATGCTAATAGTTCACGACACTAAGTTAGTATATCGCAGGCAACTTAACTTCAATAAATGTACATTCCAATTGCAATTCTGCTGTAAATTCAGTTAAATACATGCTTAACAAACCTAATTTAGTAAATCCATCCATATATAGACAACATTACTTAGATAAAATTACATTCTATTTGCAATCCTACAATAAATCCAGTTTAAACTCAAGCTAACAGCAGACAGTAAGACTAGGGTAGTATAGCCTAGGCAACATAACCGACAAAATAAAATTCAACTTGCAATTCTATAATAAAATTTTAATAAATTCAGTTTAAACACAAGCTAACAGCTGAGAATACGCGTAATTTAGTATAGCCGAGGTAACATTATTCACATACTACATTTGATTTGAAATAATTCTATAATAAATCAGTTTAAACACAAGCTTAACAGCTGACAATAAGCCTAATTTAGTGTAGCCCAGGCAACATAACTTAGATAAAATTATGTTCAATTTGTAATTCTAGAATAAATTCAGTTTAAACACCAGCTAAACAGCTGACAATAAGCCTAAGTAAGTATAGCTTAGGCAACATAGCTTGGTTTAGATACAATTGTGTTGAATGCTATACAAAATTTGGTTACAGTTTAAACACAAGTTTAACAGCTGACAATACTAATTTAGTACAGGCAACTATGATAAAATAGGCAATAGTAAGTTAGTATATCCCATGGAACATAACTAAGTTACGTTCAATTTGTAATTCTATAATACATTCAGTTTAAACACAAGTGTAACGCTGAAAAGACTTAATTTAGTATAGCCGAGGCAACAAATTAAACAAAATTGCGTTATATTTGCAATTCTATAATAAATGCCGCTTAAACACGAGCTAACTTCTGACAATAAGCCTAATTAGTATAGCCCAGGCAACATAATTTACACAAAATTACATTCAATTTGTAATTCTATAATAAATTTAGTTTAAACACAAGCTGATAATAAGCCTAAGTAAGTATAGTCTAGGTAACACAGCTTGGTTTGGATACAATTGTGTTGAATGCTATACAAAATTTGGTTTAAACACAATGTAACAGTTATTACAAAAGCTTAGATTAATATACAGTGAGTCCCAGAAGTAATGTCTAAATTTAGTGGTCCAAAAATTAGTTACGACCACCAACTTGATTTTGTCAAACCGAAACACTTGTTTTTTATTCCATTTTCTGAATCTGCTTTGAATTCTGAGTAAATCTCATGTACCATGTCCTATACTTAATAGTCAACAGATCTCGAGATATTTACGAAAAAAAAAAATATTGTCTTTATAGAACTATCAAGAACACTTGCAAAATAATCATACCCAAGGTGATCCATAAACAATAGGTACAAGTGTTGTATATGGCAATTTATGACGTCGAATTTCCAACATTTCTCCTTTCCGAAATGGTGTATTTTTTTATGAAACATTTCCTAATAGGTGGATAGGTAGGAGAGGACCTATCGATTGGCCTGCTAGGTCACCTGACTTAAGCCCGTTGGATTTCTTTCTGTGGGGTATATGTGACAGTCCAAACAATCTGGAGATATTGTAAGAGAAAATCAGAAGAAAAGTGCGTGCTATAATTCCAGAAGTGGTTGAAAACGTACAAAGAGAGTTTATTCAACGCCTTGGCTATTGTCAAGCCGCAAATGGTGCACATTTTGAACATTTGATTTGTTGTGTTTTTTGAATTAATTGTTCCTTTGACAGAAAACAAAGGTCGCCTTCCTTGATACGGTCTTAATTGTTGATACATTCAATTATAAATTCCTCGAGATCTGTTGACTTTAGGTATAGGGCATGGTACATGAGATTTACTCAGAATTTAAAGCAGGTTCAGAAAATAGGTGTTTTCCATTTGACAAAATCAAGTTGGTGGCCGTAACCTATTTTTGGGCCACACTATATACACCACTAAAAAAAACCGCAGTCCAGTCAAAAATAAAAATCAACGTGTCTGGGCGTTTCTCCAAAAACAAGACCCTTGAACTTTAAATGAATATAGACATAACTTCTGGGCCTCACTGTATATTACGTGAAGCCCAAAATTGATATATAATTACGTTCAATTCACTATTAAGGTTTATAATTAATTTAGTTTATACAGAAGTAACACAGCTTTGCAATTTATATAATAAATTCAAATTAAATGAAAGCTTAACAACTATTACAATAAGCCTACGGCAGCATAGCCCAGATTTGATAGAATGTTTCAATTACTGCACATTACTGCAATAACCTTAAAATGCTTAAAATCCAAACCTTAATCCGTAATTCCAAGATATTAATTTTGTAATTTTGCTAACAAGATAATGGAAATTTGGTAAAGTATAACTTTAACATTGTATAAAACTGGACATTAACCAGGTGTTGAAGTAATTACGGTAGCCATTTTAAAACAAACTAAAATCAAAGTTTTAAACCGTTTTGTATAGAATTGTTTTTCCATGCAGGTGCATTCACATTGTTTCGATTTTAAGGTAATTATTTTGTATTGTCGGTTATAAAATTGTAATTGGTTCGTGACCTGCACTTTTGTTGCTACAACAGACAAAAAAAAGGAGTATAAAGAATTAATGGTTTCCTATTGGTTAATTTTAATGAAGTTATGTTGGTATAAGTACACGTGTTTAATTAGAGCTTTTCATTTTCTTTAATTATAGATTAATTTTAAATGATTGTGACGATAACTTTCTTCTTTCTTGTTTTATAATACTAGGTCAGCTTTATCCCGTTATTACTTTAAAATTCGACCTCGACAAATAACAGCCCCATACGGAGAGAACGCGAGACGGAGCGTTGTTGCCGGAATGTTGCACTTGTGTCTATTGCTATTGTTAGCAGTAAAAATGACAACAGCGCCGTGTTATTCACCAGAGCGTCCTTGTCCGTTTACAAATCGCCCACACGTATTTTATACATGATGTGTACTTATCGCACACTACAATAAGGGTGTGGGGGGGGGGAATATAGTTAAAAGTCAAAAACACTATAAATTCGAGTGATCAATAAAAACGCAAGGTTACACTAATAAATCTAATTTTAGAATACACAAAATTTTCACACATCCATCTTTAGCGTGCTCCCCCCACCCTTTTAGTCGGTACACAAAAACAATCGAATCTACGCTGCTTTTGTCGCTTTGACTAACACTTTCAAGCACCCTCATCGCGCAATGTTGCCGTACCATTAAAACAGTGGAATGAGAAAAACTATAAATGGAACTATGTTAGAGTGAAATAGGTAGAGATGGGTCGGTAAATTACTCAAACGTTGCAGTTGTGTAATTTGTTTCGTAGAAATCCGAGGCTCTGACCTAGCAAGAGCTCCGGTTGCTCTCGCTACATTCAATTCAAGTATGAGCAGCTGTGAATAACAATTGTTAATTCTCATTTTAAAAAGAGCAACGCTGACCTTGATATTACAAATAACACAAAAATTTATAAAAAAAAAGTGGGCAGATGATTTTCTAACAAAAGTTAGGTTATTTTAAGACCATGACCTACTCACGTATATGATTAAATCTAAAGGGGAAGGGTATTTATTGACCTTTCAAGGTGTGACAAACTCGTAACACCAAAAATAATGGAAATTGCGTTAAGTTGTTAATTTTACTAATTTTTGCTAAAAATAGAGCCAACTTTACATATTTGGCAGAGTTACAGCTTTTACTACTGAAACCGATGGTTTACAAATTTAGATCTGCATCTTAAAAACCATTAAAATTTGTAAATGTACATTAATAAATTTGGCGCCTGTTTTGCACATTCTTATCAGGGGAGTGCTAATGGATAATTTCTATACAATTGTTGTTACTTGGGCTAAAAGGATGTCATTAATCATGGATTAAAGGTTGAAGTTAATTATAATAATCGCAAATTACGATTTTTTAAAAGTGTTAACGCGTTAATTCACAAAAAATTACAACTAATTACCTGCAACTTGTTTGTGCAGCCGTCGGACCTGAAAATTATTCCCAAAGGAAACAAAACAAGACTTTTATTACTTTTAATCCAAAACAAATACATGTAACATACGTTACACCTCGACAACATGGTTATAGCCCAAAGTGAGAATTATGAGCAATTGTGATTTATAACCCGGTTGGGAAAAGCTTTTACTTATTGACCAAATTTCACGACTAAATGAAAAAAATCTTAATTTACATATCAAGGAGATATCCATATTTACCTTACAATTGTTAAAATTATGATTTATAGCCCACTTTTAAAAACGCCATATTGAAAGACTGTTATTTTAAATTCAATTTCATTACAATCTTAAACCCGTTATCTTGAAAACATCTATTTACAGTATAATTTCCATAATTAATGAGTAATTTGTAAACAGCATGAATTAACGTAAACAGTATTTGCTGCGATTCAGAATTAGCAGCCCAATTAACGCGAAAAAAAAAAGATTTCTTAATTTAAACTTGTAACTGTCGCCATTTTAATGCGACATACTGTGAAATACGTATTTATAGTGAGTCATTTGTGTTTTCGTAGTGGGTCACGTGTGTCTCGACTCACCAGTGGGTCACGTGTGTCTCGGCTCACCAGTGGGTCACATTTGCGTTTTACTGTTGAATCAAATACAAATTGACGAACCTGTGAGTCACACTCGTGTTTTTAATGCAAAAGTGTGATCCACCGGTAAAACACTTGTGTTTCAGTATTTTATCGAATAAAGCATGACCCACACCGGTGGGTCACACTTGCATTTTACTGTTGAATTAAATACAGACTGGCCAACCTGTGAGTCACACTCGTGTTTTTAATGCATAAGTGTGAACCACCGGTGAGACACTTGTGTTCTAGTATTTTATCGAATAAAGCGTGGGTCACACTTGCGTTTTACTGTTGAATCAAACACAGACTGACCAACCTGTGAGTCACCAATGTGTTTTTAACGCAGAAGTGTAATCCACCGGTGGGTCACACTTGCGTTTTACTGTTGAATTAAATACAGGCTGACCATCCTGTGAGTCACACTTGTGTTTTTAACGCATAAGTGTGATCCACCGGTGGGTCACACTTGCGTTTTACTGTTGAATTAAATACTGGCTGGCCATCCTGTGAGTCACACTTGTGTTTTTAACGCATAAGTGTGATCCACCGGTGGGACACTTGTGTTTTAGTATTTTATCGAATAAAGTGTGATCCTCCGGTGGGTCACACTTGCACTTTATGTTGAATTAAATACAGGCTGACCAACCTGTGAGTCACACTAGTGTTTTTAATGCATAAGCGTGATCCACAAGTGAGAAACTTGTGTTTCAGTATTTTATCGAATAAAGCGTCACACTTGCGTTTTACTGTTCAATCAAATACAGACTGACCAACCTGTGAGTCACCCATGTGTTTTTAACGCATAAGTGTAATCCACCGGTGGGTCACACTTGCGTTTTACTATTGAATTAAATACAGGCTGACCATCCTGTGAGTCACACTTGTGTTTTTAACGCATAAGTGTGATCCACCGGTGGGTCACACTTGCGTTTTACTGTTGAATTAAATACTGGCTGACCATCCTGTGAGTCACACTTGTGTTTTTAACGCATAAGTGTGATTCACCGGTGGGACACTTGTGTTTTAGTATTTTATCGAATAAAGTGTGATCCTCCGGTGGGTCACACTTGCACTTTATGTTGTATTAAATACATGCTGACCAACCTGAGTCACACTCGTGTTTTTAATGCACAAGCGTTGATCCACAAGTGAGAAAATTGTGTTTCAGTATTTTATCGAATAAAGCACGACCCACACCGGTGGGTCACACTTGCATTTTACTGTTGAATTAAATACAGACTGGCCAACCTGTGAGTCACACTCGTGTTTTTAACGCATAAGTGTGATCCACCGGTGGGACACTTGTGTTTTAGTATTTTATCGAGTAAAGCGTGACCCTCCGGTGGGTCACACTTGCATTTTACTGTTAAAGTAAATACAGGCTGACCAACCTGTGAGCCACACTCGTGTTTTTAATGCATAAGTATGATCCACCGGTGAGACACTTGTGTTTCAGTATTTTATTGAATAAAGTGTGGGTCACACCGATGGGTCACACTTGCATTTTACTGTTGAATTAAATACAGACTGGCCAACCTGTGAGTCACACTCGTGTTTTTAATGCATAAGTGTGATCCACCGGAGAGACACTTGCGTTTTAGTATTTTATCGAATAAAGCGTGGGTCACACTTGCGTTTTACTGTTGAATCAAATACAGACTGACCAACCTGTGCGTCACCCTTGTTTTTAACGCATAAGTGTAATCCACCGGTGGGTCACACTTGCGTTTTACTGTTGAATTAAATACTGGCTGACCATCCTGTGAGTCACACTTGTCTTTTTAACGCATAAGTGTGATCCACCGGTGGGACATTTGTGTTTTAGTATTTTATCGAATAAAGCGTGACTCTCCGGTGGGTCACACTTGCATTTTACTGTTGAATTAAATACAGGCTGACCAACCTGTGAGTCACACTTGTGTTTTTAACGCATAAGTGTAATCCACCGATGGTTCACACTTGCGTTTTACTGTTTAATTAAATACAGGCTGACCAACCTGTGAGTCACACTTGTGTTTTTAACGCATAAGTGTGATTATCCGGTGCGTCGCTTACGTTTTAGCGTTTTATCGAATAAAGCGTGAGCTAACGGTGAGTTATCTTAACCACTTCAGTTTTACTGCTGTAACAGAATAGAGTGTCTAACCTGTGGGTCGCACTTTTTTTTTTGTTTTTAACATATAAGTGTAATCCACCAGTGGATCACTTACATGACCCACCAATTCATAACATTATGACTTATAGCCCACTTTTAAAAACGCCGTATTGCAAAATTGCTATTTTAAGTTCAATTTCATTAGAATTTTGAACCCGTTATCTCCAAAATATCTATTTACCGTATAATTTCCATAATTAATAGGCAATTTGTAAGCAGCATGAATTAACGTTACCAATATTTCATACGATTCAGAATTAACAGCCCAATTATCGTGAAAAAAATTTCTTAATTTAAACTTGTAACTGTCGCCATTTTAACACAACATATTGTAAAATACGTATTTATAACGCAATTTCGTCTGGAAAAAATAGTTTTATAAAAAATATTGCATTTGAATTTCGTACTCGCGTTTTTAACGCATAATCGTGAACCACCGGTTAGTCATTTGTGTTTTCGTAGCGGGTCACATTTGTCTTGCTTCGCCAGTGCGTCACACTTGGTTTTACTGTTGTATCGAATACAGACTGACCAACCAGTGAGCCACACTTGTGTTTTTATGCATAAGTGCGATCCACCGGAGAAACACTTGTGTTTTAGTATTTTATCGAATAAAGCGTGACCCACCGGTGGGTCACACTTGCGTTTTACTGTTGAATCAAATACAGACTTACCAACCTGTGAGTCACACTTGTGTTTTTAACGCATAAGTGTGATCCACCGGTGGGACAGTTGTGTTTCAGTATTTTATTGAATAAAACATGACCCACCGGTGGGTCACACTTAAATTTTACTGTTGAATTAAATACAGACTGGCCAACCTGTGAGTCACACTCGTGTTTTTAATGCATAGGTGTGATCCACCGGTGAGACACTTGTGTTTTAGTATTTTATCGAATAAAGCGTGGGTCACATTTGCGTTTTACTGTTGAACCAAATACAGACTGACCAACCTGTGAGTCACACTTGTGTTTTTAACGCATAAGTGTAATCCACCGGTGGGACAGTTGTGTTTAAGTATTTTATTGAATAAAACATGACCCACCGGTGGGTCACACTTAAATTTTACTGTTGAATTAAATACAGACTGGCCAACCTGTGAGTCACACTCGTGTTTTTAACGCATAAGC
Organism: Vesta saturnalis; assembly: GCA_036346205.1. Taxonomy (NCBI): domain Eukaryota; kingdom Metazoa; phylum Arthropoda; class Insecta; order Coleoptera; family Lampyridae; genus Vesta; species Vesta saturnalis. Next base: position 414,395 of record JARFJB010001678.1, read on the forward strand.
GTGATCCACCGGTGAGTCACTTGCGCTTTAGTATATCGAATAAAGCGTGGGTCACATTTGCGTTTTACTGTTGAACCAAATACAGACTGACCAACCTGTGAGTTTTACTGCTGTAACAGAATAGAGTGTCTAACCTGTGGGTCGCACTTTTTTTTTGTTTTTAACATATAAGTGTAATCCACCAGTGGATCGATGGGTTTGTTTTGACCCACTAGTGGGTCACACTTGCCTTTTACTGTTGTGCCGAAAATAGCTTGACAAATCTGTAAGTTACACTTGTGTTTTTAACACATAAGTGTGACGCTTCGATTTTACTGTTGTATCGAACAGACTGATCTACCTATGAGTCACACTTGTGCTTTACTGTTTTATACAATAAAGTGTAACCAACCGGTGGTTTACACTTACGTTTTAGTATTTTATCGAATAAACTGGTTTTATCGAATGTCGATATATTTATTTTAAAAGCTCTAGATAGAAAAATCTCTATCTACAGTCCAACTTCATTAATACTAATAATATTGGCAAGGAAATGCCAAATTTTATAAAAAAGTATATTTAACCCGTTGTTTTAACAATATATATTTACAGTAATAATTTCGTGAATTAATAGGCATGAACTAATGTTAACAATATTGTATGCGATTCGGAAAAAACAGCCCAATTTTCGTGAAATATTGCAAAATATGGATTTATAGGCCAATTTAGCAAGTAAGGATTTACCTTTTGGTAAAATATGGCCCCAACATCTAAGATCCGTTTGAGAAATTTGTGCCAACATTTACGGTCTTTCTTGAATGGGCGATTCTTCCAACACCAAGATCCTTTTGGCAGGACATTGACCCAACATCTTGAAATAAGGGACGTATTCTTGAAATCGTCCTAACATTTAACGTCTTTTTGAGAATTTCTTGTTCCAACATCTAGAAATATGGTCCTTTTGTAGGGATGATACTTCAAAATTTCCCAACATCCAACTTCCTTTTGATAGGATATACACCCAAAATTTTTTAATAAGGAAGATATTCTTAGAATCGTTCTAACATGTAATGTCTTTTTAACACATTTTCCCCAAAACCTGGAAATAAAGAGTTTTCTGGTAGTATCTTAAAACAGAAATCACTAAGCCCGAAGGTCCTCACATTCATACGTTTGCAAAATGTTTTAGTTGGCCAGTTAAACTCGTGTACTTTACAAATGAAATATGACAACAGTGATCACTTCGAACCCTGATTTTGCGCAAGCGCACTAACCAGATTCTTAAAATTGTTTATCGTTTTCTACATACAATTGTTATTAACTTTTTTATTTGTAATTTTACAATTGGCTTTCATTTTGTAAATAAAATATTCTCTTAGTTTCACTTTAATCTGGTTTTATTCGTTTAATACTTACAAGATGTACATAAAAATATGGTTTTATATTTTAAAACAGGTGAAAGGTATTTGAAAACACGTTAATGGCTCATGTTGCCTTAAGGCAATGCCAAAAAATGGCATGCTTATTACAGAGAAATTCCAAGAAAAACAAGTGTAATAACAAAAACATGCCTGTTTGCGAAACTATTGTTTCTTGGTGTTGATTGGCGACATGCTTTTACATGTCAAACTTGTCTTCTTTGTTTACATGTTTGGTGCATGGTTAGTTTCTTGTTTGCATCTTAAACACTTTGTTTAGTTTTTTTAGTTTGGACGTTGGGTTGTTGCAGTTGCGTTTATTGGATAATTTGCTGGTTTGTTTTTCTAGTTTCTTGGCTGTTTTGGCTAGATTGATTTGTTTATTTGTGTGTTTGAAAGTTTGTGCGTTGTAAGCGACTAAGTATTTGTTGGCTAGTTTGGTGATGTTTTGAGTGTTTCTATGTTTGAGGGTCTTTAATTGTTTGATTGTTTCCTAGTTGTTTGTGGTGATGACTAAAGTTTTTAATTTGTTTGCTTTAGGTTTTTTTATATGTTTACTTGATTGCATGTTTGTATGTTAGTTAGTATGCCTGTTCGCACGTATGCGTTTTGTAGTATATTGGTGTTTGTGTGTCAAGTAGTTTGTTTAGTTTCTTAGATTTGTTTAGGTTAACTTTTATACAAGGTGTGATATACTGTGTGTGGGACCAAAAGGGATCTTTTTTAAATGCAGCTTAGTTTTTAAATTGTTTCAAGGTTTCTATCATGCACTCATGTGTTTGTGGGGGGTGGGTGGGCGGATGTGTCTGCGTGCGTGAGCGCATGTGTGCGTGCGTGCGAGTGTGAGTGAGTGAATGGGTGAGTTAGTGTGAGAGTGAGTTAATGTGAGTGAGTTAGTATGAGTGAGTTTGTGTGGGTCTGAATCAGAGTGAGTGTGTGTGTGCGTGCGTGCATGCCTGAGCGTGCATGCTAAAGTATATTTGTGAACATGTAGAAATAACCCTACAGCAAACAAATTAATAACGTTAGCCAACAGTACAGAAATAAGCAAACAAGTAAAAACCTACAAGCGTACAAACACTCAAACATCCACAAAAACATTAACAAACTAGTGAACAAACACACAAACTTGCAAACATACAAATCAAACTAGCCAAATCAAAAAAAACAAGTAACTAGGAAAAACAAACCAGTAAATCATCCAACAAAAGTGAATGCAACAGTCACACACGTAAACAACCCAATGTTCAAAATAAGGTATTTATCAAACAAGCAAGAACCTAATCATGCACCAAACGTGTAAGAAACAAACAAACTGGTTAATACGCAAATATACAAATACTCCAAAAGCGTACACCAAAAAAAAAAGCTATAGATAGACATACAATGCTAAGTAAATGTGACGATAATTGTTGAATGAATGAGTAATCAAAACGGAGTGTAGCAAACAAATGTATTAATTAAGTACACAAACCTTCCCCATGAAATTCTTTATTGAGATAAATATAAATGTAACTGATCTAAAAGCGACATGTTTCGACAATTATATTGTCATCATCAGGCTATTAAAATTACATATAAAATTAGACTGTTTTCTACAGCATTATCGTTATGAAAGTACTTCAGTTGTAAAGTTAACATAACAGTCACGTCATTCCCTTGCGGGGTAGACAAAACAATATCTGCCATGTTTCCCCTTGCTCCCTAGCTTCCGCAAGATTCATTCATTGGTTCTGACATGCCCTTTTATTTTCAGAACTCCTTACCTTTCTTTCATCATACATTCTGCTGCATTCAGTCAAGTTTTACGCGGCCTATCGAGCTCGGCCTTACCAGCACATATATGTGAGGACCGAGCTAGTAGCGTAGTGGTGACACGACCCTCTTAGCATTTGGGAGGTAATGGGTTCGATTCCCGTTACCGTCTACCTTGTATGAGTTTTTTCAGGTTTTCCACATACACATGTAGCGGCATGGTCACTGCATATACGCATACCATTTCTCCCCCATTCCTTCCGGTCCTATCCTGACCACACCCATCTTTAATCCCACCATGCATATATAGTGCAGCTCACAGAAGCCCTCCCCTACTACATTTTCTGAACCGTTTAAGAAAAAATTGAAACTCGGCACACAAAAATTATACTAAAAATAGTATGTTTTGGTGAATTTGTCATGTCAGTAAAGTCCAATATGGCGGCTGGGCACCATATTGAATTTTTCTTAAATGGAAATAGGGGTTGTGCGGTACATCAAATGAAAGCCTTTAACGAATACTAACTAATCCCCAAGTTTCACTTTTTTAATATTGCCGAAAACAAAATGGCGGCGGAATAAAGTTTAAACGCTCGGTCCATGATTTTCTTGAATTTTTTAAAATAAAAAAAAAATTTTTATTTTAAAATTATTATTATTAATATTAAGCATTATTATAAGGCGAATTCGAACATAAAAATAAGTCAATGGCAACACTCATAAAACACAGCAGATATAAGAACAAAAATATTTTTTTAAATGTCACTAAAACAACTATTCTAAAAAACTGACGTCTATACAATGTGTTTACAAGTTTTCTTTTGTTTAACACCAGGTGACTGGATTGACAATTTTATTTTTGACAAACATTTCATTCGCAAAGTAATAGTATAGGAGCTGTGGTCACTTTTTGTTTGTTTTTTACTGGTCGTTTAAACTTTAATCCGCCGCCATTTTGTTTGTGGCAATATTAAAAAAGTGAACTTGGAGATTAGTTAGTATTCGTTAAGGGCTTTCATTTGATGTACCGCACAACCCCTATTTCCATTAAAAAAATTCAATATGGCGCCCAGCCGCCATATTGGACTTTACTGATAATGACAAATTTACCAAAACATACTACTTTTAGTATAATTTTTGTGTGGCAAATTTCAAATTTTTTTCTTAAACGGTTCAGAAAATATTGTAGTATACGTAATGTATGTATGTATGCTGGGAATCAATGATTGTGGCTGAAGGAGCTTGGAAAGCGCAAACATCCCGCCCTCCTCTTTGGGCAGGGAATGAAATACGTAACCTTTCTTTTCCTATATGTGAGTGAAGTAAGAGGTAAGGTAAGTTGTAAAGTTTCATGTTCAAATTTTATAATTTTAGTAGCCTGATGATGACAATATAATTGTCGAAACATGATGCTTTAAGATCAGTTACATTTTTATTTATCTTACTAAAGAATTTCATGGAGAAGATTTTGTGTACTTAATTCACACATTTGATGTAAAAGCTAGTCGTCAATCAACACCAAGAAGCAAACCACCATACGCAAACACATAAAACAAATACGTTAATCCAACAGACATGTGTCTTGAATTTGACCTTTACATTTTTTTGGTGATCACATAGTAAGTATAAGTCACTGGTTTTTCTTGGAATTTCCCTGTAAAAAGTATTTTTATGGCATTGGCTTAAGGCAGTATTAGACATTAACGTGTTTTCAAATACCTTTCACCTGTTTTAAAGAAGAAAACCAGATTAAAGTGAAATAAGAGAACACTGTATGGTAACAAAGTAAAGCAGCGGTTAACAAAATGAAAGACAACTGTAAAATTACAAACCAAAAAGTTAATAACAACTGTATGTACAGTCATAAAACATTTTAAGAATCTAGTTAGTGCGCATGCGCAAAAATATGATTTGAAGTGATCAATGTTCTCGTATTTCACTTGTAAAGAACATGAGGTTAACTATCCAACTAAAACATTCTGCAAACATAAGAATGTGAGGGCCTTCGGGCTTAGTGATTTCTAGGACGATTTCAAGAATATGTCCCTTATTTCTAGACGTTGGGCCAATGCCCTCTCAAAAGGGTGTTGGGAAAATTTCAAAATTCACCCCTCCAAGAAAGAAAAGAATCTTAGATGTTAAGGGCATATTTTACCAAAAGGACTTATGCTGTGGCAATTTCAAGTATCATCTGCAATTTAAAAAATCTCTCAAACGGGCCTTCCTACATATTTGTTAAATAACCTGAGATGTTATGCCCTCTCAAAAGGACTTCAGCGATCAGTTAACACACGGAAGATATCTACACAACACCAAAAATTTGACATTTTAGTCAGTGAAATACACCTACATAACGCCCAAATTTATTTTTCCTTTCAGTATATTTATTTTTAACTCCATCGACTGTTATGTTAGCTAATTGTAATCGATAAAAAAACTGATGATGGCATCTAGTCTTACATTGTTAAGCTTCGGCGTTTTAGGCATTCGGCGTTTTGGTCATTGCTGGCGTAATAGCCCAACGATAAAATACGGCGCATTCGGCGGAATGGTCTTCGGCGATTTGCGCACATTCGGCGTAATGGTTCAATATTAAAATTCAGCGAATGGCCGCAGTCGGCGGAATGATTGTCGGTATTTTGGTTACGTTCGGCGTTTTGGAACATTAGAATATAGATTCTGTGCAATGTCCTAGACTCATTTGATTCAGATAATTGCGAATATTTAATATTGACGATTATGTAGTTGTTAAATATGACGATATTACATATCCAGATATTGTTAAATATTTACGCAAAAATGAAGCTTTTGTCGGCATTATAACTCCTAGTATGTGTGACTGGATGTGATAAAAAAGACAGTACTGGTTGAGTCAACGATAGAGTAAAGTAAACTGGTGATTTATGGATAAACATTGCCAAAAAAATGTATCTACCATATTATATCATCAGTGTGCGCATTTTAAAATTATTCTTGACTATACATAAGAAGAAATGTAATGGGGTAAGATCACACGACCTTGGAGGCCACTGGACAAAACTTCCAAGCCAAATCCATTTTTGTTGATAATTACCATGTAAAAATTCATGTACCTCGTGATAATAGTGCGGAGGGCACCGTCCTGTTGTCTGATTCGACAATTGATTGTAACGTTTTACATGATATTGATATCCGATGACTACTAACATGCGGGTTTTCTTCAGTATAAAGCAAAATCCCAAGTTCTTTTTCTTGGTGATTGGTATTTCTATTCACCACGTTTTATATAACCAACACTGCCAGTAGAATCAAACCTCTCCATCAAATTTCAAAAGTGAGCCGAGTGGGTTGGCGTTGAGCAGGATACTTCATTCTGTATAACCTTTGAGAGCAAGAAGACAATTTTTAAGGCTCTCCTAACATATAAACCATATCAATTAATACCGGTGTGAAGAGAGCAGATAATAGCAGTCAATTTTAACGAAAACAGCCGAACGTCCAGGACCGTAGCAGGCATATTTGTCGAATTACTAGCTGCTAGCAGATACGTTTCCTGCAGCTACAGATACTGTTAGGCACATTTGTAATTGTATTCGTTGTATTGGGAAACAATACAAGTATCCCTTATAAGCGAAATCAAAAAGGACTAGTATGGTAGAATTCAACCAGTCCTCCTTTGAAAAATCATAAAAAATAGTCTAATAGATGCCCAACCACAATATTGGTAACATAAATCGCAAATGTGACAAACATGATTTGCCTAGGTGTAATCTGTCTTTGAAACCACCTTTTGAGGTTTGGCACATATCAGACTGCAACTACGTTACTTATCTATACATGAGTATTTCTTGCGGCATACATGAACCAAAATATCGTTCCAAGTGTAAAGAAGCCGTAATAGAACAAAAAGCTAATGTTACTCAAAGTCGTTAGTAGCTCTAATTTAATGCACTTACCGAACTTTTCTTGAATTTCACATATTCTAAGATGTTATGGTTCCTTGTTAAACAAAATACCTACCACTGAGAAAGGGCAGTGACACGATAAGATCTCTATTTTTTATGAATTTTTAAAGAAAATGGGCTGGAATTTACCCCCCGCCCCCAACCTCTGTACAAATCGTTGCTACTAATAGTGGATGCTTGAGTTTTGTTGGTATTATACTAAAAGCGCCAAGTGACAATACGAGAACTATAGTTTTTTATGAATTTATAAAGTGGGGTGTAATTTACCTCCCCCCCATTCCTTTCCAAATTCATGTCGCTAAAAGGGGATGCTTGTATTGTATTGGTAGATATTCTACTAAAAGCACAAAGTGACAGGATGAGAACTGTATTTTTAATGAATTTATAAAGGAAATGGGGTTGTATTTAACCCCCTCAGTCCCTTTGCAAATTGATGCCTCTAAATGGGGATGCTTGTGTTGTGTTGGTAGGCATTACACTAAAAGCGCAAAGTGACTGGATGGGAAATGTATTTTTTATGAATTTATAAAGGAAATGGGGTGGAATTTAATCCCCTCAGTCCCTTTGAAAATCGATGCCACTAATACGAGATGCTTGTGTTGTGTTGGCAGAAACAATACTAAAAACGCAAAGTGACAGGGTGAGAACTACATTTTTAATGAATTTATGAAGGAAATGGAGTGGAATTTAACCCACTCAGCCCCTTTGAAAATTGATGTTACTAAATGGGGATGTTTGTGTTGTGTTGGTAGCCATTATACTAAAAAAACGCAAAGTGACTGGATGAGAAATGTATTTTTATGAATTTATAAAGGAAATGGGGTGGAATTTAACCCCATCAGTCCCTTTGAGAATCGATCCCACTAATACGGGATTCTTGTGTTGTGTTGGTAGAAACAATACTAAAAACGCAAAGTGACAGGGTGAGAACTATATTTTTTATGAAATTATAAAGGAAATGGAGCGGAATTTAACCCACTCAGTTCCTTTGCAAATTGGTGCCACTAAATGGGGATGCTTGTGTTGTGTTGGTAGCCATTATACTAAAAGCGCAAAGTGACTGGATGAGAAATGTATTTTTTATGAATTTATAAAGGAAATGGGGTGAAATTTAAACCCCTCAGTCCCTTTGAAAATCGATGCCACTAATACGAGATGCTTGTGTTGTGTTGGCAGAAACAATACTAAAAACGCAAAGTGACAGGGTGAGAACTACATTTTTAATGAATTTATGAAGGAAATGGAGTGGAATTTAACCCACTCAGCCCCTTTGAAAATTGATGTCACTAAATGGGGATGTTTGTGTTGTGTTGGTAGCCATTATACTAAAAAAACGCAAAGTGACTGGATGAGAAATGTATTTTTATGAATTTATAAAGGAAATGGGGTGGAATTTAACCCCATCAGTCCCTTTGAGAATCGATCCCACTAATACGGGATTCTTGTGTTGTGTTGGTAGAAACAATACTAAAAACGCAAAGTGACAGGGTGAGAACTATATTTTTTATGAAATTATAAAGGAAATGGAGCGGAATTTAACCCACTCAGTTCCTTTGCAAATTGGTGCCACTAAATGGGGATGCTTGTGTTGTGTTGGTAGCCATTATACTAAAAGCGCAAAGTGACTGGATGAGAAATGTATTTTTTATGAATTTATAAAGGAAATGGGGTGAAATTTAAACCCCTCAGTCCCTTTGAAAATCGATACCACTAATCGGAATGCTAGTGTTGTGTTGGTAGAAACGGTACTAAAAGCGCAAAGTGACAGGATAGAACTATATTTTTTATGAATTTATAAAGGAAATGGAGTGGAATTTAACCAACTCAGCCCCTTTGCAAATTGATGCCACTAAATGAGGATGCTTGTGTTGTGTTGGTAGAAACAATACTAAAAACGCAAAGTGACAGGGTGAGAACTATATTTTTATGAACTTATAAAAGAAATGGAGTGGAATTTAACCCATCAGCCCTTTGCAAATTGATGCCACTAATGGGTGCTTGTGTTGTGTGTGAAAATACTAAAAGCGCAAAGTGACGGATGAGAATGTATTTTTATGAATTTATAAAGGAAATGAGGTGGAATTTAACCCCTCAGTTCCTTTGCAAATTGATGCCACTAAATGGGGATGCTTGTGTTGTGTTGGTAGCATTATACTAAAAGCGCAAAGTGACAGGATGGGAACTGTATTTTTTTATATGAATTTATAATGGAAATGGGGTGAAATTTAACCCCTCAGTCCCTTTGAAAATCGATACCACTAATTCGGAATGCTAGTGTTGTGTTGGTAGAAACGGTACTAAAAGCGCAAAGTGACAGGATAGAACTATATTTTTTATGAATTTATAAAGGAAATGGAGTGGAATTTAACCAACTCAGCCCCTTTGCAAATTGATGCCACTAAATGAGGATGCTTGTGTTGTGTTGGTAGAAACAATACTAAAAACGCAAAGTGACAGGGTGAGAACTATATTTTTTATGAACTTATAAAGGAAATGGAGTGGAATTTAAGCTGCTCAGCCCCTTTGCAAATTGATGCCACTGAATGGGGCTGCTTGTGTCCATGATACTAAAAGCACAAAGTGACTGGATGAAAAATGTATTTTTTATGAATTTATAAAGGAAATGAGGTGGAATTTAACGCCCTCAGTCTCTTTGCAAATCGATGCCACTAATACGAGAAGCTTGTGTTGTGTTGGCAGAAACAATACTAAAAACGCAAAGTTACAAGGCGAGAACTACATTTTTTATGAATTTATCAAGGAAATAGAGTGGAATTTAACCCACTCAGCCCCTTTGCAAATTGATGTCACTAAATGGGGATGCTTGTGTTGTGCTGGTAGCCATTATACTAAAATCGCAAAGTGGCTGGATGAGAAATGTATTATTTATGAATTTATAAAGGAAATGGGGTGGAATTTAACCCCCTCAGTCCATTTGCAAATCGATGCCACTAATACGAGATGCTTGTGTTGTATTGGTAGAAACAATACTAAAAACGCAAAGTGACAGGGTGAGAACTACATTTGTTATGAATTTATGAAGGAAATGAAGTGGAATTTAACCTACTCAGCCCCTTTGCAAATTGATGCCACTAAATGGGGCTGCTTGTGTTGTGTTGTCCCCATTATACTAAAAGCGTAAAGTGACTGGATGAGAAATGTATTTTTTATGAATTTATAAAGGAAATGGGGTGGAATTTAACCCCCTCAGTTCCTTTACAAATCGATACCACGATGCTTGTGTTGTGTTGGTAGAAACAGTAGGTACTAAGTGACAGGATGAGAACTATATTTATTATGAATTTATAAAGAAAATGGAGTGAATTTAACCCACTCAGCCCCTTTGCAAATTGATGCCACTAAATGGGGATGCTTGTGTTGTGTTGCTAACCATTATACTAAAAGCGCAAAGTGACTGGATGAGTAATGTATTTTTTATGAATGTATAAAGGAAATGGGGTGGAATTTAACCCCCTCAGTCCCTTTGCAAATCGATCCCAGTAATACAGGATGCTTGTGTTGTGTTGGTAGAAACAATACTAAAAACGCAAAGTGACAGGGTGAGAACTATATTTTTTATCAACTTATAAATGAAATGGAGTGGAATTTAACCCACTCAGCCCCTTTGCGAATTGATGCCACTAAATGGGGCTGCCTGTGTCCATTGTACTAAAAGCGCAAAGTGACTGGATGAGAAATGTGTTTTTTTTTTTTTTGTTAGTATGCTTACTAGTTAGAATGCTTATTGTTAGTGTTGCTTATTATTAATGCTTATTCCTGTGGACTGTTCAGGAGTCTGCTTCCTCTTCAGTCCTGGGTCTTTTGTGTGATAGTGGGGTTATATTGTTGTGTGTATTGTATATGTGCATACAATGTAGTGTGTGGTGTTTAGTGTAAGTAATTATTACTATAATATATTACATTATTTTTGTTTGGATAGAGTGTATGTGTGGTGTGTATGTGAAGGGCGTGGTGTGTATTGGCTCGATTCCTTGGGCGTTGCAGTGGTTGTCTTCGATTTTATCTCAGGGCATATGGGATGTCATCAAGGAGTTCCTCGAATTCTTCGGGGAGGTTTTCAATGTTTTGGGTCAGGATGGTTGGAGGGTGCTTGAATTTATTTTTCGGTTTTTCCTGTGGGTTCTTATGTATTGGATGTGGGTAAGGGTGTATGTGAGGTGCGTAGGATGTTTTGGTAGCTTCTGTTTCGCCGAATATCCTACGGAGTGTGTAGTTTGTTTGCAGTGTTTTGAGGCGTTGTGTGATAGGTATGATGTTAGCGTGTTGTATGGTGAGGTCGTTGGGTGTTCTATAGTGTAGTCGGTGTATTCTTCGTAGGACTCGGCGTTCACAAGAGGCTATGGAATTTAGATCTTTGGGTTTTAGGGTAGCGTACAATGGCGCACGGTAATCTATGACGGGCCGTATGAATGTTTTGTAGGTATGTTGTAGGGTTTCGGGTTGACAACCTCCTATTCGTCCCCTAAGGGCGGCCAGGAGGTTGGATCGGTTCCGTACTTTGTTTAGGGTCTTGTTCAGGTCGGCGTTCCAGTTAAGGCTTTTGGTAAATGTGACTCCTAGGTATGTTATGTCGTCAAGTATCGGTAATCGTTCCCCTTGCAGGGAAATGTTTACGTCGTTTTTGGAGAGTAGTTTGTGTCGGGTGTAGTTAGGGTGTCGGAATAGAATGGCTTGTGTTTTGGTGGGGTTTATGGAGACTCTCCATTGGTTGGCCCAATTGGAGAAGTTCCGTAGGGTACTGGACATGCTGTCGGAGGCGTTCTTTGTTGACCGATTAGCTGCCCAGAAGGCAGTGTCGTCGGCAAACTGTGCCAGGGATACTCCGGGCGTTGTTACAATGGGGATATCATTGGCGAAGATAAGGTATAGTATGGGTGCTAAGGCAGAACCCTGGGGTACGCCTGTTTGGGGGGTGAAATTCTGTGAAAGGGATGAACCCACTCGGACTCGTACCGTCCTATCTGTTAGATACGACAGTAGGAGCTTCGTGAGCTCGGGGGGGATACCTAATGCTTGAATTTTGTGAACTAGACCCGCATGCCAGACTCTGTCAAAGGCCTGCTTTATGTCTAAGAACACGGCGAGGTTACAGTGGCGGTGGTTAAATGCTCGTGAGGTTTCTGTTAGGAGTTTTAGCAAAGGGTCCTGACAGGTTCTATTAGGTCGAAAGCCGAACTGGCTGTCGGGTAAGAGGTTATTGGATTCTAAGTGCTCTCCCAGCCTTCGGGCTAGGATCTGCTCTAAGCATTTCCCTAGGCAGCTGAGGAGAGAGATGGGCCTGTAGGATGAGGGTTCTGTCAGGTCGGAGGAATTTTTGGGAATCATGACGGTCGAGGCGGATTTCCACACCGTCGGGAAGTACGAAAGGGAGAGGCATTTGTTATATATGGACGTTAGGCGTCTGATCGCAGGGGGTGGTAGGTGTCTCAGTATAAGTCTATTGAGTCCGTCTTGTCCGGGAGCGGATATTTTACCTTTTTGGAAGTAGTTGAGGGTTTGAGCGTGAGTAATTGGGCTGAAAAACGGATCATTATCATCCAGGATTTTCTCGGGTAATTCGGAGTTTTTGAAATCCTCAAGGTCTTGCTCTAGACGATTTTTAAAGTCGTCGTCGAACGAGGGATCATTAGGTGAAGTATAGACAGATTGGAGGTGGTGGCGAAAAATTTCGGCTTTTTCTTGATCGGTGGAGATTAGGTTACCCTGAGGATCGGTTAGGTGGGACTTGGGTTTGGTTTTTCTTTTGGTGAGAATGTTGAAGGTGTGCCAGAACTTCTTGCCATCTCTATAGTTGAGATTGGAGGTGGCCTGGACCCATTTTCTTTCGGTGTAGGTATTAGTTTCACGCCGAATTAGGGCGTTTAATCGGTTATATTCTGTCTTGAGAGCGGGGTCCCTTGATCTCAGGAATTCGCGATATACTCGTCTCTTCCCTTTGATCAAGGTTACGATGTATTGGGGGAGAGGTTTTCGGGAGATATCTATTGATTTTAAGGGGATTGAGGCTTCGACCGCTTCCGCGATAACGGAAGTTAAGTCGGTGACCGCCTCTCGACATCGTTAGTGTGAATATCGTAAGCCTGAAGGTTATTGGAAATGTATTCGCCAAATACATTCCAATCGGCGTTTTGGAAGTCTTTACGAATAATGTGTGTGGGAGGAGGGGGAGGGACGGGGCCTAGGGAGGTTTTACTAGGAGAGGTAGGTGGTCCGAAGTGATGGTTTCGCCTAGGTGGCAATCGGGGGACATATGTTGTATTAGTGACTCGGTGCATATAATGTGATCGATTATAGAGGCACCTTGATGACTAATAAAGGTAGGATTGGTGTTCCTAATCCGGAACAGTGGTAGGGTAAGAATACTGTGGACTAGGCGGATACCGTTTCTATTGTTCGTGGAATCTCCGAATTGGACGTGTCGGGCATTAAGGTCTCCTAGGAGGATAGCATTGGGTAGGGCGGAGATGTGGTCTAGGAGGTCATTAGAAATGGCTTCTTCTGGAGGATTGTAATAACAGAAAAGGGTGACGGGAAGGGGAAAGTGCACCGTTGCAGCTACACATTCGAGATGCTGCAGGTGCTGCGGAAGAGGATAAGGGGTGGCAGGATATGAATTCTTGATTACGAGGGCTGTGCCTCGCAAACTATTTTGGGCGCTAAATTGAAGGAATGAATTGTAGGAGGCAAATTCAAGGGTACAACGGTTGGTTAGTTTTGTCTCTGTGATGGCCAGGACTTGTATTTGATTTGTGGCTAATAGATTCTTAATGAGGGGGCGCTTCCGACGGACACCCCTCGCATTAATTGTACCTATTATTAGATCCATTGTACTTAGGGAGAGGGAAAGGGATTAGGTTGAGGGGTTAGGGAGTAGGATTAGGATCTAGGATCGGATGTTCTGGGTAGTGATAGCTATACCATTGCCGACAAAGTTGACCCTGGTACGGCGCTTCAAATATTCCCTGGACGTATTGTCGACAGCTTTCGCTATGTCGGCCCTACGGTCAGGAAACAGTTGAATTAGGGTAAGGGTAAGGGAAGCGAGGAAATCGGAAATGGAAAGGGGTGGTTTGGGTTTTTCGTCATCCTCGGTGTCCGACGTGGAAGGGGGGATCGGTTTAGGTACGGCAGTCGCTGCCGCGGTGGTGGGAATCGCACGACGGGTCGCGCAGGAAAAGGAATAGGTAGCGTGAGGTCCACCGCAGTTGTTACACTTTGGTGTATTCACGCGGGTACAGGACGCGGCTTTGTGGTTTTCACCACAGGTGGGGCAACGGAGGGTGCGGGTAGGACATTCCTCAGAAATATGCCCCACCTGCGTGCAAGTGGAGCAATATTTGGGGGTGGGGTTAGGGATCCGGGAAGGTTCGCAGGGATAGTGTCTACCGAAAAGGCAGACACCGTTGGAAAGGAGTTGGTTGAGGGTGGATTGCGACGGGGTAATGATTCTGACAAAGGATGTAGGTGTGTTTGTTATTTTGGAAATGATTCGGATCGCTTTTGTGACTTTAGGAAGGTGGATGGATTGCCGGATCTCTTCTGGGAGGATGTCCTTGTCCACGCCACGGATGACGCAGGAGAAGGACAAGGGTTTAGGGTTGGGATAGGTTGGGGTAGCGGACGTTCGGGGACCTGACAACTGCGACAGCGTCAATGCAGGCTCACCGAAGTGATGCTGCATAGTTCGCTGCATCGTAATTGGCAGGGCCTCGCTCGTTTCCAATAGGCAGGTGCGGTTGTGGTTGAGTTTAATGTTCAACCAGGGGAGACGGAGAGGGACTAAGGCTTGGAATAAGGACTTTTGGGTGTTGAATTTTGGTGGTATATTGCGGATGCAATATCGGGAAGTGGGTTTAACGGTAGAGGAAGGTTTTGGAGAGGGTTTACTGGTAGGGTTAGGTTTAGGATTAGAAGGAGTACGGGAAGTAGAAGGATTAGGGGTTTTAAAAGGGTTGTGCACGGGTTTGAATGAGGGTGGAACGCAGGAGGAGGGGATAGATGACATAGAAGATGCCCTCACTAGAGAAGGAGGAGATGCGGCGGCTGCCGCAAAGGATAAGGAAGGGGGTGGTGTTACAGGTCTGGGTGGCGGGGAACTAGGAGGCGGAGAAGGTAGAGGAGCGACCGTGGCCCGGAGGCCCGGTCTGCCATGTTTTACCATGAGAAATGTATTTTTTATGAATTTATAAAGGAAATGGGGAGGAATTTAACCCTCCCAGTCCCTTTGCAAATCGATGCCACTAATACCAGATGCTTATGTTGTGTTGGTAGAAACAATACTAAAAACGCAAAGTGACATGGTCAGAACTACAATTTTAATGAATTTATGAAGGAAATGGGAGTGGAATTCAACCTACTCAGCCCCGTTGCGAATTGACGCCACTAAATGGGGCTGCTGGTGTCCATTATACTAAAAGCGCAAAGTGACTGGATGAGACTAATGCCACTAATACGGGATGCTTGTGTTGTGTTGGTAAAAGAATACTAAAAACGCAGTGACATGGCGAGAACTATATTTTTTATGAATTTATAAAGGAAATGAAGTGGAATCTAACCCACTTAGCCCCTTTGCAAATCGATGCTACTAAAAGGAGATGCTTTTGTTGTGTTGGTAGACATTATACTAAGAGCGCAAAGTGGCAGGATGAAAAATTTATTTTTATGAATTTATAAAGAAAATGGGGTCGAATTTAACCCTCTCAGTCCCTTTGCAAATCGATGCTACTAAAAGAGATGCTTGTGTTGTGTTGGTAGACATTATACTAAAAGCGCAAAGTGGCAGGATGAGAAATGTATTTTTTATGAATTTATAAAGAAAATGGCGTCGAATTTAACCTCCTCGGCCTCTCCGCAAAGCGATGTCACAGATCTGGAATGCTTGTGTTGTGCGGCTAGACATTATACTAAAAGCACACAATCACAGGTTGAGAACTCTATTTTTTTTTTAATTTGCAAAGGAGAAAGGGTTGAATTCACCTCTAAGTGGTGCTTGATCGTGGTTTCCCAATACCAGGAAAACTATTACAAATGTGTCTAACGGTTTCTGTAGCTGCAGGGAAAGTATCTGCTAGCCGATAGTAATTCTAACAAATTTCCCTACTACGGTCCTGGGCGTTCGTTAAAATTGTCAGGTATCTATTATCTGCTCTCTTCACACCGTTGAATTCATGCACTTTTAGAATAATCCACTATTTTACTATTGAACACACAAAACTTTCACAATCTAACAAATGTAGCAACAGTTTCACAAGTCATGTGGAAAATTGTTTTCATGGCTACTGTGAATAATCACAAGAAACATCATTTAAATATTAATGATCAAAATAACTCAAAAACGGTGAAAAATCAAATGATATACACGACGTTCCATTAAAAAATGCTTATCTTTTTTGCTTTTTTTGAAGACTCTATAGTGAAGAATAATTTTTAAATGCGCACACTTAATAGCCATATAATATGATAAATACATTTTATTGGCAAAGTTTGTCCATAAAGCACCAGTTTACTTTACTCTATCGTTGACTCACCCCGTATATGTCACATTTACGAACAGTGTCATAATTGGAGTCCTCTGCCACAATTTGGCGAAAACTCCATTTTTAGTTTCACAATTAGATACATTTAGATATGATTCTAAATAATAATTTTTTTTGTAAAAATTTAACAATAAACACTGTTGTTTTATATATAGCTTCGTTTATGCAATACATTTAAAACAATAAATTAACCTATTGTGAATCAAACTAAATGCGCATGCTCCATAACCTGTCAGAATTCGGTACAATTACCTTAGTAGTAGATGGCGCTATAAAAATGTTTTGACTCTAGTTTTGTATTTCGAAACAGCTGTATAAATTTAAATTTTGCAAGTGAATGTAGAATTACTTACGGTTAAAACAAGTAAAAACACGTAACAAGAATATTTTTCCCATTTCTAAAGACATTCTGTTTTACAGTATTTTTAGCTTTTTACACTCACAAGTGCTATTGTACGCGTATGCTCTATTTACCCAAGAGAAAAGGTTGTAAAACGACACGAAATCCATTCAAAACTACTCAACGGACATGTATTGTGCGCTTACCGTGTATTTTTTTTAATAAATAACTTTTGAGCTAAATATTCAATTTATGAATAGCAGAAGAATCATATTACTAATACCAACCAAACGAGAAAAAAATTTGTCACTGTAGAGAAACGAAAATAAAATGATTTATTGGTTGAACTTGTTCGGATAGCCATATATCAGTGGTGGTAAAAACACAAATCATTTCAAGATGGCGCGTTTAACGCTCTAAGAGCAATAATAAAAACAAATTAGTTTCTGTGGGGGTAAATCTTTCCCTGTAATGTTTATCCGAATATTTCGATTTTTTAATACCTAAACGTACTTAGCACCCAATTTTTAATAAAACATGTCCAGTAAGAAGTTAGCAATGAAAGTTCGGCAATTTGTAATTTGCATATTTAGTGTGAAGTTGGCGATAACATTAGAGCAATAAATTATAAAAATCTTTTCGAACCTGGCGTAGGTAAATTTTATTATTTAATGGAAAAATTAACACCTTAAAGTATAATTCAAGCAAAAAAAGTAACATATTTCTCATTTTTTTTGTAACCTTGAATGTAGGACTTATG
Source organism: Vesta saturnalis (assembly GCA_036346205.1). NCBI lineage: Eukaryota > Metazoa > Arthropoda > Insecta > Coleoptera > Lampyridae > Vesta > Vesta saturnalis. The sequence continues at coordinate 432,148 of JARFJB010001678.1, forward strand.
TGACGACATCTGTGCGCAATGGAAAGGAGGTTGATTGATAGTCGCCGGATAACGATAAATTGTATTAATTAAAATAGAAAAACAAATTTGTAACATACTTTTTGGTTAACAATTTTGTTAGCTTTAATTACAACTTAAAATGTTGTAGTTTACTAATATACCGGGTGTCAATCAGATTACTATCAAAGCCCTTGTTACTTCAATGAAATTTTCGGTAGTCATATGGTTTGACCGGAAACTCTCTCAACTTTTTATTTTAAACAGCACTCTTTGTTTATTATTTCATTTTTTAATTATACGTAAAAAACAGATATAAAACATGTGTCATACCCTAAACCTACGAAGACAGATTGAAAAATTTCAAGGACAATACGGAAAAAACAACTTTTTGGGGAAAACCGTATTTATTTTTCCACGTAGTCTCCTATCAGCTGTACCCATATAATCCAACGCATTTCAAGATCCAAACCTTCAATTTAACCATTTACAATATTCGATGAAAATTTCCCAGCCAACCATTTCCAGAGATTTAGGACCAAGAAGAAATCCGACGGAGTCAAGTGTGGCGAATGGGGTGTATGTTCAATTAACTGGAATCGTAGTTCGTGCAGTTTCGCCATCGCAATTGCCGACGGATGGGGCGTTATCCTGGTGGTATAAGACCTTTTTCTTTGCCAAATTAGGCCTTTTAGCTTCGATTTCTTTTTTCCGTCTGTCTAATAACGACGTATAATACTCGCTCGTTATTATCAATAAAAATTATTTCTCGGGAATCTCAAAATACGGTATCCATGACTTTACCAGTAGACCGGATCGTCTTTGGTTTCTTTGGAGTTGGCTCTCCACGTTTTGTCCATTGATTTGACTACTCCTTGGTCTCCGGAGTGTAGTGGTGAATCCACGTTTCGTCAGCAGTTGTAAAATGACGCAAAAAATCTTTTTCATTACGTGTGAACATGTCTCGATATTGTTGAGAAATGGTCATTCGAACTTGCTTTTGGGCGATTGTCAGCAGACCCGGCACCCATCTAGCACTAAGTTTTCTCATGTCCAAATGTTGATGTAAGATGGAATGTACAGGTTGTCCCATTTTCGTATGTTTTACGGGATATCTCGCTTATTTTTTTAGGTTAGAACCTTGCGGTTTTCGCGATACCGTGCTATTTTTTAATGAAACCAAAGATGCGCTAATCAAATTTGCCATAGCCATCTTAGTTTGTGTGCTACAAGGTGATTTTGGAAAAATTGCATTTTCAGTCATCCCCTGCAACTCTGTTATTGTCCGACATATTAAAAAAATAAAAACTGATATTTGTAGATTTTTTACGTAGAATCCAGTGGCGTACTCAGATTTTCTTTAGAGGTCACAGTTTTTGAGATATGACATAACCTACTTTTTTTATGAGACACCCTATATATTTTTTTAAAATCTTTTTCCCCTTGCCAAGAGCTTTTCAAAAATATAGCATAGCCTATATTTATTTTTATAAATAACGTGACAAAATGATTTTTTTCTATAATTTACATTAATAATAGTGGATAGCCGTGGGTAACCATGGTAACGCAAAAAACAAAATAATTAACGTTCTGGCATTACTTAGGTATTTGATTTTTGAAGTTTCTGCTTCTCTCAAATTATTCCTGGTTACATTTTCCCAAATTTAGTGCTGATATTTATTGTTATTCGTTGTTTTTGTTTATTATTATCGTTCTTGTTGTTGTTGTTGTTTAATTATTTTTTAATATGGCTCGAAACCAAAAATTTGAAAACTTTGAGAAATATGATATGAATACCTGCTTCATATCATCTAATGAAAACGCAGACCAGGTCTTAGAACTCTATATGAACAGGTCAGTTAATCTTTACCTTAGAATTTGTATTTATTTTTTATACCTATTTTGTCATATAGATATCCAGAAAGAAGACAATCCGACAGAAGAATATTTCAAAAATTAAAATTTAATCTCTGCCAACATCGATGTTTCGACAAACCTCGACCCCGAGTTTACAACAAAGAGAACGAGGAATCAGAGATCAACGTTTTAGTAGTTGTTCAAGCCACTCCTGAAACCTCGTCCAGGAAAATAGATGAAGAGACCGGTGTGTCTAAAACAACAGTGCAAAGGATTTTAAAAAAACATAAATTCAAACCCTACAAGTATAAACATGTTCATCATCTGCACCCTGGTGATGCTGAACGTAGATTGGAGTTCTGCAATTGGTTTATAAATATGAAAACTCAGGACAATAATTTTGAAAAAAAAATTATTTGGTCAGACGAGGCACATTTCACAAGTTCGGGAATTCTTAATAGACACAACTCGCGGTTTTGGAGTCAAGAAAACACCCACGTGATTTTTCCTAGAGAGCGTCAAGGCAGGTTCGGATTTAATGTCTCCTCCGAAAAATAGTTTACAAGATTTATGAAGAAAACCTAAACTCTAATGGGTACTTACAAATTCTACAAGAAAAAACTATGAACATTTTAGAAGATATTCCACTGGCTCAACTGAACGATATATTCTTCCAGCAGGATGGGGCTCCAGCCCACAATGCTAGAATAATACAAAACTGGCTAAATGAACGTTTTTCCAGGAGATGGATTGGAACAAATGGACCGGTTCGATGGCCACCACGATGACCGAATCTCTCGGTTTAGGATTTTTTTTTGCGGGGATATTTAAAGAATAAAATTTATTCAATGCAATATGCCAACATGCAACAATTAAAAATTGCAACGGAAAATGCTTTTGCAGAATTACGAAGACAATCATTTATTTTGGAAAAAGCTATTAAAAGAATTTATAAACTTTGTGAAACTTGTAGGAGACATAATGGTCTGCAATTTGAACAATATTTGTAATTAATTAATTATTTTGTTTTTTATCAATGTAAATTACAGAAAAAAATCATTTTGTCACGTTATTTTAAAAATAAATATAGACTATGCTATATTTTTGAAAAGCTCTTGGCAAGGGGAAAAAGATTTTAAAAAAATATATAGGGTGTCCCATTAAAAAAAAAGTAGGTTATGTCAATATCTCAAAAACTGTGACCTCTAAAGAAAATCTGAGTACGCCACTGGATTCTACGCAAAAAAATCTACAAATATCCGTTTTTACTTTTTTAATATGTCTGACAATAACAGTTACAGGGGATGACTGAAAATGCAATTTTTCCAAAATCACCCTGTAGCACAAAAATTAAGATGACTATGGCAAATTTTATTAGTGCATCTTTGGTTTCATTAGAAAGTAGCACGGTGTCGCGAAAACCGCAAGGTTCTAACCTAAAAAATAAACGAGATACCCCGTAAAACATACGAAAATGGGACAACCTGTACACTCTCAACTTTATTCGGCTATCCTTCATCACGATTTTATGGACTTTTTCAATTGTTTCTTAATCGGTAGCTGTTTTTGGTCTGCCAGAACGTGGTGCATACTCTATGCTTGTTCTACCGAGTTTAAATCCAGCAAGCCAGTTTGCAACTATTGCATACGAAGGCGAACACTCACCATGAACTTCATCTAACTCTGTTTTTATTTGTTTAGCATTTAAGCCTTTAAAAAAGGAATGTTTTATCACTGCACGGAACTCGTTTTTATTTACGATTAAGGAAATGCACAAATTGTTTACTCGTATCGATAGTAACGGCATGTGTTTATATCCAATCCGTTTGAAAATTTGACTGTTGTACGAACAATGCGTTTTCAAAACAAGCACGTGCGTATAACGCCATCTTGTGATTCATTCTAGAAAAATTTCGATATATACCATCGTATATGTGACAATTTGTGAAATAATAACTCTTTAAAAGAATTATAATTAATGTCATTCTGACAGAAAAAAAATGAGGTTAGGAAAAAAGTAATAGTGCCGTTGTTGGACGTTCGCTTATATGAAGTTAGCCGTCCATTTTCAACATTTTATAAAGGTAATTGAAGTTTTCAATGCCCGTCAAAGAGTTCTAAGGATCTTGATTAATTATAAAAACAGTTCCACCGATAAAGCCTTCCAAATTTGATTTTGAAAATTGGGGCTGGGGGCTAACTTCACGCTGCCCCCAATTAGTCTGAAAGTGAACTTTTTTCGGTAATTCTAGAAAGATCGTCAATAGTTCTAAAGAAATTAATCAAATAATTCCGGCCAAAATCAACTAAAAAAGCAGCACCAAACATTGTACAATTGGAGCATCGAAAATCCCTTATAGATTTGTAATTATAAAATACGCTGCAAAATTTTATTATAAATTGCTTATTACTTGTGAAGGGCTATCCAGAACTATAATCAGAAATCCAAAATTCCATCAAAATATTTTTCACGTATTTTCTTTATGCGAACAATAAATAAATCACTGGAGATTAACATTGATTCTTTTAATATAAACTTTCATATAAAATCTCGTAACGGAAACTGTTAGAACTCTAATCAGAACTCCAAAATTCTAATAAAATATTTTCCCAAATATTTCGCAGTAATCATTTGATATATAAAAATTTATATTTTTTAAATACAAATTTTCATGCAGTCGTATTATGGAAACTTTTATAATTTTTGAAGGGGGAACTCCAGAATTCCTACCAAATATATCACTTATAGGATATAGGAAAGGTCACTCCGAAATATAAAATTTTCCTGTAATTTTTGAAATAAAAACTTATGCGAAGTATCATACTGTAAACTTTCAGAACTCTTGAGGGAACTCTAATCGAAACTCCAAAACGTCATTAAAATATTTTCCCAAATACTTTATTCATATAATAATCACTTTTAAATAAGATCTTTCAAGCAAAAAATTCATTCTTTGAAGCTGCCTGGAACTCTGATGAGAATTCCAAAATTCTATTAAAATATTTCCCCAAATATTTATTTCTTTTGTGCATTACAGATATCATTGAAAATATAAAAATTCCGCTGGATTTTTTTATTTTATGCAAAATATTGTTATGCAAACTTTTAGACTCTTGAGGTATTATCGGAAAACTCCAAAGTCCCATTAAAATATTTTAACAAATATTTTCTTTATTCATACAGTAATTACTTTTAAATATAAGCTTTCATCATTCTGAGCGATCGTCTGGGACTCTATAACCCCAAAATTCTATTAAAATATAATATAAAACATAAAAATATAAAAATTTCGCTAAATTTTTTAAATATAAACTTTTATGCAAAATCTCTTGAGGGGCTATGGGAAACTCTAATCAAAACTCCAAAATTCCATTAAAATGTTTTCCCAAATATTTCCTTTATATAATAATTCTTTTAAATATAAGCTTTCATCCAACAAATCATTATGAGGGACTGTTTGGAACTCTATGAGAACTTCAAAATTTCATTAAGATATTTTCTCCAATATTTTCCTTGTGCATTAAAGATATCACTCGAAATATAAATATTCCGCTTAATTTTTTAAATACAAGCTTTTGTGCGAAATCTCATTATGCAAACTTTTATTAGAACTCTTGATGGGGAACTCTAATCGATATTTCAAAATTCCATTAAAACATTTGGTTCATTTATAAATATAAGCTTTCGTGCAAAAAATCGTTCTGACGGGTGGTCCCTTGTGCATTAAAGGTATCGCCCAAAAAAATATAAAAATTTGTATGCAAAATCTCATTATGCAAACTTTTAGAACTCTTGAAGGGCTATCGAGAACTAATTAAAACTCCAAAATTCTATTAAAATAATAAAATATTTTCCCAAATATTACCTTTATTCACACAGTAATCACTTAAACATAAGTTTCCATGCAAAAATTCATTCCGAGTTGTCTGGAACTCTTATGAGAACTCCAAAACTCCATTAAAATAATTTTCCACATACTTCGTTTGTACATTAAAGATATCACTCGAAATATAAAAATTCCGCTTAATTTTTTAAATATAAGCTTTTATGCAAAATCTCATTATGCAAACTTTTAGAACTCTTGAGTGGCTATGGGGAACTCTAATAAAAACTCATTTCATTGAAATATTTTTCTCCAAATATTTCCTTTATTCATATAATAATCACTTTTAAATATAAGCTTTCATGCAAAAATTCATTTTGAGGGGCTGTCTGGAACTCTGACGAGAACTCTAAAATTCCATTACAATAGTTCCCCAAATTATTTCTCTTGTGCATTAAAAATACCACTCGAAATCTAAATATTCACTTGATTTTTAAATATAATCTTTTACGCCATCGGGAACTCTAATCAAAATTCCATTAGAACATTTTAACAATATCTCCTTTATTCATATAGTAATCACTTCTAAATACAAACTTTCATGCAAATCATTCTGACAGGCTATCTGAAATTCTGATGAGAACTCCAAAATTCCATCAAAATATTTCCCTTGTGTATTAAATATATCACTCGAAATATATACATTCCACTTAATTTTTGTAATATAAGCTTTTATGCAAAGTTTTAGAACTCTTAAGGGGCCATCTATTCCATTAAAATGTGTAACCAAAACACCAAAATCCCACAAAAATATTATTTCAAATATTTCGCTTATGTATATAGTGATCACTTGTAATGTAAAAATAGTATGTGATTAAATCAACAAATTAAAACAAACTCTACAAAATACTATATCAGCATCAAGAGTTTTTAAACGTGACGGAATTATGACATGATATTAAATATATCGAGACCGACTGAGCTATTTTGAAATTTAGTAGAAATTCTTTCAGTTTATACATTTTAATTTCTAGAATTCAAGTTCCAATAGTTCTGATTAAAGTTCTAGCTTTCTTTTAAAGAGTTTCGAAGTAGTTTATAAAAAATTCCGCTCATAAACGGCTCCCCATTTTAATTTGAAAAATAGGATGCTAACTTCACATTGGAAACCGAGATCCAGTAATTTTGCCTAGCATTAATATATTTAAGAAAGCTGCTCTAGAGTTCCTGATATGAAAAAAAAATTTTTTTTTTTGAAATTAAGAAAAATAAAAATTTTGAAAATTCAATTCTTTTATTAATTCCTAAGAGTTAAGGAATAGGGCTGTAACTTTTTCATTTTTGATAATACTTTTTTTAAATTAGCGAGACCTCTTAGGAATGAATAAAATTTGATTGGGAAATTGTCAAAATTCCAAAAAAAAATTTTTTTCCATACCAGGAACTCTTAAAACTGCAAAATATAGTAATTTAGCTAGTCAGAACTACTGGATTTCGATTTTCGATGTGACGTTAGCACCCCATTTTTCAAATTAAAATTTGGAACCGTTAATAAGCGGAATTCTTTTTATTTTTTATAAAGTACTTCTAAACTCTTTAAAAGGAAGCTAGAACTCTAATAAGAACTATTGCAACTCCTTGTCGGAGTGCTAACACTTCACACGCGTCGGACTTTGTTACTTTATGTTTTCTACGAAAACGAACATTTGGAAGTTATTGAAAACAGACATCCATAACTGCATAATTATAAAAGAGTATCCACATGAATCGGGAGTAATTTCTTTACTAATGTGGGAAGGGAAATGCTTGGAAAAATATTTTAATGGTGTTTTGGAGTTCTGATTACCTATATTACAAAAATTAAGGAGACTATATTTCTCATAATTGCTATACTATTCCCATAAGGGGTGTGTATTAGTAGAATTTTGGAGTTCTAAGTAGAGTTTCCAGTAGCCTCTCAAGAGTTCTATTTCCATAACGCGATTTTGCATTTAAGGCTATATTAAAAACATAAAAGGGACTTGTTATGTTTCGAATGCTTCTAGGGCTCTGATTAGAGTTCTCAATATCGCCTTAAGATTTTTAAACGTTTCCATAATACGATTTTGCGAGAAAGCTTATATTTAAAAACCATATCTCTGTATTTCGAGTGATTACTACTTTTATAAGCGTAATGTTTGAGAAAAAAAATAATAAAATTTTGGTATTTTTAGGAGTTCCATATAGACTCTCAACAGTTCTAAAACTTTGCATAATGAGAATTTCCATGAAAGCTTAAACAAAAAATCAAGTAGCATTCTTATATTTCAAGTGATTTTGCATAAGGAAAAGTATTGGTGCAAACATTTCAATGGAATTTTGATTAGAGTTCCCGGTAGCCTCACACGAGTTCTTAAGCTTTTCATAATAAGAGTTTGAATAAAAGCTGATATTAACAAGATGAAGAGACATTTTTCTGTTTCAAGTGATTATCCACAAGGGAAGTATTAGTGAAAATATTTTAATTGAATTTTGATTAGAATTTCCGGTAGCCTCTTAAGAGTTCTAAAGGTTTTCATAATGAGATTCTGGATGAAAGGTTATATTTCGAATGCTTTCTATTCTATTTGTATAAGGGAAATATAGTAATAGAGTTATGGAGTTCTGATTGGAGTTCCGAATAGTCCCTTAAGAGTTCTAAACGTCTTCATAAGGCTTGTATTTAAAAAACTTTACATATTCAAGTGATTTTTTTGGTATTTCTATCAATTTCACATAAACTGTCAACAGTTCTAAGAGTTCTTATAGGTTTTCATAATGAGATTTTGCATAAAAATTTATATTAAAAAAATGTAGAGGAGTTCCCGGTAGCCTCTCGAGGGTTTTAAAGGTTTGAATAGTTACATTTTGCATGAAAGTATATTAAAAAAAAATTAAGTGGAATTTTCATATTTCAAGTGATTACTATATGCATAAGCAAAATATTGGAAACAATTTTTTTGTAAGATATTGGAGTTCTATCTAGATAACCCCTCAAGAGTATTGAAAGTCCATGGTGACAACGTATCGATTGTAATCATTTAGGTCGAGCCACATTTCGATGTTTGATACATATCAAAGTACGTCGTGTGCGGAACATTTTGTTAGCTAGAATACTAGCAACAATGTTTTTAGCTACCATTAGACCTTGTGATGAGCGAGCTCTGTGTAATAGGTACGCAAAGGCAAAGAATCGGTTTTGTATTATTTTAAACGAGCAAAAAATCAAATGTAGAGAAGCAAAACAAGAACAAACTAGAGCGTATTTGGTTTTGGGACCTTGGTCGCGATTTCCCGTTAAACACTTTGAGCAACAAAATCCTGCCGCACTAACAAATTAGCAACAAAATAGGATTAAATCTTTGCGATCAACAAAATAGCGACGATTCGATTCTTGTCTTCTACATTCGAGTATATTTTTTTGATATGGAAGGGGGTAACCTAACGTCAAGATACCCTCCCCACTTTGATCGCAATTTCCCGTTAAACGGATTGGGCAACAAAATCCTACCTGCAGTAACCAATTACCAGCAAAATAAGTATTGTGATCAACAAAATAGCAACAAGTCAGGGCGTACATGTTTATTGCGGTTCTTATATTCTACATATATTTTTTTATGTTGGGGGGTAAGGGGTAGCGTAGTGTTAAGCTGGCTCTCTCCACGTTGATCACGATTTCCTGTTAAACAGTTTGAGCAACAAAATCATGCTGCAGTTACAAGTTAGCAACAAAATATGGTTAAAGTTTTGCAATTAACAGAATAGCAACAAATTAAAGTGTATGTACTTGTTTTTGCGATTCTTGTATTCTACATATATTTATATATTTTTTGAAATGGTGGGGGGTAGCTTAACGTTAAGCTGGTTCTCCCCACCTTGATCGCAATTTCCTGTTTAACAGTCAGCAACAAAATCTAGCTGCAGTAACAAATTAGCAACAAAATAAATTTAATGACAAACAAGTTTCTGAATTTTATTACTAATCCTAACCTTAATTATATAAAATTCGATTGAAAAAAAAACAGTGAGTACCAAAATTTATTTCAATTAAACTAATTGGTTTTCTTACTTATTAATTTACGAATAAAAATTTGGTGACTAGTAATTAACATGATTTCACTTTGAAATGAAGTAAATTAATTAATTTAACTAATTAAAATAATTTCATTACACACTTCATTGAAGCATATTACATTTTGCAAAACAATACTTTAAAAACAATAATTTTATTAATGAGGAAATTGTTTTTAGCTAGTATCTATTTTATATTGTTTCATAATGTCCACCTGTAATTGAGATTGTTTGCACTTCTAATAAATAAAACACTTGGTATTGTTTTGCAAAATGTAATATGCTTCAATGAGTGTGTAATTAAATTAATTTAATTCGATAAATTAATTAAATTACTTAATTTCAAAGTGAAATTAGGTTAATTACCTACCAGTCACCAAATCCTTATTCTTAAATTAATACATATACAACGTTTAAAATAATATGATTTGTTAATTTGCAAGCAAATTATAGAAGAAAACCAATTAGTTTAATTGAAGTAACTTTTGATACTCATTGTCTTTTTTCAATGAAATTTTATATAATTAAGGTTATACAATTTCCTTATGGAACGAACCACTTGGTTTGCGAAATGTAATAATATACTTGAATGAAGTGTGTAATGAAATTAATGTATAATTTAATTTAATTAATAGAATTAAATAATTACAAACTAAAAAAACTAATTTAGTAATTAATTAAATTACTTAATTTCGAAGTGAAATTATGTTAATTAGTAGTCACCAGGTTCATATTCGTAAATTAATAAGCACGGTTAACACGTAATTGTTTCAGTATTTGCACTAAAATTGAATTGAAGCTTTGAATTACCAATAATTATATAAATGTCTTAACAATTACAACGTTTCAAAATAATAACATAGTTTGTTAATCTGAAATCAAACAAGAAAACCAGTAAATTAGTTTAATCGAAATAAATTTTGATACTGACAGTTTATTTCCCAATTAAATTTTACAAAATTAAAATGTGATATGCTTCAATGAAGTGGGTAATGAAATTAAAGTTTAGTTAATTTAACTATTTAAATTGATTAATTTCTAACCAAAAAAACTAATTGAATGATTAGCTAAAGTACATAATTTCGAAGTGAAATTATGTTAATTACTACTCATCGGATTTATATTCGTAAATTAATAAACGCGGTGAACATATAATTGTTTCAGTACCTACACTAAAATTGAATTAATCAAATTAAATTACATTTGAATTACTAATAATTACATGAATATCTTAACAATTACTACGTTTCAAAGTAATAACATATTTTGTTAATTTGCAATTAACTAAACAAGAAAACCAATTAATTTAATCGAAATCAATTTTGATACTGGCAGTTTATTTTCTAATTAAATTTTACATAATTAAGATTATATACACATTACGAATAAAATTCATCCATTTTTTGGTAATTACATTTACACTAAAATACAATTTCTTCAGGAAACAAACCACTTCATCTTGTTTTCCAAAATGTGATATGCTTCAATGAAATGTGTAATAAAATTAATGTTTAAGTTAGTTTAATTAATTAATTACAGACTAAAAAAACTAATTTAATAATTAATTAAATTACTTAATTTCGAAGTGAAATTATGTTAATAAGCGGGGTGAACACAATTATTTCAGTATCTACAGTAAAATTGAATTAATCAAATTAAATTAGATTTGAATTAAGTACTAATAATTACCTTAATATCTTAACAAGTACTACGTTTCAAAATAATAACATATTTTGTTAATTTGCAATTAAACTAAACAAGAAAACCAATTAGTTTAATCGAAATAAATTTTGATACTGACCGTTTATTTTCCAATTAAATTTTACATAATTAAGATTAAATATACATAACCAATAAAACTCATAAATTTTTTGGTAATTACATTTACACTAAAATACAATTTCTTCATGAAACAAACCACTTCATTTTGTTTTGTAAAATGTGATATGCTTCAATGAAGTGTGTAATCAAATTAATGTTTAAGTTAATTTAATTAGTCAAATTGATTAATTTCTAACTAAAAAAACTACTAAATTACTTAATTTCGAAGTGAAATTATGTTAATTATTAGTCACCAGATTTATATTCGTAAATTAATAAACGCGGTGAACATATAATTGCTTCAGTACCTACACTAAAACTGAATTAATCAAATTAAATTAGATTTGAATTAGTAATAATTACATGAATATTTTCAGTTTAACCACATAAATCTTGGTACTGTTTATTTTCCAATTAAATTTTACATAATTAGGATTATACATTAGCAATAGAATTCATAAATTGTTTTGTAATTAAATATAAACATTAAAATACAATTTCCATATGAATCAAACCACTTGGTTTTGTTTTGCAAAATGTGATATGCTTCAATAAAGTGTGCAATGATGTTAATTTTTAAGTTTATTAATTAATTAAAATAATTATTACAAACTAATTTAATAATTATTTTAATTGCTTAATTTCGAAGTGAAATTATGTTAACTGCTGTTCACCGGATTCACATTCGTAAATTAATAATACTAGTTAAGTACCAGCACTTAAATTGAAATAATCAAATTAAATTAGATTTTCATTCCTCCTAATTATATAAATACCTTAAAATTACAACGTATCAAAATAATAACATAGTTATTAATTTGCAATCAAAAAAGGAAATCAATTAGCATAAACAAAATAAATCTTGGTACTGTTTATTTTCCAATTAAATTTTAAACAATCAAGATTATACATTAGCAATAGAATTAAAAATTTTTTTTTATAATTAAATTTAAACACTAAATTCAATTTCCGCATGAATCAAACCACCTGGTTTTATTTTGCAAAATGTGATAGGCTTCAATAAACTGTGTAATGATATTAATGTTTAAGTTTATTAATTAATTAAAATAATTAATTACAAAGTAATTTAATAATTATTTTAACTACTTAATTTCGAAGTCGTAATTATGTTAATTAATATATATATATATATATATATATATATATATATATATATATATATATATATATATATATATATATATATATATTTACGAATATGAATCCGGTGACTAGTAATTAGCGTAATTTCACTTCGAAATTAAGTAATTTAATTAATTTGACTAATTAAATTAACTTAATTATACACTTCATTGAAGCATATCGCATTTTGTAAAACAAAACCAAGTGGTTTGATTTATGGGCAATTTGTATTTTAGTGTGTAAATGTATGAATTATATTGCTTATGTATAGTTTCAATTATGTAAAATTTAATTGGAACATAAACGGTCAGTATCAAAATTTATTTCGATTAAACTAACTAGATTTTTTGTTTAGTTTAATTGCAAATTAACAAAATATGTTATTATTTTGAGACGTAGGAATTCTTAAGATTCTCAGGTAATTATTAGTAATTCAAATCTAATTTAATTTGATTAATTCAATTTTAGTGTATGTAATATGAATCCGGTGACTAGTGATTAACATAATTTCACTTCGAAATTAAGTAATTTAATGAATAATTCAATTAGTTTTTTTTAGTCAGAAATGAATTAATTTGACTAATTAAATTAACTGAAACATTAATTACATTACACACTTCATTGAAGCATATTACATTTTGCAAAACAAATTCATAAAGAATTTGTATTTTAGTGTGTAAATGTATGAATTTTATTGTTTACGTATAATCTTAATTAGTAAAATTTAATTGGGAAATAAACAAATTAACAAACTATTTTATTATTTTGAAACGTTGTAATTTTTAAGATATTTATACATATAATTATTAGTAATTCTAATGTTCAATTCAATTTTAGTGCAAATACTGAAACAATTACGTGTTAACCGTGCTTATTAATTTACGAATATGAAAGTGGTGACTATTAATTATCATAATTTCACTAATTATATAAATACCTTAAAATTACAACGTTTCAAAATAATAACATAGTTATTAATTTGCAATAAAAAAAAAAAAACAATTAGTTTAAACGAAATAAATCTTGGTCCAATTAAATTTTATACAATTAGGATTATACATTAGCAATAGAATTCATAATTTTTTTTTGTAATTAAATTTAAACACTAAAATACAATTTCCTCATGAATCAAACCACTTGGTTTTGTTTTGCAAAATGTGATATGCTTCAATAAAGTGTGTAATGATATTAATGTTCAAGTTTATTAATTAATTAAAATAATTAATTACAAACTAATTTAATAATTATTTTAATTACTTAATTTCAAAGTGCAATTAATATATATATATATATATATATATATATATATATATATATATATATATATATATATATAATTGTTTCCTACGCAAAAATTTTTTAATCAATTCATTAGATTTGAATTACTAATAATTACATAAATATCTTCAAAATTACGTTTCAAAATAATAACATAGTTTGGTAATTTACAATCAAACCAAACAGTTTCATGGAATAAATTATGATAGGTATTGACCGTTTATTTTCCAATATTAAATTTTACATAATAAAGATTATAGATTAGTAATAAAATTCATAATTTTTTTTTATAATTAAATTTAAGGTATTAATATTATTGCTTGAGCAAGTAAATTTTACCGATGTTCCATACTGGTTATTTATTTCTTGGGAAAACGGTCTAAACCATAGATTGGAAATATGGCTTCTACTCATGAGCAACTAACTACAGAATAGATACCGAAGCTTAATTAAACCTTGATTCAAATTGGGATTATTCTAACAATAATTTAATTTTAAATTAAAAATAGCTGTTTTATTTATTATAATAAATATAACTTTTTAAAAATTATCATAAATTAATATGTAAATGAATTGTAAAATATATAAATTCTGTAAAATTTTTATACATAGCTCAAAATAAATTTAAACGGAATTATGTGCATCAGTAAACCTGATTACACATAGTTTAATAACTTAAATTGCTAATAAATATGATAATTATTTAAACTTTACATATTACAAGTGTAAAGTGCTGTAAATTTAAATTAGTAACTGTACTTTATTTATTTATCTAAAAAGTACGCCCCTGAATATTAGTTACTGGTTTTATATTAATTTTGAATTTCATAATTAATGTCTTAGAACTCAGATTAACATATTTAAATAAAAAAAAATTAAAAACAGTGCACTGTTGAAGCTACTTAATTGAACTTGAGTAGCAATTCCATTCAAATTAAAAAAAAAAGTGTTGAATAACTTTGTTTATTCAGAATTTTTTATGCGTTTTCTTTTAAATAGTTGAATTCGCAATTTTTTTATTTTTCTAAATGAACAGAAAGAATACACAAGAATCTTGATTACGAAATTAAGATCAGACATTTAGAAATCAAATTGTTAGACTTGCAACAGAGTTTATATAGGGCAAACTAATCGAATTTATAACATGAGGTATATATAATAAGACACGTGCCAAATGTGTTTGTACAATTTACAATTGTTTTATAAGGACGTTAAATCACTGTTAAATTGGCTTTTCTTTAAGGGTGTTCTAGACGCTATTGTTTTAATTACAGGTAATCCATACACTAATTTTAGTAAATTATGTACCAAATCAATGCCAAGTGTGATAAAACAAATGTGGAATAACTTTATTTTCACTATGTTTTTAATACCACCCACCAAGATTTCGTTGCAATTAAAACCATTTATTCATTCTAAAAAAAAAACAAAGCGTACAGATGTTTAATAGAGTGAGACAGAAATGTTCTAAAACTAAAAAATTTGAAAAAGTTTTTAAATCGTCACGACCGCTACAATGTTTAAAAATAAAACGACCTCGAAATCTTCATACGTCACTTTTTTTTTATACACTATATTCACTGCTTGTGGCCCAATATTAAATTAATTTAAATTATTCACAATTAAACAACCGAATACGAATCAATTCAATAAACAAAAATCTGCTCAATGACAGCATAAAAAAAATTGAACAATCTCTAATTAACAGAGCATCCGCCAGTCACATAATGCTTTAATTACTATTAGAAAATTGTTAGATGTGATGTCATAAAATGTGTGTAGTTAGTTATAAACTTGAGGAAATATATAATTTGTTATGACTCATACGCTTTTCGCAGAATTTATTTAGAAAATGGCAGCATCTAACGGGAACTTACCAAAAAAAGTCTTCACAATGAGTAAAAATTGGTATTTACCTGGAAACAAAAATAAAATTAATGTCAAGTTACAGTACACAAAGGAGAAAAATATATCAAAAAATACGTAAGACCGATATTTAAAAAAAAGCACAAAAGTGAAAAGCATTACAAAAATATTTTTGGATTATTAGAAGCAAACATTCATTTTTACTTAACTTTGGAATGAGTGGTGTAACTACAATTCTAAATTGTGAATACTTTCATTGCCTTAATTGGGATTTAAGATGCCATGTTGCGAGGATACCTTTTTCAGGTATTGTTTCCTTTATGTCATCCCAAAGATAGACAATGTTTTCGGAGGGCAAATAATACCGGAAGACGGAGACAGAAATGTAGTATAAAAAATAAACAGAACGTAGAAAAACCCCAATGACAACACAATACATGTTTAAAGTTTTCACCCACAAATTAAAGACGTTTCTAAATTATTTACAAATTAAACACGGTGTTAGTAAATATATTTTATATGTACAGGGTGTCCAAAAAAAAGTCAAACATCTTTTTCGTTTTGTATTCAATTGAACTTGAAATAAATAACATTTTAGGCAAATATACTAAACTAACGTAATTACTGAAGTACGGTGCAATTAAGAATGGTAATTCCAATATTTTGTTCATGAAATTTAAATAATTATTACTATATTGTCTACTTTACATTCTTTGAAAAACTTTCACCTTTATATAAAATAATTAATATCGATTAAAAATCATCAAGTAATTTAAATATTATAATTCCCTACTTTAGCTCTTAATGAATTCAGTGACGTTACTGCAATTCTAAAAACTTCATATTAATTCAGAAACTCTAAAATTAAACGTTTTTAACTTATGCACCATTTTTTACGAGTTTACACTATTGTACAAAAGTCTTAATTCATTAGAAAATAATGTATATAGCCGTGCTCACAAAAAGACGTCCAAAAACATCTTCGTTACTTATTCAGCCATGATAATTAAACTATTTTATTATGTAAGTAAATTCAATTACAACTTATACAGGGTGGTCCAAAAATCTGGAACAAAATTCATGATTTACAAAATCTCTCGCACAGGTCCATTTTTGTTTTTTGTTGGGCACAAAAACTTTTTACCAAAAACTCAAGACGGCCACGCGCCATTTTGTAAAAAAATGGAAAGGGAGGGTCATGTGGCACATCGTTAGAAAGCTCTTACCAATGGGAATGGCGACCTTTTCAATGCGTCCCTTTTTTCCTGATTACTTTGTTACAGAAATAAAATTTGCTTTTTTGAAATTCGAAGGTGTTTTTTTTAACTTGTGTTATGCGTTCCAGAAAAAAAAAGGTGGCGCATTGAAAAGGTCGCCATTTTCTTATATCTTAATCGATTGTTTTAAAATTTGGAATTAAAATTCCCATTGTTAAGAGATTACCAACGATGTGCCACATGACCCCCCTTCCATTTAAATTATTTTACAAAATGGCGCGTATCGTCATCTTGAGTTTTTGGTAAAAATTTTTAGGCTAAAATGTGCCCAACAAAAAATAAAAATCGACCTGTGCGAGAGATTTTTCCAAAAATGATTTTTTTTTTTAGTTAATATGGCTTCGACTGCCCTGGTCTTCTCGCCATTCAGTCACATCTTAGTTTCCGAAGAAAGGGTAAGTATTGTTCTATATTTTTATATATTACTGTACATTCCTATCGATTTTAGGAATTTGATGACATTCTTCAAATTTGATTGGTCGGTAAGGTTGTATCTAAGGTCCTCTTTTAAGTTAAACAGTATACGCTGGTTTACATACTTTACACAATTACATATCACATGTTCTACAGAGAGATCAACGTTACAGGTATTGCATCGCGGTCTAGGCTTATCTTTCAAAAGATATTGGTGTGTGAAATTCGTGTGTCCTATTCTTAACCTATGCAGTTTTATTTGTTCCTCTCTGTGAAAACCATGCATGAGCATTTTTTCTGATACCGATGGTTTAATGCGTGACAGGTAGGTATTTTGCATTTCCCACCTATTTTGCCAGGACTCTATGTTTCTTTGTTTCAGGTGGAATTGTATGTCTGACGTTTTGACGTGCCCCTCAATTCTTTGTGGAGCAGTTATTGCACGTTTAGCTGCATTATCAGCGCTCTCATTTCCGGGAATACCAGAATGCCCGAGCACCCAAACAAAAACCGGTCTGATACCATGCGCATTCAGGCCGATCAAGCACCTATGGCATAAACGAGCCAGTGGATCCCTCGTGAACATATCCTTTACGGCGTTTATCGCATTTAATGAGTCGGTAATTATTAAATATGTTTTTTTTGCAGGTTCTACTGGGATGTGCATCAGGACCTTCCATAAGGCAAACTGTTCCGCAGTATACACCGAGGCTATAGAGCGTAATTTCCAGGTATGGATCACGCCATCGATTACAATGGCGGATCCCGTCCCTTGTTCGTTTCTCGATCAGTCCGTATAAATCAGCGATTTGTTGTTGTAGCTATCGGTGATCTCAAATATACGTAAGTATTCTAGCTTTGTTGCTAAGCTCCGGATTAGTTTTTTAAGATCTAACCGTACTTTAATTTCAGGCAACAACCATGGGAAGTACTCATACAAGTTTTCGTATACTAGGTCAGGTATTGTTTCATGTAGCGCCTCTAGCATCTCCTTAAACCGTATACTGAGCGGTCGCGGGATAGTTGGCCTGGTGGCATATGCATTTTCGTCAGGGAATAGGAAATTGTTGTTAGGATGGGTGGGATCCGATTTCATCTTAACCATGTAATTGATTATCAGATGTTGCCTTCGAGTATCCAATGGAAGCAGACCCGATTCACAATAAAGGCTATAGACAGGGCTGGTAGGAAACGTCCCCAGACAATACCTTATTCCCGTATTATGCACCCTATCTAATAGTAATAGCCTCGATTTGCGTGCTGATGCATAAACAATCGCTTCATAGTCAATTTGTGACATGATCAAGGTCCGGTAATCTTTTAAGAGCATTTGAACTTCTGCGCCCCACTTGGTACGCGATAATACCTTGATGATATTCATGGTTTTCATGTGTTGAATATGCGCATCCCATGTAAGTTTGCTGTCAAACGTCAGTCCCAGAAATTTTGTGGCTGCCACACACGCAATTGGCCTATTCTGGATGTAGAGTAGCGGATCATAGTGAGGCCTGCGTAATTTACAAAAATGTATGCGTTTTGTTTTTTCCTTAAAAAATTGGTAACCAATTTCTCTTCCATTGTGCATAATGTTGTTAATAGATTTTTGCAACTTAACGCTTATCTGTCCTACAGTAGCACCGGCGCAGTGTATTGCCAAGTCGTCTACATAGAGGGCCCGGAAGACACCCGGCTCCACTCCGCAGGCATTCTCATTAATGGCTATCATAAATAGCGTACAACTCAGCGTTGAACCTTGAGGGACACCATTTTGTAAAGTGTGTACGCTTGATAGTGTGTTTCCTATGCGTACCCGAAAATATCTGTTGGTCACAAATGATTTTATAAATTTAGGTAAGTTGCCCCTCGTGCCGTACTTGTGTAATTTTTCTAATATTCCATACCTCCATGTCATGTCATATGCTCCTTTTATGTCAAAGAATACTGCTATCAGATGTTGTCTTCTCCTATGGGCTTCGAGTTCTCCAATTCGACTAGATGGTCTATTGTCGATCGACCTTTTCTGAAACCTGCTTGGTGCGGCACTATGAAGTTATTTTTTTCGAGGTAAAATTGAAGCCTTTTGTTTACCATTTTTTGCAGGAGTTTACCTAAGCAACATGTGAGGCTTATTGGCCGATAGCTTGCGGCAAATAGTGGATTCTTTCCCGCCTTGTGAATTGGAATTATCGTTGCCATCTTCCGGATATACGCCCCGGTGCCATATGTCGTTAAATAACTCTAGTACAGATGTCTTTATTTGAGCTGTAAGATGGACTAGCATTTCATTGGATATTTTTGTTTTGGAAATTATGAATTTTGTTCCAGACTTTTGGACCATCCTGTATATAAATAATTTTACAGAACTTCAATTAGTTCAATGAATCATAATTTTGAGCAACTCTATATAATTTTGAGTAGGTACTTTTCCATACTCAGAAATCCAAATTTTTTCATTTTAATTTAATATTGGATTCAGTGGCGTAACTATTATACACATGTAATAACGAAACCTTAAAATTAACCTTTTTTAACTTATTTACAATTGGTTAATATAATTTTAATAAAGTGTACAAATGTTTAATGAGCTCAAAATAATTCTTAATTAATCAGAAAATAATTTATATACTTAGGATGCTCACGAAAACACATTCAAAAAGTTCTTAGTTTTGTATTCAGCCATGATAATCAAACTATTGCATTTTATTATGAATTAAGTAAATACAATTACAACATATTAGAAGACTACTAAATTACCAGAAATTTTAATTGTCAAATAATTTTACAAAACTTCAATTAGTTTTTAATGTCTAATCATTCATAATTTTGAGCAACTTTATATATAACAGAAATTCAAATTTTTCCATTTTTAAAATTCAGTGGCGTAACTATAATTCTAGCTGAACATAATTCTTAATTAATCAGAAAATAATTAATACAGGTAACTCACAAGAACACGTCTAAAAAATTTCTTCGCTTAGTATACAGCCATGATAATTAAACTATTGCACTTTATTATGAATTAATTAAATATATAAATACAGTTACAACATCTTAGATGGCTGTACTGAAATACAAGTAATTATAATTCTCAAATGATTTTACAGAACTTCAATTAGTTTTTAATTTTCAATGAATCATAATTTTGAGCAACCTTATATAACCTTGAATAGTGTTCCAAACTGAGAATCTTAACATTCCCCAATTTTTAATTATATTGTATACAATTGCGTAGCTACACTTCCAAAACCTTTATATGCCATACAGAAACCCTAAAATTAAGTGCAGAATTTTTAATTCGCTGAAAATAATAATTTATATACGGTATTTACAAAAACATGTCCAAACGAATTCAGGGATGATATTTAAAATATTGCATTTGGTTCTCAATTATTTTACAAAATTTCTATTAGCTTTTAATATCCAATTAATTATAATTACATGAAGATGTAAACTTTAACGATTTAAACCCATAATTACAAATACTTAAGTTTGGCTTATCAACCGTATATTTGACGATAAATTATACAAAATTTTTACATTTCGGTAATAATTACAGTTATCTTCGTCAGTAATAACGACAAATTGAAAAATTAAATAAAAAAAAAAATTAATTAAAGTATCTTTAATTAATGCCTTGAAGAGATCAATAACTTTGCATCTGATTTGTTCCTATGCTAGGCCATGCGTCCCTGAAGAGGTGAATAATATTTCTGAGAATTTTTAGATAACTTGTTTCCAAGAACTAGTTCTATTTTTAAGACATCCTTGACTTTAGTTAGGACAATGGGTTCGGTTCTGGGCTAAGTAGAAAAGATCAATGAGTCATGGGTAGTTTTTTTCTTAAGTAAGATAATGGACTTGAAATGGCCTTTCGGTCCGATCAGACAACATCCTGTTTCATAGCTAAAACAACAATTACGCCGAGAAATTGAGTAAGCTATACAACTGGTTTGTTTCTAGACTGGGTCATGCGACCCTGAAAACGCGAATGAATAATGCATCTAGTTTGAGTCTTGTCTAATATAATGGGTTTATTTCTGGACTAAACCGGTTGCCTTAAAGAGATTTGCAACCAGTTTCGACAAGGAGGCCTTTGAAGAAATCGATGTCATCATACTGATATGCATTTGGATTTATTTCAAGGCTGCGGAAAATAAGCAAAAGAGCTGTGTGAAGCTGACCCTCCAAGTTGCATATTTCGTAATTAATTAATGACATTCGATTGACCACTTATTGACCACCATCAACTTTCATTGACCACCCTCTGTTAGAAAGTTATTGCAAAAATAAGATGGGGGGGGGGGCAACTTCACACTTGCCCCCCAAAATCGAAAATCTCCAATTTTTATTACTCTATCTGATTGACCATCGTTTGACCATGAATTCAATTTGTTTGGCCACCCTTAAAAAAAACAAAACTAAAATATACTTTTATATTCATTATAACGTATGGTCAATCCTCGAATATGCTTTTTGAGGATTGACCACCCTTCATTTCCTAAGAATAATCACCCAGAAGAACAATTAGTGCATATTGTTTAATAATGTACTATTTCGAATTTTGAGACATGGTCAATCCTCGAATATGCATTTTGAGACATGGTCAATGCTTTTTGAGGATTGGCTATCTTTATTTCCTATGAATAATCATCCAGAGGAACACGTAGTGAATTTTGAATAATAATGTATTACATATTTCGAATTTTAAGACATGGTCAATCCTAGAATAAGCTTTTTGAGGATTGGCCATGTTTTATTTCTTATGAATAATCATCCAGAAGAAGTAGCGTACTTTGATTAAGAATGTATCATTTCCTATTTTAAGACATGGCTAATACCCGAATATGCTTTTTGAGACATGGACAATCCTCGAATAAGCATTTTGGGACATGATCAATCCTCGTATATGCTTTTTGAAGATTGACCATCTTTTATTTCCTATGTATATTCATCCAGAAGAATAAGAATTGCATTTTGTTTAATAATAATGTACTATTTCGAATATTGAGACATGGTCAATCCTCGAATATGCTTTTTCAGAGATGGCCAATCCTCGAATATGATTTTTGAGACACGTCAATTATCGAATATGCTTTTTGAGAATTGACCATCTTTTATTTCCTATGAATATTCATCCAGAAGAACACGTAGTGCATTTTGATTAATAATGTATTATTTCAAATTTTAAGACACGGCCAATCTTTGAATATGCTTTTTGAGACATGGTCAATCCTCGAATATGCTTTCTGGGGATTGACCATCTTTTATTTCCTATGAATATTCATCCAGAAGAACACGTAGTGCATTTTGATTAATAATGTATTTGGAATTTTGAGGCATGGTCAATCCTCCAATATGCTTTTTGAGAATTGACCATCTTTTATTTCCTATGAATATTCATCCAGAAGAACACGTAGTGTATTTTGATTAATAATGTATTATTTCGAATTTTAAGACACGTCATGGTCAATCATAGTCAAACGATGGTCAATCAGATAGAGTAATAAAAATTGGTGATTTTCGATTTCGGGGGGTAAGTGTGAAGTTGGCACCCCCAATGTTATTGTTGCAATAACTTTTTAACAGAGGGTGGTCAATGCAAGTTGTTGGTGGTCATTTGTGGTAAATCGAATGCCATTAATTAATTACGAAATATGCAACCTGGGGGGCAGCTTTACACTGTTAGCTCAAAGAACTAAATAAGTCATATATATATGGTTTACGCTTTTGCTAAGTCAATGATTTGTTTCCAGACTAAATCGATGGCCTTGAAGGGATCGATGATTCATGTGTCACACCCCTATTTCTGATCATTTTTACCTAACCTCGCTCTCAGGGATTGGTTCTATTTTTAGATAACCTTAAAAATGATCGCTGAGTCTTGCGTCTGGTTTACCAGATTAAGTAATGTGATTTTGAAGAGATGAATGAGCCATACATTTGATCTATTTTCTGAGAATTTGTAGATAAGCTACATCCAGGAATTGGTTCTATTTTTAGATAACCTTGACTTTTACGTAACGTTGACCTCGAAAAGATTGATGAGCCAAGCAATTGGTTCGTCTTTTGGGTGGGACAATAGGTTTGTTACTACGCTAAAAGAGGTCAATGTGTGATATACAGTAGATTTGTTTCTTGGCTAAAACAATGGCCTTGAAACAGTTATAGACTGTGCGACCAGATCGGACAAGGTAGCCGTTGAAGAGATGGATGAGTCGGCATCCATGCCCTTGACGAGTTGAATGAGCCATACATCTTGTTTGTTTCTAGATTAGGTCATGTGACCTTGAAAAAGTGAAAATCATCCAACTGGTTTGCGTCTTGACTAGAAGAATGGTTTTGTTTCAAGGAATTAATTCTATTTTCAGATAATTTTGAAGAGATCAGGGAATCATGAATCTGGTTTACATCTAGCCTAAGACGAGCACCTTGAAGAGATCAATAAGTCATGAATAGAGAGGTTTTCTTGGCAAGGGCAATAACCTTAAAGGAACTGTGCTTGCGTAACCTAGTTTCGAGGAATTTTTAGATAACAACAATGTTTTCGTTTCCAGGAACATGAAATATCATCGGAAACTAATTTCCGGTTTTTCCTCAGCTACGTTGATGGCCTTGGGTTTGTTTCTGAGAGTTGCCGCTGCTTCCGATAAAGAGGTCAATGTATCCCGCATCAGCGCCCTGGATCAGTCAATAGCCAAGACGAGGTTAGGAAACCTTCAGTTGGTTCCGGGGCAAGGCCAATGACCTTGGGACTTGCGGATTATATCTTGCATAGTGATATGACCTTGACATGGAAATTTAAATTTCCCTCACACATAAACTTGGACAAGGATGTAGCCTTCACAACACCGAATTGTCTTGAAACATGACACCACCGAGTAACCTTGAAACATGGCGACACTGTAGAGTGACTTAGAAATGGAGTAGCTACACTACTACAATTAAATCTTACATTTTAACTTCTAATTCCAATTTGAATTTGAATTTTTAATTTTATTTTTAATCCCAATAGGATCGGGATTCGGTCTACCTACTTCACCTAAAATGCTGAAACCTTAAAATTACCGATTTACTGCTGTTTAATACGCCGAAAAGTCTTAATTTAGCTGAAAATAATTAATGGAGACTGCTCACAAAAACACGTCCAAAGAATTTCTTCGTTTTGTAATTAACGATGATAATTAAATTGTACCATTTTATTTTGAAAGTAAGTATAATAACATGCTACATAATTACACTAAATTACACATAATTACAACTTTTTTCAGAATTTTAAATGTGATTTAATTACAATTATAACTTTGTACCATAATTTATAGTAGCTTTCGAAACCAAAAAATTAAACGTTAAATTAATTACAATTGTTTCATACGATTTTAATCAATTAAATATAATTTGTATACAGCAGTCACAAAATTCCTAACAAATGTTCTTCGTTTTTTTCAGCGATAATTTAACATTGCATAATATTTTGGATTCAGTAATACAATTTTACCTTAAATCTTTCGAATTTTGAATGATTTTACCGAACTTCAATTAACTTTCGATTGATTCAAATAATCACGTTGAATACCTAATTAGAATTAGGTTTAATTAGCAATTAGTTTAATTCGCAATTAAGAACTATTTTTTAAGTTAACATATAAATAAATTTTGTATAATTTAATTCTAGTAGTCTACGTCAAATGTTTAAATTAAGTAGCGTACCAAATTTTGTCTTATTATTAGGTTTTAAAGACAAAAAATTTGGTATAATAATTACTCATTGTGATTACAGTCAGATCAAACAACTTTAAGTAAATGGTATAGTTATAATTACATTGAGTACCTAATTGGAATTAAATTTACTTGACAATTACTATCAAGAAATCTCCTATATCCTAAAAAAAGTGAATAAAGTGTGTAACTATTTCAAATTTTGAATTTAATTATAAATTACCGTTTATGTCAAATTTAAAATTAATTAAGACATGTACCTAATTTGCGAAAGATAATTTCAAAAAGAAATTTCGGATAATAATTACCTGGTGTAATTGATAACTACGCGCAAATTCGTATAAATTTAATTAAAGTATAATTTTTAACTAATTACAATGAGGTTATGAAATTTTGACACTTTTTTTTATAACAAATAATTGACCTTGTAATAATTCACGCATATTTATATTACTTAAATAATTATTGTATAACAATTACAGAATCGCAAAATTGAGATAGATATAAAAGTAAAAAGTCGAAAAAGGCAGTAAAGATAAGATAAACAAAAATGAGTAAATATAGTTAAGATCAGAAAGGTTAATGTATTTATATTAAGATAGAAAGAGATAACATAAGGTCATGAGGATCAAACATACGAAAACAACAAAAATAATGTAAAAATAGCAAATAAGCTGTTGTGTTACAACAAATGAGAAATGCGAGAGAGAGAATTAGTTTAAACTCCCAATAACGTCTTATGGTATGACGTTAATTAATTAGAATTGCGCAAAATTTAACATCTAATTAAATCTATTCAAGTATAATTGAATTTCAGGATATTTTTTAATTAAACTGATTGATATGTCACTTTAAACTAAATCAAACTCGGTAGTGTTATTCATCTTATTCTAATACGTTAAAATTATACTACAGCAACTCAACTTAGCCGAAATTATTCTAAAACAGTTGAAATCAATTAGAAATTAAAACTTGAATTATAAGTTTGAGAAACTGTACTATTACTAAAACTTGCTTTAAAAAGTCATTAGCCCAAATATTTAAATTTATTTAATTACTGACTATTACAATAATTATAAGTACTTAAAAATTAAGGTAAGATGAACATAAACAGTATTTGGAGTAAACACGCTGGTGCTAATTAGTGCAATACTATTACCGTCAGTGTACTTATCACACCACAACTACGTGAAAACTTGTATACTGTTTCATAGGTCAGAGCTACTAATAGTATAGTATTAAAAAGCACTAAGTGGGCACTAATTATAAATACAATATTTGCCTATTTTTGAAGATTCCCACAATTATATGCTAATTATATTGCCATCTGAGGTACTCATCACATACAGACTGTATTTCCTATCTATCTAAGCATTGGAAAACGATGTGATTAGAGAATCTAGTTCTCCATACACCAGTTCATTAGTGAAAAATAAAAATGTAGAAGAACACTATGTGTGGACTACTCCTTGACGTTCATATCCTTCAGGATATGACCAAATTACATTAGATGAGGAATCTATAGCCCAGGCAGGCACTATGAGAATACACGTACGTCTTTTGGACCAGTTAATGCATCAGCCGTTTTCCCAAGAGCAACACACGAAATCCTGGGAGCGTATTCTCTTACTAACACCCTTCCTTCCCTACTTCGATGACATTCTCATACCATCCGCGAACGTAGGCGAGGCCTTCAAAATTTAAATGTAATGGTAGGTTCATGAAGTACTGTGGGATGACGTTAAGAGGGCACCAGATAATTGAAGAAGGTATCTATAAGACCTGGAAACGACCAAAACAGCAGTACCACTATCGTACAGGAATTGCATCAGTTCTTAGGTTTAAGTAGTTATTATCGCAAATTTATACCAAACTTTTCCGTAAAAGCAAAACCGCCATCTAAATTGAAAAAAAATCCATTTTCACGTAGTCCTCAAGTGACGAAAACATCTTTACCAATTTCAAACTGAAACTGACGTCATGGCCGCTACTAGCAATATATGAACCACAGGCTTCACATGGATTCTAGCAAGATAGTAGAATTCTGTCACAAGGACTGTCCAGAGCAGTTTTGAGACCTAACGATCAGCTAACCCAGAACAAAATTACCACTGGTATGAGCAAAAAATACCTGTTAAATTTTATGATATATTTACTCTTACAAAATTACCACTCGTATGAGCAATACCTGTTCAATTTTAGGATATATTTACTGGGAATTGACTTATTGCAATGCGTTGTGTTGCCAAATTTACAAAAAATCTTTGATCCCCACCAATGGCACGTGAAGGGTGTTAATAAGAGTTCGACTTTATGACCGAGGACCGTGCGGCTTCGAAGATGAATCATGATGACGCATTAAGGTTATAAAGATCCGAGCATACTACAGATATGTATATTATAGAAAGACAATATTTTGGAAGCACAGCTCACCAATGACCTAAAACGATCCAGAAAAGATAGTTGTGTCATGCTAAGAACACCTATACTAAGAAGTATGCCTTTTTCTACAAACAAGGGATTGAGTGGCAAGCGCCTGGGAGCCTAAATATAGAGTTGACAAGAGAGGAGTTCGAAATCTAGATTTTGTAGAGTAGGGAAAAGAATGGTAACATTATAGTGGTTTTGGCGGTTTTACAAACTTTACCTTTATGAAAGCAGAGCAACGTTCAGGTACGAGTCCCGCCATAAAAGATCTTGATGAAATTACGGCATTTAAGTGACAAAAGAGTTTGTACGACTGTTGGCAAGAAAACACGTTGTATACGCTACAGCCACTCCAAGGACAGATGGCCAAGTGGAGCGGATGAACCGCGTGATGTTTAGCGCTCTATGACGTGTTCCTTAGCGCTGAGGTATGCGAGGAGGATTGACGAATAGTAGCTAAGCTCAGAAACAGGTCCACGATTATAGACATATCCGGCCAAAGTATACGAGGCATAGAGAAATGGAGAAGTGCCAATATCAAATTGCAACACCAAGAAGGGGTAGGAATTTTTTTTTACCAAACTTGACAGAAACGTTAAACTACTAAAAGGTACCAATTGATTAAAATTAATTAAAACAAACCACTGCAAAAAAAATTAACCTTAAAGGAAAAGGCTACGTGTTTCACTCCCTCCCCAAGGGGGAGGGCAAGCTGCTTGAGCTTTCCAAGCTCCTTCGGCCACAATCATGAAATCTTCAAAACACCTACATGGTGGGATTAAGGATAGGTGCGGTCAGGATAAGATCGGAAGGAAACCAGTTAGGGTTCTGAGGAGGAAGATACTACCCAGCATTCGCCTAAATAGCCGCACATGGTATGCGTATACGCAGTGACCATGTCGCTATATATATATATATATATATATATATATATATATATATATATATATATATATATATATATATATATAAACCTATATAGTATACGGTAAAACTCGAACCCATTAAGTCCCGAATGCTAAGTAGATAGTGTAACCACAACTCGCTCGGCTAATCTTGGAGGACTAACCACTCCTCAATTAAAACATTTAATAAGGAAAATACCAATATAACGAACAAACTAAAAAAACTATTAAATACTAACAAACAATTCTAACAAATAAAAAATGTTAATCTTGTAGGGATTACTTCATATCTAAATTAAAAAATTTTATTGGTAAATTCCTAATAACCGATAAAAAAGCGAACAAATGAATGCAACCAAAAAAAAAATAAAAAAATTTAACCTTGGGCGGGTTAACCTCACGTCTGAATTAAACGATTTTAACCTTGGAGGCATAGCTTCACGCTCAAACTAACGACAAAAAGGTGAACGAACACCAACAAACGATTGTACCAGCAAAAAATGAAAAATATTTACCTTGGGCGGCTAACTTTATAATTAAAAAAACTCAACGGGGAAAACATTGATAATCAACAAACGACCATTATATATATATATATATATATATATATATATATATATATATATATATATATATATATATAACACACACACACACTAGTGCTAGTTAAAAGTCCCCCTGTATCTTTTGAACGGTTTTAATTACCTATTCAGTCATACTAATTTTGTTAGGGTTTAGGTTGATTTTGATAGAAAAATTAAATAAATACTAAAATTATAGTTTGGCATTTAATTAATCAAGATTCAAGGACCAATTCTTATAGTAAATGTTGGAAATGTGCTCCACTTAATTCCTGACAGTAATGCATCCTGTTGCTAAACTTTTGCCGTACTAGTTCAAATGTGTCTGCGGAAATTGCTCTACATTCTTCAACAATTCTTTGTTTCAAATTGTGCATACTGTCAGGTGCTGTAGCGTAAACCTCAATTTTAAGTACCCCCACAGAAAAAAATCTAATGGTGCCAGGTTTGGTGACCGAGCTGGCCATTCTATCGGACTTCGTCGTCCAATCCATCTGTCACGATGTTCTTCATCCAAGTAACGTCTTACTGCACCATAATAGTGTGCAGGAGCACCATCTTGTTGGAACGTTACTTCCAAGTTGCCGAATTCATCTAGAATATCTTCCAAAATTTCAAGAATTAACGGTTCAATTGCGTTTTGTAACATCTCCAGATACACTTCACCGCTTAAGTTAGCATTGAGAAAAACAAGTCCAACTATGTGGTTTCCCAAAATACCTGCCCAAACATTTACTTTTTCTGGAAATTGAGTATGTTTTTCACGAAAGATTTGAGGATTTGTGTCACTCCAATATCTCACATTTTGTGTGTTTCCATTGAGGAAGAAAGTACTTTCGTCACTAAAACAAATTGATTTTATGTAGTCTGGGTGTTGGATAATTTGATTGGACATATTTTCACAGATTTCTAATCTTCGGTCGGGGTCATCATCTGAAAGTTGGTGCACCATTTTTAATTTGTATGGATGAAATTTGTTTTTAGCCAACACCCTATGTACTGTCCTTTGACTGACTTCACAGATAGACGCAACTTGGGCTGTAGAAGAAGTAGCATGTAATACCATTTCTGCAATTATGTCGATTTTTTTGTCGTCACTAATTGTTGGTCGACCAGATCGTTTGACATCTTGAACACTATCGGTTGCTTCAAATTTCTGAAGAAGTTCCCTCAAATAAGTCCTCGATATAGGGCGATCGGGGTACCTCTCATTAAAAAGACGTTCCGCTGCATGGAAATTGTTTCTACATTAACCAATTATTAAGATAGCTGCTACTTTGTCGGCTACCGTACGTACCATTTTGTCTATGTAGACACTTAAACGTCGCGTTAAAGAATAATTAAACTGAATAGTCAAGGTATAAAACTTATCTAAGTAAAAACAACGAGAGAATTAAAAAACGTCAACTTTTTTGACAATTAATCAGAGGCAGACTTTACAATCTTGATTAATTAAACGCCAAACTATAATTTTAGTATTTATTTAATTTTTCTATCAAAATCAACCTAAACCCTAACAAAATTAGTATGACTGAATAGGAAATTTTAATACCTTTCAAACGAGATGTCACTTGCCATAAGGTACTATTTAAAATTATTGGTCACTGTGACCTGTGACGTCATATAGGACTATTACGTCACTTGTCATGACTAGTAGAGAAGCTTATATCCGTTTATATTCACCCTCCTAATTTCATTAGTATAAGTAAAACCGTTCAAAAGATACAAGGGGGGGAGGGGACTTTTGACTAGCACTGTATGTATATATAAATAAATATATATATATATATATATATATATATATATATATATATATATATATATATATATATATATCCATTCGACGCACTAATGGCGCACCCTGTATATATTCTTTTTTTTTAATGCGACACCCTATATATTATTTCAAATCTAGATTAAGCTCATCTTCCTCATCCTTCCAATATAGGGTTTCATTACGTTATACCGGGTATTTCAAAAGTTATGGACAATTGTACACGAAAATCATTCTCATTCAACGTCCTGTATACTCTAGACAGGACAACCTAACAATAATTTTTCCAGACATAACTCCTTGACATTGGGACAGTCTTACGAGAACGTGCTATTTCTTTATTATTGCACCAAATGAATATAGAGCGAGCCAAAACTCGAATACATGATTTTGTCAATTTTTTCAAATGAATTACCCTGTATTTTATTTTAAAAATAAAAAAATACACGTTATGTTATTTCATTTTTATTAAGCACCCCCTACAGCTAAAATCGTTAATTTCTGAGATATTTTTAATTTAATAACAGAGATTTTTTTAAAAATTTCTATGATGTGAAGTTTGAATTTGCCTATAATTTTTGTAAATAACTTTCTTTGATATCTCCTTTCATAACGGATATATCGTACTTCGACGCACTAATGCCGCCTGTATATATATATATATATATATATATATATATATATATATATATATATATATATATATATATATATAATATATATACCGGGTGCCCAAGCGTCACGCGACGGAAGATTGTGGCTTCGCTGTTGATTTTTCATTAAAATGATTTATACGAAAGTTATATGGTTCCAATACGTGCACAACTTAAAAATAGTTTAGCACCTACAGGGTGACTCGTAAAAGTAGGGGGGGGGGGAATATGAGGGAAAGAATTCAACAAGCGTTTCGTAATGTAACTCAACAAATGTTGCATAATTTATAACGTTGCTACAGACAACGATTGAATCAGTGCATTGAGAAAAGAGGAGGCTTGTTTGAACCTTATTTATAATTTTTTTAAGTGCACATTTGCATATGTTTGACTTACCAACTTTTTGTTCTTGTTAATTGTTTGTTTATTATTTCAATATTACATTGTTTAGTTTATTGTTAAAAATATTTAATAAAATTAATTATTACTATTACTAATCTGGTATTATGACTTGAAATCATGGCACTCTATTAAATCGTTACATTACAAAATAATTATAGAAAAATTAAAAAAGTGGAAATATTTTAAAAACTATAAATTTTAGCGGTATCAATGTATTTAGATAAAAATTAGGTCTTTAAGAGTACCATTCGCCCATATCAAAATATACAGGATGTTCCATTTGAAATAAGAGAATTAATAATGTACGCTGAACATGCTAAAGTTTCACACGGAGCCTTCTCTCCTCTATTCAATATATCAATAAAACGTTTACATCTTTTCAAAGCATATACCTAGTTTAAATGTATCCCTGAACTAATTTGTCTCAACTTAGATAATAAACCAAGAATTAATTTTTATTCCTAACCTTACATTCAGGAAAAAAATACATTTGTGTTAAATAACTTGACAACGTTGCATTTTTTTTGTACAATGTATACATCGTTGAAAAGCTTGTTCATTAGGCTATCCAAAAATGTAATAATATACAGGGTGTTCCATTTAAAATAAAAAGTTGATACTACTTTACGAATCACCCTGTAGGTGTTGAAGTATTTTAAGTTGTGCAGTATTGGAACCATATAACTTTTGTATAAATGATTTTAATGAAAAATCAACAGCGAAGCCATAATCTTCCGTCGCGCGACGCTTTGGGATATATATATATATATATAT
Organism: Vesta saturnalis; assembly: GCA_036346205.1. Taxonomy (NCBI): domain Eukaryota; kingdom Metazoa; phylum Arthropoda; class Insecta; order Coleoptera; family Lampyridae; genus Vesta; species Vesta saturnalis. The sequence goes on from JARFJB010001678.1 coordinate 464,946, forward strand.
ATATATATATATATATATATATATATATATATATATATATATAATATACACACATATACATATATGAATACGTTCTTTTCTTTTTAGTTAGTAGTGAATAAATAGATCGCCAAAATTGAAATCTGCGTTATAAATGTTTGGTTAATTAATTATCGCATCGATTACAATATTTTATTGACGAGGCGCTACTGACTAAAGCCACATTAGCCACGATAGATTTGGTTTATAAAATATGAAGTATGAAAATTATAACAATCACACTCTATACATAACTTTCTTTATAATAAATTAGTAAGCATATCCGGGGTACTTAATAAAAAATGAGAACGACAACGTTGGTGTAAAAACCACAATGAAAGAAAGAAGGATTTCAAAAGAGAAGAGAATAAATGAAAGTACACTACAAAAAAAAATTCAATACTCAAGGTCAATGCATAACCTAATTTTCTCGCTCTCTTTCTCTCTTCAATAAAATGTGTTTTCTTGGCAGTTTTCGAATCTTCTTTAAATCCAGCGAACAACAAACTACGCTCAAAATATTAGAAATTCTCATTTCCGTTAAAAGCATTCAATCCCCCCTTTATCGCAAAATCCAAGAAAATAAACAACTACATCGATTAAATTTATATAAAAGTCTCATAGCTGTTAAATACCTAAAACGCACAAAATTATAGGTTATAATCATGCCATTTCTTTTCCTCCTTCACTCCCTTTTTCGTTCAACTGTCATTCCAGTTGGTAACTCTGTAATATAACATGCCTACTAGATCTCGGCCCATAAATACTGATCTCGTAAAATCTGTCTGCCGTAACCGGTCGTCGACATTTTATAAAACTTGTCGCGTCTTTTTATTATTATTCTGAAACAAAAATCTAGATAGCGGTGCATCGGGAATTCGGATAGTTACGAAAATTAATCGAAAATTATAATTGTGGATAAAGTTGGTATACATACAGCTTCCCTCCGCTATTAGAAATTTCACTTTGTGAAAACGATCGATCGATATTAGAAAGGGGGATGAAACCTTATCGTAACTTGTATAACCTAGTTTATAACTACAACCGATTCTTAAAGTTTTGCACACGAAGAGACAGAGAAATTGGAAATTTGGAAATTGAGATGGTGATGATAAGAAGGAGAAAAAATGTACATAATTTAGATTTGGAGATTTTTACGTAATGTTGGTTACTTTTTGCAGGGTTATTATTTGTAAGCAAGTCACGTTTTTAGATTCACGTTCTTTGGAACGTTTCGATGGAAAGGTCTAGGTTACAAAAACGGAATGTTGTTTGAACTAAATCCATATCGAAGGACCCAACTCCACCTCTATATTAATTTTTGATTATTATACGGAGATATGCATTTTAGTGCTAATAAATTACTCAGTTATAAATAAAAAACTTTCCTACTACGTGTATTTTTCAAGTCCATGTTGGAACACAACCAACATTAATTTAGTTTTTTCACATTAAAAGTACTAGCATAATTAATTATACGTGTGCACCTAGTCACAACGGATACTTACTACTTCGACCGTTGTGATGATGTTATACACAAAAAATGTTTTCACAAGCACTCGCCGTAACCACATAACACTGTAATGGTTACAACATTAGTATAGTTTTATGTCGGTTCTAATTCACAAAAGGAAATTACATGTGTAAGAGAGAGAGATAGTATTATAGGAAATTTAAACAAGAGTGAGAGGCAAAAATGCAGACCTTTGCTAAGATTTGTTTCTTAGCTAAATGGTTCGTTTCCTATCTAACGCGTGACTACGTTCAGATCCCGGCTAAGGATGAAAGTTGGTTTCCACACTAATGCAGTAGGATTTTTTTAATCTAAAGTAGGATCTTATCTCAAGATAGGTGTGACTTCACTAAAAATGATTGGTTCAAGAGTTTGCTTCCGTACTAAAATAGAGGAAGTTCTTATCTCGGCTAAGCGCGACTGCTAAAATGACCTAGGTCTAGGATACGGACGTGTTTCTCGGCTAAAGCGGGTTTCGTATCTCCGTTAAGTGCGCGTGTGTGTGCGTCTATGAGTAGTCTGTGAGTGCGCCTGTGCGTGAGTCTGTGAGTGCATCTGTGAGTGTGTGTACGTATGTGTGCGTGCGTGTGTGTTCTATTTTTAACTAGCACCGTTTACCTATTTGGTGTTTGTTTATCTATGACGTCATATACGTGAACCTATTTTTATCCGACAAGTTATATAACTTGCACATTGTTTAGACACGAGGTTTGCATTTCACAGATTATTTAGATAATTTGGTTTCCAAGAACTTATTTTTAGATTAATGTGTCATGGGGTTTGTTTTTTGGCTATGACAGTGGTTTCGAATTTAATCATGGCTGGAGAAGATTGTGCATACGTTTTGGGTCCTGTTAGTGTATTTGTTTCCGAGATAAGAACCAGCCCCTTTGCTGAGAAATACACCATCAACCTGCATCACTGATTATCTGTATATGAACCACCTCATCCCGATCCTATGTACAATTAGCCGAAATAAGAACCTCCTTCTGCTGAGAACACACTCTTAGCCAAGATATGCAGGAATTTGGCGGAAACGCAACATAACAGCTGAGAAACACACAGTTCCCTGAGACAAGGTCAACCCTTTCAGCGGAGACGCACTTAGCCGAGGTAGAACCTATTTCAGCTGAGAATCACACTTTACTACTTTCATATGGAAATGAACCCGCCTAGATCTGAACCTGCCCGTGCCTTAGTTTGGAAGCGACCCATTTAGCTAAGAAACAAAGGCTTAGCCAAGATCTGAACCATCATTATCCTTTTTCATTCTTGAGTAAATTTCGTATAAAGTTATCTCTCTTACACGCGTAATTTCCTTATGTAAATTAGAAGCGGTATAGCTGTACTACTAGCAACCATGAAATTTGACCACAACGGACCCCTATCACAATTTTGATCATTACTACGATGTCATAAACCCGCATGTGGTCATCGAATTACTTCACTATTACGTGTATCACTGCGATCACAACAGTGACTCATTTTTTTCATAAATAACGATTTCTCATAGTTCAATCACAACAACGATCACTTGATGTCACGGGTACTATCGTTACTTTAGTTTTCATAATAAAGCCCAGTTGTAATGATGGTATGTTTTATAAATATCGTTGAAAGGTTGAAAGCTGAAACATTAACCATCGCTGTAGTCTTCATAAACACTTACTTACTATTTTTACCGTTGTGATACGCATAATTTGACCATAATAACCATATTGGTAGTTAGGTGTGGTTCTAGTCACAGCGATCATAAAATTTGTATCCTAACAACTCTGATCACCAAACACCTGCTACTTCATCATTCTGATAACGTTCTCTTTATTGCACGAGAAAAGTACTATTACAGCAGCACAACAATTAACCAATTCATAACGTTCATTTCATAATTCGATCAGAGCGGCCACTCAATGTTCTGAACACACATGCTTGATCTTAATGTTCTCCTGTGGTAAGTTGTGACAGCCGTCGATGTTAGTTAGTTTTTAATCCAATAATCATCGTGATTACAAGCGTTTGTCACAACAGCAATGCTTTAGTTTCTTGATCACAACCACTACTTACTACTATTATCTTAATCATTATGTCAAGCGTGTATGCTTGTCATATACTGTTTGCAATATCTTGTGTAATCATTCCACATTTACATCAAAATGGCAACAACCGTTTTCTTATAATTACAACAACCATCTATATAACACAACAAATATCACAATTTTGATCATTACTACCACTTTATAAGGTCGTTCATCACATTAATTGTAGTCACAATGGTAGTAATATGAACACAACCAAACCACATTTTGATCACACGGAAACTCATTTTGATCGTAATAATGACCACTTAATTTTATCACGAGGTTTTACAATTTTTGTTCTGATTTTACAATTTTTAAAAACGTGCTAAAACAACGCAGCGATAAATCAAAGATAACATGCGTAATACAAACATAATTATATCACAAGATTTACTCATCACCTTAGTTATTTTAATGACAGCTATTTATAAAAATGGATTTTACAAATATTGAACTAAAACGGCCACTTTGATGACAGTGATTCTATCGCAACCCTGTTCCTAGTGACAATGATAATGAAATTGTTAGGTGCACGATCTTGATCACAACGGAGATTTATCACCATTTTCATAATAACTGCTGCTACTATACGAAGGCCTTTTGTGGTCTAGGAAGCTGAGTATAGCTCAAATGACAATCAACTTAGTCACTACCATCACAATAGTCATTTAATTATAATCACAACGACACCAGATGCATACATAGTTAATTAAACTGCCCTGCGATCACTATGATCCCTTAGTATTTTTGCAAAACAGTTCCGACTTTATAAACAATAACATACTTGGATGCGAAGGAACACATTCTGGAGAGTTATAAGCGTAATTACACGTATGAACCTAGTCGCAACGGATACTTACTGCTTGCAACCGTTGTGATGGCGATAGACAGAAAAAAATGTATTCACAAGTACTCACCATAAGAGCTCACAAAAACCATGAAATTTGATCACAAGAAACCCCTATCACAAATTTAATGTTTCGCAATGACAACGGCAATTTGATGTTTTGGGTGCTACAGTTCCTTTACTTTTAGTCATAAAGTCCATTTGTAACGACAGTCCATTTTACCGTCAATTTAGTCTTAACAAACACAAGCACTAATATCATCTGTAGCACAAAGACAACCACACATATGTACACAATCACAACGTCCACGTACGATTTCCACCATTGTTTTGACAATTAGGTATAATATAGCCATAATAACCATGTTGATGGTTACATGTGATTCTAGTCACAACGATCGTAACCTTTTTATACTATCCTGCCACTTGATAGAGGCCTTTTGCGGCCATCAATGCTGACTATAACATTGATCTTCCTCATATGAGTCAGTACTATTACAGCAATAACCCGTTTTCATCACAATTAACGCGCTTACAACGTTCAGTGCATAACTCGATCACACTTGCTTTAATCGGTGACGGACGTCTAATTCATCTTTTTTTAAAATTGATTTGACATTTATTAACCTAAACAGCCACTTTGATTGCTGTGATTCTTGTCGCAGACGTATTACTAATCACAAATGATCATTACCTAAACTTCGTTAAGGGTATCTTGGTCAAAGATGCTAACTATAAGGTAAATCGTAATCATAAGATCACAACAGTTTTGAGTATAAGTTACTTTTCTTATGTTAATGGCAATCTCAATAGCCAAAGATCACATGAGCAAGTCATTTAGTCACGACGAACATTTTATCGCAACACTCATTGATCAATGCAATAACAAAAGCCGTTAGTTGTTGACACTATTATCACGTACATCGTAATCACATAATCACAGATGTTTAGTAAATGTTTAATTTAAAAGTCACTGCCACCACGACGAATGTTCGTTTTATTAATCACAACGAACACCTATCACAATTTTATCATTACTACCACGTAATCTATAGTCATCGATCTTGATCACAACGACAATATAGTCACAACGGCTACACACTTCGACCACAGCTGCTTTATAAAGTTAATAGGTATGTAGTCTACGACGATAATTATATATATATATATATATATATATATATATATATATATATATATATATAAAATCACTTGAATCACTAAGATCACAAGCTAATATTTTAAGCGCAACAGTTACCTTTTGTCACGACAATCGATGCTTACTAAGTGTTTACTTTAACAGCTATAGTATTATTCTTTGATCACAACGGACTGTTATCACAATTTTGATCATTACTGCTTTTTAATATAAGACCATCCATAGTAATCGCAATCTTCCCAGTCAATAATCGCAAAAGACATTCGTTTGATCACAACGGTTCTTTGAAAACGAACATCTGTAATTATAATAGTTACTCATTATTCTGAGGACAACTACCTTTGTAACAATGAAAAGTCTTTATGATTACTGCTACTTCATAAAAACCATCTTCAGTTTAAGATGCTAATTATAACACAAATAGTAACCACATGAGTCACAATCGCCAATCGATGTTTACAGCGCAACAGTTATTATTATTAAAAAAAAAAACAGTTACCTTCCTCACAAGTATCAAATCAACATGCTTTACGTAATCGACCGTATATGTACAACATAGTAGCATTTCATAATAACAATTAGGGCCAAAATGATCTTTTTGTCTTTTTTCATCACAACTTCTACGAAATAGTCAAGTCACTTCATAGAAGCCATATGAGGTCACGAATGTTGGTAACACGAATAGTAATCACCTGAATTACAACAATCGCAACGCAAACTCATTTACATCACATATTCATTCTACACAATAGTGTGGCCACAAAATACCAACACCTGTGTTGACGTCAGCATATTACATATCGACATAATCACAACAGTCATTTAGACCATTGTGATTAAAGGTTATAAAAATCGTTACGACAATTAGCACAACGGAAACAAATCACATGTTTCACCATTACTGGCACTTCACAGTCATCTTCGATGGTGATAATAACGTTAATCAAAGTCACAAAATCGACACTCGTTTATTTTGATCACAACTCCCATACAATTGTGATGATTACTGACACATCTTAAAAGTTGCCAGGATTGTAATGTAGATCACAAGGATCGATCATATTAACACAACGACTAACCTATTTATCGGAGAATTGCCTATCACTATGAATTTTATTATCGCTGTAAGCATTCATAATTGTCTATTGTTGAAAGATTTTGGAACGTGCTGTAACAATGGAGTCGGAACACACAAAACATTGATTTATTTACGTTACAATAAATCACAAGTATTACACGTATTGGCCTAATCACTTACAACTCAGACCGTTGTGATGGCAATTATAATACAACAGCTGTTCATTTTTATCACATCGCAACGCGTTAATGGTAATAATTAACAGCAACGCTTTTTCCTAGCGTAACAGGCTCTATCGCAACGGTTACTGAAAATCAACAGCGACCTGTAGCCATAATCAAGTCGACCACTGCAACGACTACAATATAATGACGACCTTCGATTAAAGTCAAAACGGCTGCCAACGTTCCGTACATGTTTTGCAACACGCCGCGGTTATTACATTTTATCATCACAACAACCCTATTGTCAAGTCAACACTCACCCCTATCACAACGGTGTCCTGCGGCAGTCATCACAACGGCGATGTTTCTCCAGTTACATCGGTCACAAACGGATTAAAATCTTCATAAAAAGCTGCATGATATTTGTGACTGGCCGTAGTGATTTACGTGGTTATACAAAGAAACCTATTTTATAAATCGCCGGTATCTGTTGTGACTAGCATCATACGTACTCGTTCATATAAACAAAAAAAAACAAAAAAGAAAGTGGTAAAGTAATTGTTGTTATAATCCAAATATGAAAACGTTCGTTATCGTAAACAGTGGTTGTTATTATACATGCGATATATGGAAACACGTAGTAGAAACATGAATCGAAGAAACAAACATTATCATCTCACTTTCTTACACTTATAAATAAACATTGTAGATAACGATTTAGAATTTTTGATTCAAACCTTGATGATTCAGTAGCGAAATATTGTGGCCATGTGCCCGGAAATAGTACCGTAGATAACTATTTATCTGCGGTTAGAGTTCCGCGTTTAAGACAAATTAGGTAGAAAGGATTAGTCATATAAAATTACTAGTAACAAGATTCAAAATAAAGACCGTAATTGTCCAAAATTGTTTCGTCCTAAAAAAATGCCGTTTGCTTTCACAAAGTAACTTGATAGTGCTAATTGAAAATCCTCGAGCAGTTTCAATCGCTAAATAACGTTTATAAAAAAGTACAATAATTAAAAGGTTAGAAATAATCCCACGTTACAACTAATTTCATCACTAATTCACCACTAACCTACATCAATCAAATAGTCGTTGGTTTAGGAAGATTATTGTACACGGTATAAACATTGCTTATTACAAAATGAGCGCAACGATCTTCCCACAGAGAAAATAAAATCTTTAGAAATTCTAGATAAATTAGTGCCGATTGATGGACGCAAACTGTAGTTACACACTTATTTGCAAACAATATTTTACGATTCACAATGTACGAATTAAAAATTGTTTTTTGTACTAGTGTGCAAATTAGTGCTTAAAAAGTTGACAAACAAAATAGGTATATACAGCGTTAGTGCTTCTCAATTTCTGTTACAAAGGTAGTCATAGTTGAGTACTAAAGGGTTAAAAATAATAACCTCAATTTTAATCAAAAAATATATTTAGTGCCAAGTTAATTGTCTGAAAGTAACAAATGCTGGATTTATTTATAGTTTTGTTTCATCACTGTGATTTTTCTTACATAAAGGTAATGTATATCACGTTAGCAAGAGTTTTAAGAACTTTTAACAAAGGCCTAAGAGGAAAGAAGCCAATTTAGTGGCAATTAGTGCTTGATAAGTGCATGAAAGCAACAAATGTTCTAATTATTTGTACACGATTCTTTAAAATTTAATTGTAAAATACTAATAAAGATGTAATTTATTTTTAGTCGATTGCAAAGCACTGATCCAACCTCTTAAAAACAACACCAACGTAGCACTAATTTGAGCTTATCTCCAAACAATCTTGAAGTATATCACGTTAGGAAATAATTAATTTCAAAGAAAAAGCAATTTTCTGATTAAATTCGTACATTTAGTGCCAATTAGTGCTGAATCGCGAGATCAGATTGCGTATTGGTATATTATTCCTTGAATATTTTATTTAAAAAAGCACCAATCAGGAGCGTTAAAACCAAGATAAGCCCAGCAAAGTTTCTTACTTGTTAATGCTGAATTAGTGCTCAAAAATGTCAAATCTACCTCCACACTTTCCAAATTAAATTGTCATAGTGTCAAATTAGCTCTTTTTAGTTCAACTTCGTGTTTAAGATGATCGAAAGAAATAACCGCAATTTGAATAAAATTGACTCCTCCCTATATATTTTAATCGTTGTTGCTTAAATATATTAACCCTTTGATATTATTATTATTGAGGTATACAAGTTAACAACGTCCACTGTTGAAATTAAAAATGAACATTAATTAAATCGTTGGTGTTGCATTAGTGCTTTAGTTAGGGTGTACAAAACATTTCAGATTTTTCGATTCTCGAAGTAATTTCTGTAAATGTTAATTCTTTACGATTCATTCTTACTCAAATTATTTAATATAGTGCCATATTAGTGCTTAAAAATTTAAAACTTCACATTTTTAACATAAATAATAACGTTTGTGTTAAATTAAATTGGTTCCTTTGCCAAAAGTAGCGAATTGTATTGTGACATTAATATTAGCGAGATTATTAGTACGCATTACCAATAGTGCTATTCCCAAACTTTGAATTTTCATAAACAATTCTATTGTAAAAACATATCTCAAAAATAGTGCTATAGAAGACATAGTGTTATACTAGTATTAGTGCTATGAGTATAGATAATACTGATATAATTAAAAAACTCACATTTCTTGATCTACTTTTAGACCAGCAGCCATAGAAGACATCTAAACTAGTGCTCAAAATTTCCAGTTTATAAACTATAAGCGAATTGGCTTGTGAAACAAATTAAAAGTGACTGCTATAAATTTAGTGCCTTGTCTAAACTTTGAATTAATTTATCAAAATATGTCACGGTGACATTTAGTGCTTACAAAGGTTCGTATTAGTGCTATTATGTATAAATAACACTAATATAATTAAAAATTGCACATCTCTTCTGTATTAATTATACCAGCACTAATACACGACATCTAAACTAGTGCTCAAAATTTCCTGCTTATAAACTATAAACTAAATGGATTGTAAAACAACTTTAAAAATAATTGATATAAGCTTTAGCGCCATGCCCAAGCTTCGAATTTTTATTAAACACAGTTCCTTTGTTATCAAAATATACCACGGTGAAATTTAGTGCTTAAAAGAGTCAAAAGGTAATGGTACACTTCGTATTAGCCTCATTAGTGTAAATAATATTAATATTTTAAATAAAATGGCAATAACAAATTGATGGACGATATAAGAATTCTAGTTTGTAAAATGTAAGCTAATTGGTTATGCGAAACAATATTTGTACACATTAGTGCACACCACAAGATTAGGAGTTTTTGATGCAATAAAAACATTAAAAGTGACACTATTATAAGTGAGACTATCAGTACGTTATTAGTGCTTTTTCCTAACTTCAGTTCTTCATGAAGCAACATTTTTGTATGTTGTCAAAATATATCATTGTGACAGCTAGAGCTTAAAATGTGGTCATAAGATTAAAGCATACATTAAAGCTATTAAAGTGTAAATAATATTACTATTTTAAGAAAAAAAAAAGAAGGAAAATTGCACAATTATTGATTCGCTTGTAAGAATAATACTATTAAATGATATCTAAAGTAGTGCTGAGAATCTCTGCTTTTAAACTGGTAGCAAATTGGCTCTGCCAAACAACTTTAAAAGTGACACATAAGCGAGATCAATAAAACCTATCTATTAGAGCATTTTCCCAACTTTGAATCTTCATGATGATGTAGATTAGTGCTGTTAAGTGTAAGTAATGTGAATGTTTTAGGAAAAAAGGGCAAAAGCACATTTATTCACGTACTTATTTGAATTGAATTAATAAGCAATACCTAAAGTAACGCTGAGAATATTTGTTTTCAAACTGTCAGTAAATTGGCTCGGCGAAACAGCTTTAAAAGTGGCCTAAAGTAGTGCTCAGAATACTGCTTGTAAACTGAAAGCTAATTGTCTCTGAAAAATAACATTAAAAAAGACATATTTGAGCGATATTGTTAGTACCTACTTATTAGTGCCTTTTCTCAACCTTTATCTTCATGAACAATCATTCTTTTGATTACAATTCGTGCCAGTTAGTGCTTAAAATGAGTTACTAAAGTAGTCGTTCATTTACTATTAGTGCCGTTAGTGTTAAGTGTAAGTAGTGTAAATATTTAAGGAAAAAAGCACAATAGCACATATTTATTAATGCAGTTATTACAATAGCACTAATAAACGATATCAAAAGTAGTGGTGAGAATATTTGTTTTTAAACTATTACCTAATTGGCTCGACAAAACAACTTTAAAAGTGACCCAAACTAGGGCTGAGAATATTTATTGTAGCCTGAAAGCTAGTTAGTTGGCTTTGAGGAATACCATTAAAGGTGGAACTGTATGGGCGAGATTGTTAGTACCTACCTATTAGTGCTTTTTCCCAACTTTGAATCTTCATGAAGAACTATTGTTATGATAATGTAAGTTAGTGCCTAAATTGGGTTAATAAGATCGTCATTCACTCATTATTAGTGTCATTAGTGCTATTAAGTGTACGTACTATATTTTAAGAAAAAAGTACAATAGCATACATGTATTAATGCACTTATTAGAATAGCACTACTAAACAATACTAAAGTAGTGCTGAGAATATATGGTAGGTAATTGGCTCTGCGAAACAACTTTACAAGAGAACTAAATTAGTGCTCAAATGATTGTAAATCCACTGAAAGCTAATAGTCCCTGAGGAAAAACATTAACGGTGATTATATAAGCGAGATTACTAGTACCTACCTATTAGTGCTTTTTATCAACTTTGAACCATTCTTTTATGATGATAACAGTTAAGTTAATAAAATAAGTGCTATTAAATGTAAGTAGTACATTTATTTTAAAAACAAAGGACACTAATACATTTATTAATCTACTAATTAAAATAGCGCTAATAAACTAGTCATTAAAATTTTTGTTTGTATACTCTAAGAAAATGAGCTATACAAAAAAATCTTAAGTGACAAATAGAAACAAATTTATTAGTGCCGATTAGTGCTCTCCCCTCAGTGGATTTTCATAAAACACACGTGCTTGATGCCAGAATGTTGCTGGAAGTTAGTTAATGCTATCCACACCAACATTGAATAGGTTCTACAAACACATTTAAAAAACACCACTTTTTAAAATAGTGCTCAGATATTTTATCTAATTTACCTAAGGTCTAAAATGGTGTTGAAATGGATGCAACCACCACTAATTCATTTTTTGAGTACGATAATGCTAAAAACAATTGAAATACACCAAAGCACTAATTAAAATTCTTTGCGTATTAAAAAACGTTAAAATTTATATAAAAGATAAATACACGATTTAATACCATAAGCATTTTAATTATGAGTGGTAATCGTAAAAGTATACATTTTCAAACACCAAAGCACTAATTTAAATTGGCCTAATTCCATCATTGTCTCAATTTTTTTTTGTTTCGTTTATTATTTTCTTTAAGTGGTCAAAAAGCTCACGTTCCATTTAAACATAAACGGATTACGTTTCGTATTACTTTCTAAAATTGTCGCAATGTAAAATTCGACACCACAAAAAAAACTATCTAACCTCTCTTTTGCATTAATATTTTTTAGCGAAACATGATTGAGAAGGGTAAACACGTATTCGAAACAGATAGGATTGATAAGGGTTAAGGTTCATTGTAGAAAATATGCCCCAAAATACACATTAATTATTTTAATGGCGAAACCCCTACGGTTTCGTGTACATAAATACCATCAACTATACATATAAATGGTAGTTCATTTGTAATAAGATAAATTGAACAAAAATTGAAAATTTGGCTAATTGGCTCTAATGAAACAATTTAAAAAGTGACAAATTAGTGCTCAACATATTGTTTGTAAGCTGAAAGTTGATTGGCTCAGAGGAATAACATAAAAAGTGGCACTACTTTCTAAGCGAGATTATTAATACCTATCATATTAGTGTTTTTTCAGCTACAAATCTTCACGAAGCAAAATATATTTTTGTGACAGTTAGCGCTTAAAATGATGCCATACGATAGAGATATAATTTTTAAGTCATTAGTGCTACTAAGCGTAAATAATATTAACACTTGAAGGAAAACTGAAGTTATTTATTGATTCGATTATTAAAACAGTATTAATAAACGATATATAAAGTAGTGCTGGGAATATTTGTTTTTAAACTGTTGCTAATAGGCTCAAAAACAGCTTTAAAAGTGGCATATAAGTGAGATTATTACAACCTACCTATTAGTGCTTTTTCCCAACTTTGAATCTTCATGCAGAGCCATACTTTTATGAGGATCAGAGTTAGTGCTCAGTAGTGCCATTACGTGTATTTTCAGAAAATAGTAAAATAGCACTAAATTCGTTTATGTTGTCGAAATATATTTGTGACCGTTAGTGCTTAAAATGTGGCCATACAATAGTGTAACTAGTGTATTTTCAGAAAATAGCACATATTTAATAATGTACTTATTAGGATAGCTCTAATAAAGATATCTAAAGTAGTGCTTTCGCAACTTCAAATCTTCATGAAGCAAACTAAATTCGTTTATGTTATCAAAATATACTTTTGTGATAGTTAGTGCTTCAAATGTGGCCATACGATAGGTATACTTCGTATATTAGTGCTATTAAACGTAAATAATAACATTTTAACGAAAAACAGGAAATTGCATATTTATAGATTCGAGTATTAGAGTAGTACTAATGTACCATAGCATCTTGGCGTACACCCTAAGGTTCCCTATTTTGGGATCTGTATTCAGGGTCCCAGAAAATACACATTTTCATTCAGGATGACGCAACATATTTTAAGAGTTAGAAAAAATCCGTATCATAGTTAAACCAGAATTACGTACACATTCATTTTTTAATAACTCCTCATAGCAAACTTTCATTACACCAAGGTTATTCTTTAAATTACAGTTATTGGGAAATTACGAATTCCAATTTTAGACAACAAAGTATATAGTAACATTGGTAAAATTGGTAACAGCACCATCTTTCGATATAATTTTAAAACTAAGTGTTTTTGCAAAACAACATACGCGAGATTATTAGAATCTACCTATTAGTGCTTTTTACCATCTTTGAATCTTCATGAAGAACCATACTTTTATGACGATGGCTATTAGTGATTAAGATAGTTGTTCACTTCTTATTATGAATTCCATTTTTAGACAAAAACAGCATATAGCAAGATTGGTAAAATTGATAACAGCACCATCTTGCGATATAATTTTAAAACTAGTGTTTTTGCAAAAGAACATAAGCGAGATTATTAGAACCTACCTATTAGTGCTTTTTCCAATTTTGAATTTTCATGAAGAACCATTAGATTAAGAGAGTTGTTTACTTCTTATTAGTGCTATGATTTTAAGAAAAAAGTACAGTATTGCATATTTATTAACCCTGGAGTGGTCGCGCGGTTTACATACGTAATCCACTCATACAGAATCGAAAAAGTCACGAAAACTACTGGCGGAAAATACGTATGCGTCCGTGTACTTTAAGCTGGATGTTTAGCGAACGAGCTCAGTGCTGTGCAAGCGCCGGTAGTGTGTGGTTGTATTACAGATGGTCTGCAAAGTTCATGGACTAGAATTGTATGCCGCGCGACCAAATACGTAAGTATTTTTGGCACAGCATTTTTCTTAATTTATTATTATTTTTCAATGATACAATTATTTCAATGACTCTTTCTTATGTTAGAATGTCTGAACATGTTTGTACTTTTAGAAACAATGGATAGTCTTAAAGTTGCTCAACTTTTGGAGTGGTTGGATGAAGTTGACCAGAATGAAGTTGACGGTCAGTCAAGTTCAAACAGCGAAGAGCAGCATCACCGATCAGAATCGGAACAGGTGAAGCATCAGGAAATACTTTAGAATCTGACGATGATGAGCCACCTCCGATTTTTATAGCGATAGTGTAAATAACACTATCTGGTCAAAAACTGCTTCCTCGAACAGAGGAAGAATGCATGCATGTCTCTTTTTGGATGATAATATAATTGATCTCCTAACCACATATACTGATGTAAAAATTGATTATATCAGGGCTAAATACGCAAGGTAAAGAGATGCAAAACCAACAGACGCAATTGAAATAAAAGGTTATACAGGAATTTTGTTGATGGCTTGATAATGAAAGTCAGTCGATTAAGTATTGCGCTAATATTCGAGCATGTAAAGCACACAGGAATCGATGTGTGACTATGTCTGAACAAAGGTTCAACTTTTGACGAGGTGCCTGCGCTTTGATGACATTGGAGACTGACATATTCGAGCGAATATTGATAAACTGGCAATAAGACAGTTTTTCGATCTGTTTGTCTAGAACTTTCAAAAATATTTCATTCCCAGTGCTGAAGTGACTTTGGATGGGCAACTGTTGGCTTTTTCGTGGACGTTGTCCTTTCAGACAGTGTACCCCAAACAAACTGGCAAAATATGGAGCGAAGGTTTTTGCTCTTGTGGATGTACAGGGTGGCCAACTAAGAATGCGAGGTACTGTATCTGGAAAACTATTCATCGTAGAGGCTTGCGCAAAAAAAAAGTTATTACTAAAACGGCCAATACAAAAAATTGGAAAATATTTTCAAGTTTTGGAAATGGCCGCTAGCGGGCGTAACTGCAATCTTGAATCTAAAAAAGTTATGTTTCTGTGAATTCTGCTATATTAGCCTACCCATAAGAGGCCTCAGCAATGCACAGAGTGATGGTCAGCATTTCGAGCATTTACGGGGGCATTAAAAACCTTCCTCCTTTAAATCGGTCCTTTTTAGGGCCACAACTTACACAATAGAAACAATTCCAGAAAAATATAGTTAAAAAATAAAATTTAAGGGATTTTCTTATAAAGGTTTCTTTGGCCGATATTTTAGGTTAAAAACAAGATATCGAGATACGGTTTTCGTGAGCTTGTTTAGGCATCATTTAGCTACTTGTTCATGAAAAAAAAGTCATACCAATGCATTTAATTTTTTTGCGAAAATTACCCGTTTCTGTTGGAATGTCGAACAAAGCCCTCTAGCAACGATATGTGAAACTAACAAAACTTCAATTATTTTAACATTTGTAGCCGAAGTAAAGCTATTTTCAACGCGCCCAAGTTTGTTAAAATCGGGTTAGCCGTTTCGAAGATACGGGGGGTGATTTAAGGAAACCTTTGGATACCCACTTTATTCTTATAGATACGTCAAAAAGTGCCAAACAAAAAAAGTTTAGATTATCCTCGACTTCAAAGACCAGTTATTTTATTTATTAAGTTAATATGGCAGAATTCACAGAAACATCAATTTTTTAGATTCAAGATTGCAGTTACGCCGCCTAGCGGCTATTTCAGAAACTTGAAAATATTTTCCAGGCTTTTGTATTGGCCCTTTTAGTAATAACTTAATTTTGCGCAAGCCTCTACGATGGATAGTTTCCCAGATATTGTACCTCGCATTCTTAGTTGGCCACCCTGTACATTACCCGTATACATTCAACTTAGTAATATATGCTGGCCAACAACCTGAAGGTCCATTTCGCTTGAGCAATGCAGGACACGATGTAGTAATGAGAATGGCGTGACCAGTGGTGGACAAAAACATCAACGGACTACTGGTTTTCATCTCTTAGAGTTGCAAAAGAACTGTTTGAAAATAGAATCACTATGGTTGCTATAGTACGAAAAGATAAAAGAGAAGTACCTCGAGAATTTCGCATTGCAAGAGGAAACCCAACATGCTCTTCTAAGTTTGGCTGCCACCCATCATGCACACTGGTTTCATATGTGCCTAAACCTAATAAAGTGGTTGTTTTGATGACCACAATGCATATAATGACGGGACGATAGATACGGAGACAGAAGCTAGTCCAAAGCCTGAATTTATAACGTATTATAATCGTACGAAACATGGTGTAGACCTAGTAGATAAGATGTGCTCCCTCCATGACGTATCCAGAAATTCAAGAAGATGGCCTCCAACTGTTTTCTTTAACTTGATAAATTTCAGCGCACTCAACGCGTTATGCATTTATACCGCAAATAAAAACTACGAGAGTCTTCGCTGCCGTGACTTCCTCATTGACTTGTCTCTGGCTTGGATGAAACCCCTAGCTCGTCGATGGTTGGAGACAAAAACATTACCACGAAATCTATCATTCAAAATAAAAGACTTTCTTGGCATTCTTCAACCAGAAGCCATCAACATTGGCACCAACACCAAGATCGTCCGTCGGTCGCTGCTATGATTACGGAAGAGCTCGCAATAAAAGCACTAGAAAACTGTGCAATGTATGCAAAAAGTGTATTTGTGGCGTAGAGATCATTCCAAGATTAGTGTTTTGAAATAAGTTTTTTTGTGATCTCAAACAGACTGAAGTATGTGATTTTTAGTGCCATATATGAAGGTTTTTCATTTCTGTTGATTATTTTTTAACATGGAGGTTCTGTTTAGTTTTTGTTGATTATTTCTATTAAAAACCATTATAATAATAAGACTGTAATACCAAATATAAAGATTTTAAGCTTACATGACGTTTTATTTCAATTTGTAAATGGTCTACATATGTAATCCACGTGCCACTGAAGTACTTTTTTAGATCGCGACCACTGCAGGGTTAATGTACCTATTAGAATAGCACTAATAAACGATTCTAAAGTAATGTTGAGAATATTTGTTTTTCAACTATTAGCTAATTGCAAAAAAAGAACAATGTGACCGAAACCAGTGCTCAGAATACTGTTTGTACACTAATATTAATTGGTTCTGAGGAAAAATATTAAAAGTGACACTACATAAGCGAGATTATTAGTATCCACCAATTAGTGCTTTCCAGCTTTAAATTTTCAAGAACAACCATTTTTTCATGATGATGACATTAGTGCTTAAAATAGGTTAATAAGATAGTTCCACTTATTATTGTCATTAGTGCTATTAAGTGTAAATGTATACTTATTGTTTGTACACTGAAAGCTAATTGGCACTAAGGAAAACTACTAAAAGAGACGCTATATAAACGAGATTATTAGAGCTTTTTCTCTACACAGATGAATCTTCATGAACTATCATTCTTTGATGATGGCAGTTAGTGCTTAAAAAAGATTAATAAGATATTTGTTCACTTATTAGTATCATTAAGGCTATAAAGTGTAAGTAATACAATTATTATAAGAAAAAAGGACAATAACACACATTCATTAATGTACTTATTAAAATAGCACTAATAAACGATAACTAATCTAGTGATTAACATTTTTGTTTGTAAACTCTAACCTCTAATTCCCTTACTGGATGTTCATAAAGCTCTCGTACTTGATGACCCTGAAAGTTAATGCTTGTAAAGTTAGTGACTATTCATATTAGTGCTGTTATTCAGCAATAACTTCTTTCGAATCTCAACTCTGAATAGATTCTACAAACACATTTAAACAGCACCATGTGTTAAAATATTAGTCAATTATTTTATCTAATAAATTGGTACTAACTCACACAGCCTAAAATGGATGCAACCAGCGCTAATTCAACTTTTGCGTACGATAATTCCAAACAATTGAAATGTTGTGATAAGAAGTAATTGTTGTAACGTAAAAAGCCAACAATTGAATACATCAAAGCACTAATTGTAATTTTGCCATCTCATTTGATTCTTAAAGTTATTATGATTTTCTGAGTTCGGTAATTGTAATTGTTATCGATTAAATTTATATAAAAGATTTAACACCATAAGTATTTTAATTATGTCTGACAATCGTGAAAGTTTACAATTTCATACACCAAAGCACTAATTTGAGACTAATTAAAATTAGCCTAATTCTATCATTTTCTCAATCTTGTTTCGTTAAAGTGGTCAAAAAGCTCACCTTCTATTTAAACGTAAACAGGTTACGTTTTGTCTTACTTTCTAAAATTATCGCAATGTAAAGTTCGACATCGCAAAAAAAAAACTACCCTAACCTCACTTTTGCATGAATATTTTTAAGCGAAACTGATTGACAAGGGTGTACACGTAATCAAAACAGATAGGGTTGATAAAGGGTTAATGTTAATTGCAGAAAATGTGTCCCAAAATACACATTAATTATTTTAATGGTGCAACCCCTACGGTTTCATATGTATAAATACCATCAACTACATATAAATGGTAGTTCATTTGTAATAAGATAAATTTCGAAACGGGATGTTTTGAAAATTCTTAATTGAGGTTAATTAATTTTAGGTAGATAACTGTATTATCGACCATAAAAGGGTATTCTAGATTAATTACAACAAAAACAAATCCGTTGGGTTTTACTACAGTCACTAGATACAGTCACTGTAACTTTTACTATTACAAACTTCAATACAATACACACTTGTAGCTATGGAAACACTATGGCGATAACTATAAAAATTAGTCGCAAAAGCAGGGTATTGATTGGTGTAAAAATAATTTATCAAAGGAATCGTAAAAAATTGTATACACGATAAGGTGTTAGTACGACCTTCCCGTTTCCAATTTCTGATAAGATTTTATTATCAAATAAAGAATTAGTCATCGTTTTACTATTAAAATACGTAATAGTAAATCTTTTTTTTACACACACACACACACACGCACTTACACAAACAACCCTAAATCTTTTATATCTTTCAGTAAGAGCGCGTGGGAAAAGTGAGTGAGACGAAGAAAAGAATGTAGACCAAATATGTGAGTAATACGCATGGTATTAGTAAATTGGTATGAAAAACGGAATTGGGTATTTAAAAAATCTCTACAAAAATGAAAGTTTGAATGAAAAACTAAATTTTTTTAACAAAAAACTGATTTAAGGTTCATTAAGATAAATGTAGCAAATACCACAAAAGGAATTCCAGTGGTAAGAAACGATGCCAACGTTATTGATTAACGAATAGGTTCAGATAACTTCACACCGAATATGCACCCAAATATGCAAAATTATTGCTAACATCACACAGGTAAAGCTAAACAATACTCAAATACGTCAAACATACTCTTTTAAGCTAGCGAGACCAAATGAACAGAATTAAACGAAACCAATCAGATTATTTAGTACTAATTTGTACCACTAATAAAAATGTTATACGCCATGCCGTTTTTAAAAAACCCGTGGCGCTGCCAGATTAAGACAAGCTAGTAGGTCCACAATAAAAAAAAAAAAAAAACGATAAAAAGAAAATTAAGATCAGCAATAGAAAAAACTGCATTTGTACTAATTTGTACCATACAGATAAATCAAATATTTTCATTTATTCCGTGAAAAACAACCCCCAATTGATTTCAGACATATTAGGCGCAAGAGTAAACTACTCTTTCCTATCAGCAGAATCAATCGCTACTCTTTTTTATGGAAATCTGAATATTTACATTTTGACGGTATATATATATATATATATATATATATATATATATATATATATATATACAGGGTGTCCCAACGATAGAGTAAAGTAAGTTTATGCTTAACTAGAATTATTTGTGTAAATATTGTATGGACCATGGGGTAGAGGTAAGAAGTGTGCATTTTTTTTAAATATTGGAAGTTATACAGGGTGTGCCAGAAAAGCAGGACGTGAAAAGTATGATTTTTTAAATAGAACACCCCGTATTTGATTTTAGTTTTTAATTCTACGTGTCCATACAAACATATTTTGTCATACTAAAGATTGGCTGAAAGTTTTTAGTTCTTGAGATATTCGCGTTTAAAGATTATTATGGTCATTTTCGTGGGGTTGATGAATGGGCAATTGTTCCGTTATTTCACAATAAAAAAAATTGGTATTTCGTGTGAAAATGAGTGATATTATACTAACGTTTAGACCGAGTAGTATTTCTAATTTTCTCAATAGGGTGTTTGTTATAACCATTCAAATTTGAAAATTCTCAAATTAAAAAAAATCAGTTTTTTTTAATTGCACACCCTATATATTTTTATTTCATTTTATTCGGGATTAAAAATCTATCATTTTGTCAAATATATCCTATATCTATCTTTGACAGTTTTCGAGTAATTTCAATTTTTTCACACTAGCTACTTTATTTTCGATAACATTGCATTGCATGGATCTTGGTAGCCATGGAAAATAATAATTGCGTTACTAAGATACAAAGGTTTCCTACTTGTCAAAATAAACACATATTAAATTTGTCGTTTTCGCATTTAACTTGTTATCAATTCTTGTATCAATTATGGATTATTCGACAAATGAATTAATTGATATGATATACGTGTTGGGCGAGGCTGAAAAAAACCCTTTATTGGCACAACGAATCCACAAAATGAAATATCCTGAACGTCGAATACCTACTACTGTTAGCTTGGAAAATTTGAGGGATAGATTTGATTCTAGCGGTAGTGTTAAATACTTCAAACGTAAAGTTGTTAATAAAAGGGCAGCTAATGAAGAAAAAGAACTTGAAATATTATTAAATATTCAAGAAAATCCCCAAGTGAGTTCTAGAACATTAGCGACGATATGTGATAACTCCAAATCAAACGTGAATCGAACAACGCTGAAGTATAAGTACCATCCCTATCACATTGAGCTTCATCAAGAATTGCGAGAAGAGGATTTTGCAAGACGAATTGAATTCTGCAATATCATTAATCAACGGCTCCAATTAAATAACAACTTTTTGTGCTCCATAATGTTTTCCGATGAGGCGACGTTTAAAAGTAATGGGGCTGTAAATCGGCATAATATGCACTATTACGCCATTGATAATCCATTTTGGCTACGAGAAGTTCAAAACCAAAATTATTGGTCACTAAATGTGTGGTGTGGTATACTTAATGACCAAATTATCGGTCCCTATTTTTGATGATCCATTAACGGGCCGCAGCTATTTGCATTTCTTACGTGAAGAATTGCCTGTGTTACTTGAGGATATCAATTTAGAAGGACGACTAAATATGTGGTTGCAACAGGATGGTGCACCTCCACATTTTATCGGGACGTAAGGGAATTCTTGAACCAGCAATACCCGGAGAAATGGATAGGACGTAATGGCTTTATATTATGGCCACCCAGGTCATGCGATTTAACTCCACTGGATTTTTCCTATGGGGATACATAAAAGATCGGGTGTATATTATTAAACCTACAACAAGGAGGACATGAAAATAGAATTCGCGAAGCTTGTCGCACAGTGACCCTCTTATGTTATCCCAAGTGAGACAGAACATGAGAAAAGTCTCAATATGTGTATTCAGCAAGAAGGCCGTCTATTTGAGCATTTACTAAGACGCAATGTTGAATAATTATTGAATTACTGTTTCTCATTAATAAAAACTGTTAATATTCTCGCTTAGGTGGTTTGTTTTATTTCGTCGCAATTGTTTTCCATGGCTACCACGATCCACAATAATGTTATAGTATCGTATGTAACGTAGCTAGTGAGAAAAATCGAAATTACTCGAAAACTATCAAAGATAGATATAGGATATATTTGACAAAAATGAATCCCGAATAAAATGAAATAAAAATATATAGGGTGTGCAATTAAAAAAAACTGATTTTTTTTTTATTTGAGAATTTTCAAATTTGAATGGTTATAACAAACACCCTGTTGAGAAAATTAGAAATACTACTCGGTCTAAACGTTAGTATAATATCACTCATTTTTCACACGAAATATCAATTTTTTTTATTGTGAAATAACGGAACAATTGCCCATTCATCAACCCCACGAAAATGACCATAATAATCTTTAAACGCGAATATCTCAAGAACTAAAAACTTTCAGCCAATCTTTTGTATGACAAAATATGTTTGTATGGACACGTAGAATTAAAAACTAAAATCAAATACGGGGTGTTCTATTTAAAAAAATCATACTTTTTCACGTCCTGCTTTTCTGGGCCACCCTGTATAACTTCCAATATTTAAAAAAAAATGCACACTTCTTACCTCTACCCCATGGTCCATACAATATTTACACAAATAATTCTAGTTAAGCATAAACTTACTTTACTCTATCGTTGGGACACCCTGTATATATGTAATCCCCTCGATTTCTCATTTTGGAGATTCATGAAAAATGATGTTTATTCTCTAGAACTACATAATGAAGAGCAACTATGGATAAGAATTATGGAATCCGCAGATAGATTCCGTAATAAACCAGGAATATTTCAAAGATGCCGTCAATCCTTAGGAAGAAGAATTCACTGCCCTTCATTGTTGCTATTGAAATTTTATTGTTGAAGTGTTATGTAATTGTTTTTGCAAATAAGTTACTATGGCGCTTTTGGATAATTAGCATGTATCGGATGCATTTTTCTTGTAAACCGTTGGTCCTAGCGACTTCAATAAGGTATACATTTCCGAAGCAGAAAAGATGGGAAAACAAATTTTTCCAGTCGAAAATGACATACAGTGTAAGCAAAAATATTAGGACCGATTCAAACAAGATGGAAACCTGTATGTGGCGCCCTCTATCAGTAATAAAAGAACTAAGGTCATATTTGAATTCTGCGTGATAAAAATCCCCTGTATACAAAATTTCATCCGCTTATTACATCATTGTAAATAGATATTAAAAAAAAGCAAAAAAATAATTAAACTTCAACACCCTATATCTTTTAAACGAAGGCGTTGCGGACCTAAGTTCATAGGAACTTTTTTTCTTATATATATATATACACACACACACGCACGCGCGCACACGCACTCCCTCACTCACTCACTCACGCACCCACCCACCCATCTATTTGTATGAGTGGACTGAAAGTATTAGTTTTCACATTGTTTCCGTATACTTTCTATTCCAACTTTTTTGTGTGTGATTTTTCAGTTATTTTGGTGACTTTTTTGGTTCCATTATTCAATTTTCTGCAAATTTAGTCCTGTTGGTTGAAGACGTTCACTTTATGAACTTCAACCAACCTATGTGAAGTTAGCCATAAATTTCAACCATAAAATTTTTTTTCGTTTTTCCGAAAAATTTCGATAAAAACCTATAAAAAATTAATAATCCAAAACATATTAAGAGGAATATTGATATAAATCACACATTTCCCACTTATTTAAAATTAAAAACTTATCGCGATCTCCTCGGTCAAGCGCATGAACAAATTCTTTATGGATGATATGTGGGACCACCTTCTTTAAAATTTTTTTGTCAAATCCTTGGAGAGTACATAATATTACATAACATATCCAAAAATTGGGATGTAATTATCTTTTATAAGATTAGAAAATGACTTTGAATTTGGATGTATTTCGGGATCAAAATTTAGTCAACGCGTATGCTCAAATTGTTTATGGATGATATGTGGGACAACTTTTTTTTTTAATTTTTTTGTCAAATCCCCGAAGAGTACACAATAATACATAACATATCCAAAAATTAAGATGTAATTATTTTTATAAGTCCAGAAAATGGCTTTGAATTTGGTGTATTTCGGGATCAAAATTCAGTAAACGCTCATAAACAAATTATTTATGGATGATATGTGGAACAACTTTTTTTTTAATTTTTTGTCAAGTTCTGGAAGAGTACATAATAATACATAACATATCCAAAAATTAGGATGTAATTATTTTTTATAAGATCAGAAAATGACATTGAATTTGGATGTATTTCGGGATCAATATTCAGTAAACGCGCATAAACAAATTGTTTATGGATGATATGTGGGACAACTTTTTTTTAATTTTTTTTGTCAAATCCTTGAAGAGTACGTAATAATACATAACATATCTAAAAATTAGGATGTAATTATTTGTTATAAGTCCAGAAAGTGACTTTGAATTTGGTGTTTTTAGGAATCGAAATTTAGTAAACACGTATGAACAAATCGTTTATGAATGATATGTGGGACAACATTTTTTTAATTTTTTTGTCAAATCCTCGAAGAGTACATAATAATACATAACATATCCAAAAATTGGGATGTAATTATTTTTTCAGTCCAGAAAGTCCAGAATTTGGTGTTTTTCGGAACCGAAATTTAGTAAACACGCAGTAACAAATCGTTTATGGATGATATGTGGGACAACTTTTCTTTAATGTTTTTTGTCAAATCCTCGAAGAGTACATAATAATACATAACATATCCAAAAATTAGGAGGTAATTATTTTTTATAAGATCAGAAAATGACTTTGAATTTGGATGTATTTCGGGATCAATATTCAGTAAACGCGCATAAACAAATTGTTTATGGATGATATGTGGGACAACTTTTTTTTAAATTTTTTTGTCAAGTCCTCGAAGAGTACATATCCAAAAATTGGGATGTAATTATTTTTTATAAGTCCAGAAAGTGACTTTGAATTTGGATGTATTTCGGGATCAAATTTAGTCAATGCGTTTGCTCAAATTGTTTATGGATGAATGTTTTTTGTATTTTTTTGTGGCCAAATCCGGTTTTTGTTTTTTATATTTTTTTTTGTGGCCAAAGCCGGTTTTTTGTTTTTATTTTTTTTTGTGGCCAAAGCCGGTTTTTTTGTTTTTTTTTGTGGCCAAAGCCGGTTATTGTTTTTTGTATTTTGTTGTGGTCAAAGGTTTTTATTTTTTTTATTATTTTTTGTGGCTAAATCCGGTTTCTGTTTTTTGTAAAAAAATTTAAAAATAAGTTGTCCCACATATCATCCATAAACGATTTGTTCATACGTGTTTACTAAATTTCGATTCCGAAAAACACCAAATTTAAAGTCACTTTCTGGACTTATAAAAAATAATTACATCCTAACTTTGGATATGTTATGTATTATTATGTACTCTTCGAGGATTTGACAAAAAAAAATTTAAAAAAGTTGTCCCACATATCATCCATAAACAATTTGTTTATGCGCGTTTACCGAATATTGATCCCGAAATACATCCAAATTCAAAGTCATTTTCTGATTTTATACAAAATAATTACATCCTAATTTTTGGATATGTTATGTACTCTTCCAGAATTGACAAAAAAATTAAAAAAAAAGTTGTTCCACATATCATCCATAAATAATTTGTTTATGAGCGTTTACTGAACTTTGATCCCGAAATACACCAAATTCAAAGCCATTTTCTGGACTTATAAAAATAATTACATCTTAATTTTTGGATATGTTATGTATTATTGTGTACTCTTCGGGGATTTGACAAAAAAATTTAAAAAAAAGTTGTCCCACATGTCATCCATAAACAATTTGAGCATACGCGTTGACTAAATTTTGACCCGGAAATACATCCAAATTCAAAGTCATTTTCTAATCTTATAAAAGATAATTACATCCCAATTTTTGGATATGTTATGTAATATTATGTACTCTTCAAGGATTTGACAAAAAAATTAAAAAAAAGTGGTCCCACATATCATCCATAAAGAATTTGTTCATGCGCTTGACCGAGGAGATCGCGATAAGTTTTTAATTTTAAATAAGTGGAAAATGTGTGATTTATATCAATATTCCTCTTAATATGTTTTGGATTATAAATTTTTTATAGGTTTTTATCGAAATTGTTCGGAAAAACGAAAAAAAAATTTATGGATGAAATTTATGGCTAACTTCACATAGGCGCGGTCAATTAAATACTAGCGCACCAAAATTTAGTAAGTGGTCCGTGACAAAAAGTCATAGTTGCCAAAGAGTTTATTAAGTTAAACAAAGTATTAATTAACAAATTGATTAAATGTTCGAATTGTTTACCGTTAACTGCTATGAATTTATGAATCTTTTTATGATAGACTGACGTACGTTGAAAAATAATTGCGGATCATCTTTTATTAAATTAGAGCAATCAAAAATTTGTTGCTGGAGATCTTGGACGTTTGTAATTGGCACCGAATACATCATGTCTTTTAAATGACCACGGAAAAAAATCCATAGGGTTTAGATCCGGTGAACGTGCAGGCCAAGGATCCGGTCCTTCACATTCAATCCAGTTTGCATTAAAGGTTCGATTCAATGACCGCCTAGCAGTGAGTGCAAAATGAGGAGGCACACCATGGTGCATGAAACACATCCGCCCCCTAACATCGGGTAAATCATTATCCAAAAAATTGGTGTATGAATTACCATTTTAACATTGTGGCATAAAGAATGGACCAATTAAATTATTGCCAATAATACCAGACCATACATTCAGACTGAATTGATGTTGATGATTGGTTTCAATGAAAACTACGTGGATATTGATAATCGTAGTAATGATTGTTATGGAACTTAAAAGTTCCGTTTCTGGCGAAACCTGCCGCATCAGTGAATAAGATAATCGATGGATAATTTCGGTCATTATTGAATTTTTCTAGAAACCAACGTGAAAAGTTCACTCTTGCTTGAAAATTATTAATAGTCAAAGCTTGTATCTTTCGATAATGGAAAGGTTGCAAGACTTCCGTTTTAATAATTCTACATATCGTTGACTGATTTGAATTATTTTCTCTTGCCAATTGACGACAGCTTGTGGGATCAGCGTCAATTGCATCCAGCACTCTTTGTTCTAAAACTGGTGTTCTTGCAGTTCGCCTCCTACCACTGTCAATTTTTGATGGCTTGAAACAACCTGTGAGAACCCGATATGAATAGAATTTTTATAAATTGATAATATGTACCACTTTCACAAAGACGCTGCCCAATGTTGGCAAACGTCTTTTTATTTGGTATCCGCCGATTTGGAAATGCCTGGGAATATAAGCTTCAGCACAATTCCCAAAAACTCTGCCATACGTTATGTGCATCTCCGCCATTTCGGAGTTGGAATACCTATTATTATTCATTATGGATAAAGAAATTGTATGAAAACTGATCAAAAATCACAATATGGCAACTATGACTTTTAGTCCACTGCCCACTTACTAAATTTTGGTGCGGTAGTATTTAATTGACCGTGATTGATGAAATTGCAAATAACTCGTAAACCGTTCACTCTATCAACTGCAACCAAGAGAACCAAATTTGCAGAAAATTGAATAACGGACCCAAAAAAGTCACCAAAATACCTGAAAAATCACACACAAAAAAGTTGAAATAGAAAGTATACGGGAACAATGTGAAATATTTCCAGTCCATTCATAAACAATTCAATCAAATCAGAAAAATCTTCGTCAACAAAGAAATAATTTTCATTGCCGATAATATTTTTAAATTTCTAACGGTTTTTGAGTTATTTGCGAAAAACGATTTACAAAATTCAACTTTGAGGGCCTGTCACTTTGTTTGTAGCCATACATTTTGGAGAAAAATTTTATTTGACTTTTCGTCTTCAATTTATGTATAGAATATACACATATACACTTGAAGAGGGTACGTATTTTGGTTCACGTTGTGTATATGATATATATATATATATATATATATATATATATATATATATATATATATATATATATATATATATATATATATACCGGTGTAACAGAATCTTGGTACACCCCAGTTTTCTCGTTTCGTTTTGAAGATAATTGATTGAAACTTGGGATATCCTATATACATAATAAGCGGCAGTTTTTAACATAATAAGCGATTTTTTTTCATTTCCGGTTTCGCCGGAAGTGACACTAACTTTTGATTTTTAAATGGAACACACTGTATATTATTGCATTTTTGAATTCTGCGTGATTTCTGAATCCAACGATGAAAAATAAGTGACAGAAGTGCGAATTGACATTAATGGGCAGCATTTTGAACAACTGTTGTAATGTTTTGTGTTCATTTTTTGTATTCCAAAGCCACCTTATGTATAAGATGATAATTATAAATAAATTGTATTTTCTTATTTTCTTTTAGCTGTAATTTTGTTTGTATTTATCGCACATTTTAATAAGACATATGAATAAGTTCCTTAGTAATAGTACTAATAAATGGTACCACGGTACCAATATGGTTCCATTTGAAAAAAGTTTTGTCCCAAAAACCATTTTGGTGATTATTTGCTCACAAATCACGTAATTTACTATTTTTGGCGAGATTTCGATTTTTCTACCATTACACAGGACATTTAGAATAAATCGGAACCGTCATGGCACACTTAAATGGAAAACTAAAAATTATATTATAAAAAATATTGACGTTTGAAATGTCACTTATTTGGCATCGTTGGATTCAGACAATCGCGCAGAATTAAAAAATTCAATAATATACAGGGTGTTCCATTTAAAAATCGAAAGTTAAGTTTTACTTCCGGCGAAACCGGAAATGAAAAAAAAATCGCTTATTATGTCAAAAAGTGCCGCTTATTACGTATATAGAATATCTCGAGGTTCAATCAATTATCTTCAAAACGAAATGAGAAAAGTGGGGTGTACCATGACCTTGTAACACCTATATATATATATATATATATATATATATATATATATATATATATATACATACACACACAAAGGATGTCCCACGACGAACGACATCGATCGATTATGGAAAAAGTATAAATAGGAAAAATATAAAAACTTGGTTACTTACTAAAGTCGATGGGGAACATCCTTTTAAAGTATTCTCAAGATTACAGCACTCCTGGTTATACCGGATGTGGATATTAACTTGCTTATTCTAAATTGGACAACCTGTATATTGTTGCATTTTTAGATTTTACGTCCAATACTAGGCATACTTTATGTTTAATGTCATATACCTAACTTTAGCCGTTTTTGAGATATTCTAAGCTTTCAATAAAAAATGACATCGCCCAACAAAATTGCCTATACTGTCCAAACGGCAAATTATTTTCAGTGAAATTCTGCACTATTGTTAACAAAGTACTGTTTTAGTTCACTTACAACGCGCAATGACGTATTTATATACAGGGTGATTGAAAAACAATAATGAATTTGGCACTCAAAAAAATAGAATTTACAGTAAATTGGAACCCATACTGTTTACATCGGATTTAGGTTTAGCATCAGAAATAACTATGATTTTCAATTTAAAGCGTTTTCATTTGCCCATGTTCGGTTGCGTTATTGAACTTATTATTTTTAATCTTAGCTCGTTATCCAGAAAAAAAGAAGCAATCACCGAAAGCCGGGAAGCAAATTGTTGAAAATTTAAAACATACCGGTTCCGAATAATTGTTAAAGCTAAACCTATCCTTAACAATGAAAATGTCGTTTACAATGTGAACTTAATAAAAACTAGAAATTAAAAAAAATCATTTCATTGAATGCTTGAAATTGCGCCCTTGAACTTCGTGACACTTTTCACACCTTCGGATCAGTTGCTCGTGGGTTGCTCCTTTACTGTATTTGGACTCAAAGAGCGAAATACGTTTTGTACTCTCTCCATACATGTTTCCTTCGTTGTTAAAGGAGTATTGTATACTTCACCCTTAATGGCACCCCATACAAAAAATCTAAAACCGATATGTCTGGTGAAAGCAGTGGCCATTAAAAAGGTCGGTCATTAGCTATCCAATGGTCCTCAAGTGTATGCTGTAGGAAAGTATTCACAATATGGCCATTGTGAGGTGGTGCACCATCATGTCGGTATAGCACTTTAGTTCTGTTGACCAGAGGTAAATTATCCAGATACTCAGTTTCCAACTCTTGTAGTGTTACTAAATATCCTTCACCTGTAGGATCATATGACATATTTATTTACATTTTGATAGAACTTACCGTTCAAATTTTTGTCATAGAAACATATAACAATTTGAACGTTTCTTACTGCGCAATAAACATTAAAACTCCAGTTCTTTTGGAAGTTTCGTCCTTGTGTGACGATGTTCTGCGGAAACGATCACCCGAACGAGAACCATCCATACCATCATGCACAGCAGCAGCATCCAACACCGAGAAAGAGAAAGAAGGGAAAGTGAAAGCAGGGAAAAGAGTGAAAGCAGTGAAAGTACACAACACCAAATATAAACAGGAGACAAGACAGCAAGACCTCAGTTCGATTCGAGTAACACGGAGCCGATCAGTTGGAGAAGGAGAAAACTTGAAAATGGCAAATGAGACATTGCCGAAACGTCGTTTTTGTACTGGCAGGAGTCAGAAACATCACCAGCAGACGCGAGACAACACCCGGATAAACAACAGTGTTTCATACTACACTCGCGGATATATATATATATATATATATATATATATATATATATATATATATATATATATATATATATATATCTCCTTGTATAACATACTCGACGCGAAATACTATATACCGTCAAAATGTATATATTCAGATTTCAATAAAAAATAGTAGTTTACTCTCGAGTCTAATAGGAGTCGAGCGTAGTTTTCGGCGAGGGTACAAAATCTAAAACTTTATATTTTTCGGTACATATTATGCTGCGTCGCATGTGCAAGTAGCGATTGATTATGCTGATAAGAAAGAGTAGTTTATTCTTGAGCCTAATAGGGGTCGAAGGTACTATTCGAAGCAACGGCGAGAGTACAAAATCTAAAACTTTATATATTGTGGTTACATACTATGCCGAGTCGCATGTGCAAGTAGTGATTGATTCTGCTGATAGTAAAGAGTAGTTTACTCTTGAGCCTAATACGCCTGAAATCAATTGGGGTCGTAGCTTGTCTTAATGTGGCAGCGCCACGGGATTTTTAAAAACGGCATGGGGTAAAATTGTTTATTAATAGTACAAATTAGTACAAAGTAAGTACTATATAATCCGATGTTTCGTTTGATTCTCTTCATTTAGACTTGCTAGCTTAAAAGAGGTGGATAACATTTATAGCGGGCAACACTTCAAATATCAAGAATGAAGATTTCTGAAACAAAATTGCTTTTTAATCACTATTCAGTTGTAATTCAAAGGTTTAAAGATTAATTAAATTAACTCGCGAGACAATGAATCAAGTTTAGTGATGCGGGTTGCATATCTTAAGTAGATTCAGGAACCAATTTTTTAGTTCAGCATTTCAGATCCTCATAGCAGAGAACAATCTGGTTTCATCATCTTGGTCTGGCATATTGAAATAAGGTCCTGTTTGTCGAAATTTCTTAGACCAACACATTGACATAAGATTTCTTTGGAGTTAATATCTTGGCGTACACCCTAAGGTCCTCTATCCTGGGATCTGCATTCCAATACTTTGGAATCAGATATTCTTTAAATTACAGTTATTGGGAAATTATGAATCCCATTTTCAGACAAAAAACAGTATATAGCAACATTGGTAAAACTTATTAGAGCACCATCTTTGGGTATAACTTTAAAACTAGTGTTTTTGCAAAAGAATTTCAAAGTTGGTTTGCATCATAAAATATTACAAATAAGCAAGAACTAACCAGCAAACAAACACAAAGCAGGTAAACGTGCAAACCTACACAAATTAGTTACAAACAAACACACAAACACAAGAACACAAAAAAGTTACAAAGACTCAAATGCACAATGGTAATATACAAATTCAGCATCACGCAGACATATACGGGGTGCGCGTTTAAAAACGCAAATGTACGATCAGGTACACAAAGAATCTAACAAACAAGCATACTAGCCAACCAACAAACAAACAACACCCAAAAGTGGATACACACAAACAATTGAAATAAAAAATTATTATTAATTTTATTAAATACATAAATAAAAAGTTTGCCTCGAAATAAAAGATAACAAATGACTCACAGGACACACACCAATACGCAACAATAGACACAGATACGTACGCACTCCCACCCATTCCCAGACACCCACAAACTCACACGTAAGCAAGCACACGAACAAAAACATCCATTCATGCGCTTACCCAGTCACTCTCACCTACCTACTAGCACAATCATACACACACCGACGCACTTATGCCCAATCACACCTCCCTCCCGCACACACCCGTCGGCGCGTACACACAAAAACAAGCAAACTAGTGAATTAACAAACTAACCAACCAATAAACACAAAACACTTAAACGCGTAAACATACAAGCATAAACAAACTAATCAACAAACACGCACGGAAACACAAATAGTAAGTTATTCAAAACACAAAACATACAAATATGCTAACACAGAAACATAAAAGGTTACTAACGCACAAAAATGCGAACGACCAACTTACGCAACACACACACACACACACACACACACACACACACACACACACACACACACACAAACACACCTATACCCACACACAAAACCACCGCAAAGAAAAACATCAGTTACTCCACGCATAAACATACAAACACAAAGGAACAAAAATGCACATATATATCAACAAACAACACAATAAAATCAAATGAACAAACAAGTTACTCAAGTCCCAAACATACGCAAACAAGAAAACAAGTTACTCAAACCTTGAACATACAAACGCCCAAACACACACACAAACAAACCAATGAAGGAAAGAAACACAAGTCATTGAACGCCCAAACATATCACATTCAAACAAACAATAAAATGAAAGAAACAAGCAAGCTATGCCAAACCCAAACATCAAACACTCAAACAAGTAAATAAAAGTCTTCCGGCAAATTTTTTCCATTTACTAGCAACAAAAAATCTGCCAATGTGTAGAGTTGCATACTAATTCTAAAATATGTTTTCATTTCTTGCAACAAAAATTCTGACTTTCTAAATCCTCTTTTATCTATTACAATGGATATAGCTTGCCCTGATTTAAAGATTGTTTTTCTAACCAGTTGTTTGATAATTGACTGTTTTCCAACATACATCTATCAGTTTCTTACATCATACTACTTATTTCTTAAATTTTATGCACAAAAATTGAAAAAAACTGTCTTACCTTGGACTTTCTCTTGTTTATATAACAGGTATGATTAAACAAACTGTACCTTTTTTAATTATTAAACGTTTAAATACAACCATTACAATAAATCACGTTTACAGATCAAAATGTTCAGAGAAAGTAATAACTGTGTGCACGTGTTAGAAATTTTAATTCGACCTATAAAAGAAACTTATTTAAAGGATACAGAAACAATTTCAGGAATCTGTTAAAGAGCCTAGAATTCTGATGCACAATCGTAAGCAATTTTAATTAGATATTACATCTAACCAAGTGCTTGCATACATAGGAGAGAGCAGTAGATCACTCAAAGTGAGAACAACGTCCGCAAGGACGAAACAGAAAGATCAGGAATCGCCGAAGACGAATAATCGAACGAAGACCACCGCATTCAATGGGAAAAAATACAGATAGTGGCAAAGGACGAGAATACAACTCGCCGGAAGCTTTAAGAAGCCACATATATCGCACCAGCAGAATATCCAATATTCCAAGGTAGTGAAGAACTGAAAACCCATATGGATTCCAATAATGCGCGAAGATACACTTGTGCAATAGGTTACGGCGCAATAATCTACTGCGCAACCACGAATAACGTGTAATAAAAATATATACTAGATTACTCAGTGGCTCAGCGGTAAAGGTATCAGACTTGTAAGTGAAGGTACCAAAGTTCGGATCTGAAAGTAGTCAAGTGATTAGGAAAAAACATACCACATAAAATCGACTCAAGTTCGAAAACAGTCCTTCTCAGAACTAAGCCTGATGACGGAAGCAGAGTCCGCTTCCGAAACGTCGCACTATAAAAGCAAAAACTGTGGAAATAGGCCTATCAACTCAACTAATATGAAACCAGTTACAAAACACTTATACAGAACAAGTGTTTTCGACTACACATTGAACATGCACACTAAAAGGCTTATGTACAGATAGACCATGCTTAAAATTTCGTACACTTGTAAATTTCTATGATTGTAAATGTTAATTACGATATTTATTTGTATTTAAACGCATAATAAAGTATATAAATATAATTTGTTAACCAATGCAGTATTTTTGAACAGTAAATTATCTTTACTGACACCTTAATGTTGTTTACTTCATTTAATACATATAAACATGAACGTGAAAAGCGAGAATTTTATTTCAGTACGTAAGGATTCATACTTATTATATAACCAGAGAAAGGCCAAGGTACAACATTTTAAAATTTTTAGTATTTTTGTACTTAGTGCTTTAAGAAGTTAATTCATATAAGTAAGACATTGGATATAGGAAACATGTTTTAGAATGGAAAAGAAATCTATAAATGGGGGTCAAGGTATTGAAGGTACCAAAGTTGGAATCTGACAATAGTCAAGTGCTTAGGAAAAAATCATATCGCATGAGATCGACCCAAGTCCGAAAACAGTCCTTCCCAGGACTAAGTCTGATGACGGCAGCAGAGTCCGCTTCCAAAACGTCGCACTATAAAGCAAAAACTGTGGAAATAGGCCGATCAACTCAACTAATATGAAACCCTAGTTACAAAACTCTTATACAAAATAAGTGTTTTCGACTACACATAGAACATGTAGACTAATAGGTTTCTGAACAGATAGACCATCCTTTAATAGATGGGCTTAAAATTTCTTATACTTGTAAATTTCTATGTTTGTAAATGTTAATTACGATATTTATTTGTATTTAAACGCGTAATAAAGTATATAAATATAATTTGTTAACCAATGCAGTATTATTGTACAGTAAATTCTCTTTACTGACACCTTAATGTTGTTTAGTTCGTTTAATACAAATAAACATGAGCGTGCAAAGTGAGAATTTTATTTCGTTATGTAAGGATTCATACTTATTATATAACCGAGAAAGGCCAAGATGCAACATTTTTTAAATTTTACTATTTATTTATTACATTGGATATAGGAAACACATGTTTTAGAATGGAAAATAAATCTATAACTGGGGTCAAGCTATTTAGATGAGACGTTTTATGAAATTAGAACTTTGTTGCAATAAAAATGAAAAAAATATATATTTAAAGACGTTTTAGGAAAATGAAGGCCAATTTCCCAAAAAAGTTAGATGGTAATAGAACCATTAGCACCTCCAAATGGAAAAATTTACAACTCCATGATTTATCCACTTAAGTTCATACGTGTCACATTTGTTCATCTTCAAAAAAATTTGGTGGAAGAAAAAAATTTCAAAAATCTCTATTGCTGCCTTTCTGGCTGGTAGACAGCTGAAAGAAACTTGTGGATTTAAGTGGACAAATCGTAGACAATCGATTAGTTTGTCAATTTTTTATTTGGAGTTGCTAATAAAAACAAACGAACTACACCAATCGACAAGTTTCAGTCATTTAATATCTATATGCCAAAACAAAGCTAGGAGATAATAAACACTTTTGATAATGTTTTATTAGCACCTCCAAATAAAAAATGTACTTAACTACGCTCATCCATCCAATTCCACAAGCTTTTTTTATTTGCAGACCTGTCAAAAAGGCCGAAATAAAGATTTTTTAAATTTTCTATTCATTTTCACCAACATGGCCCAATGAAACACACTTGTGGATTTCAATCTATAGGCGTAGTTATCTAGTAAATTTTTCATTTGAAGACGCCAGTGAAAAAAAAAAAACTTTATTTTCCACCCACTTTTTTTGCAAGATAGACAAATGAAAGAAGTTTGTGGACCTAAGCCGGCAATCTTTTGGAACAATTTGTAAAATTTTTCAAATTTTTTATTACCACCTAAGTTGTATATTTAAGTATACAAAATATTGGATAAACGATAGGCGTAGATGGCTTATAAAGTTTTTCATTTGAAGGTGTGAGAAAAAAAAAATTGAAAAAGCTTAATTTGCTGGATAAATAAATGATAGACAATCAATTGGAATAGTTTATAAATTTTTGTACTTAAGAAGTGTTAATAAAACTTTTTCAAAAATCTCGATTACCATTTAAATTTTTTGTAACGTGGACAAATGAAAGAAAATAGTGGACTTAAGTGGATAAATTATTAGTATCGATAGACGTAGTTAGGATAAAAATTTTCATTTGAAGGTGTTAGTGAAAAAATCCAAACTCCAAAACCTTTTTTAAGCTGGGTAAATGAAAGAGACTGGTGCGCTTAAGTGGACAAACCGAGGACAATCGATTAGAATAGTTTGTAAAATTTTTCATTTAGAGGCGCCAATAAAAATTTCAATTACGATCTAACTTTCTTCTGGGAAAATGGGCAAAGAAAAGACACTTGTATTGAGAACAATCCATTCGAGTAGTTTGTAAAATTTTTCAGATAATGAAGTTTTCAAAAACCTGTTTCACCTAACCTTCTTTGGAAAGGGGGCAAATGAAAGAAACACGTGGACTTTAAAAACCAATCTTTGACAATCGATTGGAGTAGTTTATATATACCATCTAGGGAAGTAAACGAATTAAAGAGATAAGCGGATCAATTTTTGACAATCGATAGGTGCAGTTAGCTTGTAAAACTTTTAGTTTGAAGGTGATGGCGAAAAAGTTCAAAACCCATAATTCTCACTAACTTTTGTTTGGAAGATGGATAAATGAAATACATCTGTGGAATTCAGTAGATAATAGAGTGAAGTACTCAGTTTGTAAATTTTTCCATTTGGAGGTAATAATAAAAATTTTGAAAAAAATCTGCGTTGGCATTTAACTTTTTTGGAAAGTGAATAAATGAAAGAAATTTGTGGATTTAAAAGAGGATCAATCGTGGACAATATTTTGGAGTAGTTTATCAATTTGTTTGGAGATGCTAATAAAATTTTTTCAAAAATCTCCATTACACTTTAACTTATTTTGGAAAGTGGACAAATAGAAGGAACACGTGGACTTAAAGTGGACAAATCGGAACAGTTCGTTTGTATTGAGGACAATCGATTGGAGTAGTTTATAAAATTCTTCATTTCTAGGTGCTAATGAAAATTTTTCAAATATATAGCCATCCACTTTTTTTTCGAAAGTGGACAAATAAAAGAAACTTGTGGAGGTTCAAGTGCAAAAATTTGAGACCCTAATTTCCACCAACTTTCTTGTGGAAGATAGACACTTGTGGACTTTAAGTGGACAAATCGTGGAGAATCTATTGGAGTAGCTCCTAAAATTGTTCGTTTGGAGATGCAAAAAGAAATTTTCAAAAATTATTTACCAGTAAACTTTTTTTGAAAGTGGCCGAATGACAGAAATTTGTGGGTTAAGTGGACAAATCGTGATTGTAGCAGATAGTTTGTAAAATGTTTCATTTGTTTAAAAAAAATTAAAAAAATCTGCATTTTCACCTGTATTTGGACAAATCAAACTACTTTGTGGACTTAGTGGACAACTGTTTATTCTTAATCAATTTTATTAACGGCATTCATTAATGGAACAATCGACGTCCGTTAGCATACTAAATGTTGTAGCCTTAGAAAGAAATAGAATTAAGATTCTTATTTACTTATTTTCAACAAAGTGAGACTTTGTTTCATTAATTATAATTTAATATCTGGTTAATACATCATTTCCGTTGCTCGTTTTAGCACGTTAAAGTTAATTTTTCGAGAACACATTCGAAGGGAGGAAAATCGAATTCAGGAAATGTACGTTAACATTTCTCTAAAAACGTTAACGCTAACCCCTTCAACGGAAAAATCACTCACTTGGCAACACGGTAATTTAAAAGTAAATACGAAACAAACAAAAAAAAACAAAATCATGAGGGCAGTGACGTAGAACGCATTGCTTTGTCGTTTCCTTATACCGAATTACACGCCATGATTTATTTTTTTATTTCACGTTCAAGGTTTTCATGTATGAACAATTACATTCTCGCTTACGTCATAGCAAAAAAATAATTGTATTCATTATCGATGATTATTTAAAAAAACAAGAAAAAAAATAGAAATGGCGACCAATTTTATAGGTGTGAATTGTGCTAATTGAAGCCATGAAAAAGACATGACCGAAGTACATAAAAATCAAATTCAAGGATAAATCTGTAATTATTCGTTAATTAACGGGATATTAATTGGAATATAAATAGACGGCAAAACAGCAGATTTGACCTGTGTGTAAAAAAATTTTGGCTAAGGATTATGTTTTTATTTCTGACCAATAGCCTAGTTACACCCGGAAAGAAAACTACGAAAATAGCTTTACTACTTACTTGTTTATCTCTTATTCTAGTATCGATTCATTTTTTTAGACTTCTTAACCTCAAAAAGTTGTACTTATATTTATTATCATAATAAAAGAAAACACGAAAAGGTAAATAAACTCTCTGGCATAAAACTCGTACAAAACAATCTTAGCCATTATGGATTCTTTTACTATACGTTCACAGTATTAAACGTTCCTAAATTCGTATTTTGGGCCACAAAAATTTATGCGTTTGGGCAATACTTATAGGAAATATGATTAAATTCGTAATGCGTGTCAAAATCGCATGAGCGGAACTTTAAAAAACAATTGCGTTTATCTAACCCGAGCAAAACCGTGCCGAGGCAACAATGGGACAATGCCGGTTTTATTAATGTTAATACCATAGCATAGTGCTCTTCTTAAAAAATAAATGACTGGTGCGAAGAGCAATAAATACGCAAATTACTTATATACGATTATGTTTTTGATATTTTAGGGTATTCATGCTAAATTCGTATTTTGGGAAATAAACCACCTTCACACAACCAAACTTTATGCGTTTGGGCAATAATGAAAGGAAATACGATTATATACCTAACGTATTTCCAAATTAACATATGCTTTAGACTATGAGCAGAACTGTAAAAAAACAATTGCCCGGGCAAAAATGCGCTT
This sequence comes from Vesta saturnalis, assembly GCA_036346205.1. Taxonomy (NCBI): domain Eukaryota; kingdom Metazoa; phylum Arthropoda; class Insecta; order Coleoptera; family Lampyridae; genus Vesta; species Vesta saturnalis. Next base: position 504,261 of record JARFJB010001678.1, read on the forward strand.
AGGTAACAATAGGACAATACCGAATTTATTAATGTTATAAACATAGCCATTGAGTTCGCAAGGGCGAAATAGGAAGATCAAGAATCGCCGAACATTTCTAGAACGAAGACCACTGCACCAGTGGCTCAGCGGCAAAGGTGTCAGACTAGTAAGTGAAAGGTACCAAGTTTGCATCTGAGAGTAGTCAAGTGCTTGGGAAAAAATTATAAATAACATATGAATTCGACTCAAGTGCGACTAAGCCTGATGACTGAAGCAGTCCGCTTCCGAAACGTCGCGCTCAAAAAGCAAAAAAACTGTAGAAATAGGCCGATCAACTCCACTAATAACTCAAAGAAACCACATACATCGCACTAGCAGAAAATCCAATAAGCCAAGCTAGTGTAGAAATGAAACCCATATGGATTCCAATAATGCGCGAAGAGCTTAAGCGTAATACACCTGCGCAAGAAGTTACTGCGCAACATGCGCAATAAACTTCTGCGCAACCACGAAAAAGTTATATATATATATATATATATATATATATATATATATATATATATATATATATATATATATATATATATATATATATATATATATATATATATATATATATATATATTGGATTACTCAGTGGCTCAGCGGTAAAGGTGTCAAACTAGTAAGTGAAAGGTACCAAGTTCGAATCTGAGAGTAGTCAAGTGCTTGGGAAAAAATTATATATAACATATGAATTCGACTCAAGTGCTACTAAGCCTGATGACTGAAGCAGAGTCCGCTTCCGAAACGTCGCGCTCAAAAAGCATAAACTGTAGAAATAGGCCGATCAACTCCACTAATAACTCAAAGAAGCCACATACATCGCACTAGCAGAAAATCCAATAAGCCAAGCTAGTGTAGAAATGAAACCCATATGGATTCCAATAATGCGCGAAGAGCTTAAACGTAATACACCTGCGCAAGAAGTTACTGCGCAACATACGCAATAAACTTCTGCGCAACCACGAAAAGTATATTATATATATATATATATATATATATATATATATATATATATATATATATATTTGGATTACTCAGTGGCTCAGCGGTAAAGGTGTCAAACTAGTAAGTGAAAGGTACCAAGTTCGAATCTGAGAGTAGTCAAGTGCTTGGGAAAAAATTATATATAACATATGAATTCGACTCAAGTGCGACTAAGCCTGATGACTGAAGCAGAATCCGCTTCCGAAACGTCGCGCTCAAAAAACAAACTGTGGAAATAGGCCGATCAACTCCACGAATAACTCAAAGAAGCCACATACATTGCACTAGCTAGTTCCAACTAATTATTCATGTTACTTTCGTATGTCAACATAAGTTAAAAAAAGATAGAAACTATCTAGAGCGTTGGAACTACTTACTTAAATTAAGGACGTGCAACGGTTTTTTCGCTCGACTACCTATATAGCCATAGCCATGGTGTTAAACGTCCCCAGATACGTATTTTAGGCAATAAACCAAGTTCACGCAACCAAAATTTATGCGTTCCGGCAATAAAGAAAGGAAATATGATTATATGCTGTCAACAAAACTACATGCTTAGGCTATGAGCAGAACTGTAAAAAACAATTGCCTTTATGTAACTTGGGTTAAAATGCACTTAGGCAACAATCGGACAATATAGAAATTATTTTTGTTATAATCCTAGCCGTAGTGCTCTTCGGAACAATAGCCTCGTGAAATAAATATGCAAATTACTTAGCTGCCCACTTAAAACGTCCCTGATTCGTATTTTGGACAATAACCCAGCTTCATGAAACTAAAATTAATGCGTTGGGCAATAACCAAAGAAAGTGATATATGGTTAATGCATTTCCCAATCAACATTAACACATGCTTAGACTATGAGCAGAACTGTAAAAAAATTGCCTTTATCTAACTCGGGCAAAACTGTGCCTAGGCAAATTACTTATCCACTTAAAACGACTACATTTTAACATTTCAGTGTTAAACGTCCCCAAATTCGTATTTAAGGCAATAAACCAAGTTCACAAAACCACAATTTAAGTGTTCGGGCAATAATGAAAAGAAATAAGATTATATGTTTAATAGCACAGGGTTAGGCTATGAGCAGAACGGTAAAAGGCAATTGCCTTTATGTAACTTGGACCAAAATGCGCCTAGGCAACAATCGGACACTACCAAAATTATTGTTGTTATAATCCTAACCGTAGTGCTCTTCGGAACAATAAATGACCCGTGGGAAGTGTAATAAACATGCAAATTACTTAGAGACCCACTTAAAACGTCCCTAATTCGTATTTTGGATAATAAACCAGCTTCACGCAACTAAAATTTATGCGTTTGGGCAATAATGAAAGGGAATATGATTATGCATAATGCATTTTCAAATCAACATTGGAACATTTTGAGGCTATGAACAGAACTACAGAATCAATTGCCTTTATCTAACCCGGGAAAAACTGTGCCTAGGCAACAATCGGACAATACCGTTTTTATTAATGTTGTAACCATAGTCATAGTGCTCTTCTGAAACATAGATGACCATGCGAAACGCAATAACTCCCAACAATAAATATGCAAATTACTTAGATACCCACCATAAACGATTATATTTTTGATATTTTAGAGTATTTAACGTCCCTATATTCGTATTTTGGGTAATAAACCAAGTTCACGCAACCAAAATTTAAGTGTTCGGGCAATAATGAAAGGAAATGAGATTATATGTTTAATGCATTTCTAAATCAACAATAGCAAAGGCTTAGGTTATGAGCAAAACTGTAAAAGACAATTGACTTTATGTAACTTGGCATAAAATGCGCCTAGGCAACAATCGGACAATACCGAAATTATTGTTGCTATAATCCTAGCCGTAGTGCTCTTCGAAACAATAAATGACCCGTGTGAAGTGTAATAATAAACATTCAAATTAATTAGAGGCCCACTTAAATCGTCCCTAAATCGTATTTTCGACAATAAACCAGCTTCACACAACCAAAATTTATACGTTTGGGCAATAATGAAAGGAAATATGATTATATGCATAATGCATTTTCAAATCAACATTGACACATGCTGAGGCTATGAGCAGAACTACAAAAAACAATTACCTTTATTTAATCCGGGTAAAACTGTGCCTAGGCAACAATCGGACGATACCGATTTTATTAATGTTAGAACTATAACCATAGTGCTCTTCTGATAAATAAATGAACCATGCGAAACGCAATAACCCCCAGCAATAATGATGCAAATTACTTAGCCCACTTTCAACGATTATATTTTTGAAATTTTAGGGTATTCAACGTCCCTATATTCGTATTTTGGGCAATAAACCATCTTCACGCAACTAAAATTTATGCGTTTGGACAATAATGGAACGAAATATTATAATATGCATAATGCAATTTTCCAATCAACATTGACACATAGCTATGAGCAACTATAAAAAACAATTGCCTTTATCTAATCCGAGCAAAACTGCGCCTTGGCAACAATCCGACAATACCGATTTTAATAATGTTATAACTATAGTCATAGTGATCTTCTGAAAAATAAACGACCCATGTGAAAAGCACAATATATAACCATCCAAAATGATTATATTTTTATATTAACCCCCAACACAATAAAAGGCGATTTAAGACAAAATAATGGTACATATTTTTTGTTTTAGAAACAATTACTCTTAGTTTGTACGATGCTCCTTAAGTGAGCCTCCCTTTCCATTGCGCATTTTCTTATAACCCAATCCATATGCCTACTAGGTGGTAATTAAGTGCTAATGATAAAAATAGAGTGCTTCAACCTTTCGTTCCATCTTTTAAGAGTAAGTTAGATGCTTTTTTGGTTTCTCATTTAACTGGTTCCTTTATTCATACTTTGTTTAAATATCTAGTTTCTGAATTACATGCGTTTAAAAACGTTTAAATAAGTAGTCAGTAGAAATGCCCACCTCTGCAGAGTAAATTATTTTCCAAAAATAAGTTGCTTTTCAGTTTCCCAATAAAAAGGTTGCTTTGTTTATGCTTTACAGAAATATACGATTTCTCAATTAATAATATAATCCGTTCGATATCTTTTCTGGCCATCGATGAGTAAATAAGTCTTTAAGTTTTAACAAGCATTATGCAAATACAATTAATTACAATTTTATCTAACAGTAAGAAGAGAATTAACTCATGAGAAGTGGGTTCTCTGCTAACATTACAACTTTTTCGAAACGGTAGGAGCACCTAATCGAACACTAGATATTCAATTAAAGTTTAATAAAGGAATTATTTTAATGCCAAACTAAAAAGCACCTAATTTTTAAGCATGTTTATTTTTGAAGTGGGTCTGTTGTAGATAATGTTCAACTTTTTCGAAACGGTAAGAGCACTTCATTAGCAAGTGTTTAACTAAAGTATACTAAAGTAATAATTTCCATAGCGAACCAAAAAAAAGCACCTAATATTTGGAGCCTGTTCACTCTTGAGACAGTCTGACGACACACTCCAACTATTTAGGAACGGTAGGAATACTTAATTCGGACAGATATTTAAATAAAGAAAAAATAAAGGTATCATTTGAATGGAAAACCGAAAAGCACCTAATTTTTCGAACATAATTTGCTCTTGAAACGTGGGCTTTTCGAATGACGGCACATACCAACTTTTCCGAAATGATCAAAGCATTTAGTTCGAAAAATACATATTTAAATTAAGTATAAATAAAACATCATTTTAATGGCAAACCTAACTTTTTTAAATAGTTGTCTTGAGAGCCTTTCTGATGGCGGCAATGCTCTACCTTTTCGAAATTATAAGAGCGCTTAATCCGAAAATTTAAATTATAAATCAAAAAAGCACCTAATTTTTCGAACATATTCACTCATGAGAAGTGGGCTCCTCTGATGGCGGCACTTTCCAACCTTTTCTACACGGTACGAGCATCTATTCTGATACTAGACATTGAAATAAATCACTTTAATAACAAACCGAAAAGCACCTGATTTTTCGAACGTAACTTACTCTTGAGAAGTGAGCTCCTCTGATGACGCACACTCCAAAATTTTATAAACAGTAAGCGCACCTATTTCGAAAACTAGACATCCAATTTAAGCTCAATAAAGGAATCATGTTAATGCAAACCGAAAAGACACCTAATGTTTCGAACAAAATTTACTGCTGAAAAGTGATGACAGAACATTTCAAATTTGGAAAACTAGATAATAAAATAAACTTTATTTAATTGTAAACCGAAGAAGCACCTAACTTTTCGAACTAAATTTATTTTTAACAAGTGGGCTCCTTGGTTGACACTACATTTCAACTTTTTCGAAACGATAAAAGAACTTAATTCGAAAAATAGATAGTTAAATAAACTATAAATAAAAGAATCGTAAACCGAAAGAGTATCAAATTTTTTTAATACAGTTTACTCAAGGCATGCTGAAGATAATGTTCAACTTCTTCGAAAAGATAAGTAAATCGGAAATTAAATATTGAACTAAAGCAGAAAGAAATCATCTAATCGAAAACAGAAAAGCACCTAATTTTTCGAATATAATTTACTCACGAGAGGTGGGCTTCTTTTGAAGACACATTCCAACATTTTCCAAACGGTAATATAGCACCTAATTCGGAAACTGGACATTAAAATAAAGTTTAATACAAGAGATACAGAAGTAAAGCTTAATAAATGAATCATTTAATGGCAAACTGAAAAAGCACCTCATTTTTCGAACATAGTTTACTTTTGAGTGGTGGGCTTCTCTGCTGGCGACATATTCCCCCTTTTTTATCATTTTAATGACAAATCAAAAAGCACTTAATTTGTCGAACATAATTAACTCATGAGAGGTAGCTTTTCTGCGAACGGCATCTTTCAACTTTTTCCAAGAGGTGAGATCACCTAATTAACACATGATTTTCATTATTATTATTATAATTTTTCAAATATAATTTATTCTTGAGAAGTGGGGATTTCTCTGCAGGCGGTAGATTTCAACTTTTTTGAAACGGTAAAAGTACCTAACTTGGAAACATAGATATTACAATAAAGTTTAATAAGAGTCATTTTAATTGTAAACCGAAAGAGCACCTAATTTGTAGAACTTAATTTACTTTTAACAGGTGGGCTGCTCTGTTGACGCTACATTCCAACTTTTTCGAAACGGTAAAAGCACTTAATTCAGAAACTAGATAATTAAATAAAGTATAAATAAAACAATCGTTTTAATGGTAAACCGAAAGAGTTCTATCGGAACATCGCCACCTTTTTGGAAATGTTAGGCGCACTTAATTCGTAAACTAAATATTTAAATAAAATACAAATAAAGGACTCATTTTAATGACAAACCAAAAAGCACCTGATTTTATAACACAATTAACGCATGAGAAATAAGTTTTCTGCTAACCGCACATCAAACTTCTTTCAAATGGTACGAACACCTAATTTAGAAACTAAACATTTAAATGAAATATAAATAAAAGAATCGTTTTAATGGTACACCCAAAAAGCACCTAATTTTTAGAATACAACTTACTCTTGAAAGGTGGGCTGCTCTGCTGGCGGCACATTTCAACGTTTTCGAATCGATAAAAGCACTTAATTCAGATACTCTATATTGAAATAAAAAGTAAATAAAGGAATCATGTTAATGACAAACCAAAAAAACTCCTAATTTTTAGACTATAGTTTGTACTCTTCAGAGGGATGTCATTCTACTGACGACAATGTTTAATTTGTTCAAAAAGGTATGCACATAATTCGGTGTTTAGATAAAGCGTAAATAGCATACTCATTTTTATAGCAAACCAAAAGAGCACCTAATTTTTAGACATAATTTACTTTACGAAATGATAAGAGTACTTAATTACATAAATGAAGAAATCGTTTAAATGTCAAAACGTAAAAGCACTAACTTATTTAACCATACTTTAGTTCTGAGAGGTGGAACACACCGATGACGACAAAGTACAACGTTTTCTAAAAAGAGTGCGGATGTTTTGATAGTGTGTCAATAAAATAGTAAGAAGCATTGCACCGCGCATCTAGTAGTTCAAAAGGGGTCATTCGGTGTGCATACCATTTCATTTGCAATTAAAGCACCTAATTAACATTATTTATGTAGTATTAGTTATGTACAAAACGTTTTCGCATATTCATTTTCTAATTGGACTGTCCCAACTTACTGTTAAACTATAAAAATTATTAATAATAATTTTTAATTACTGTTAAATTAGTTCCACCCAAATTAAATACAATTTTTTGGCAAACGACCGGGCAAAATTTTTAATATTAGCACTTAGTGCACTTATCAGGGTATATTATACACAGACTGTAACTAAACAAAATCAATATTTATAGATTGTCAGCCGTTCTTATTCCACTGAGAGGATCTTTAGTTTTGTTACCGATATTGACAGGTCTAAGTAGCCGCCGTTCTTGAACAAAATTATATGATTGCCAAGGCATATCATAGAAAGACAGTCACTTGGTTTATCAATCGTCATACATTTTGCTATTACAAAGAGAGACAATTCTAAGTTCCGCCACAATTTTATGACATGTTTAGACTATAACCAAGGTAATTCAGTACGCGCCAAGGAGTACCTTACGTTTCTACACTATAACCGAGCTGCAAAATTATACGAACACGTTAATTTCTTTAGTGTCGATGCATGTAGAGAAATAAGTGATCGATATATTGTCTCAAATATACTTGCCAAAGCCTATCATCATAAGCCTAGGCTTATTATCACGGACAGTCACTTTGTTTTATAAATTGTCAGACGTTTTGCTATTACAATTTCATGTTGTGTTTAGACTATAGCTAAGGTAATTTTAGAGATAAAACGTGATTAATACGTTGCCCAGACAGTTAATTACAAGCCTAGGCTACAACCAAAAACATTATGGTATTCTTTTAAAGTGCCGCCGGTTTTAGAAACTTGTTTACCTTGTAGTGGGTCGTCGAAAACATTATGACGTGTTTATGCAATAATCAAGGTTTGCCAAGGCGTATCATTACAAGGCTATAATCAAAGAAAATCGCTTAGTTTATAAATTGTCAGCTGTTTCATTACAAAACAGGCGAGTCGATTTGAGTTTTGTCACAAATATAACGGGTTTAGGTTATAACCAAAATAATTCAGCACGTGACACGGCGTAATTAAGCATGTGCCAAGGTGTTTATCACGTTCCTAGACTATAACTAAGGCAAAATTATACGAATGTGTTTAATTGCCGCGGATTTTGGGGACTCGTCAAAAATATTATGACGTGTTTGGGCCATAATCAAGGTTTGTTCAAGAATGTCATTACAATCCTAGGCTATAACCAAAGAAAATTGGTTGCTTATAAATCGTCAGCTGTTTTATTACAAAATAGGGGAGTCGATTTAGGCTTTCTCACACATAACGCGTGTTTAGACTATAGCCAATGTTATTCAGCATGTGCTATGGCGTAATTAAGCACGTGCCAAGTTGTTTATCAGGTTCCTACACTGTAATCAAGGCAAAATTATGCGAATGAGTTTATTTCTTTCAAGTGAAGCCGGATTTGGTGACACGGCTAATCCATTAAGCGAGTCGTCAAAAAAATTATGACTTGTATAGGCGATGATCACGGTTTGTCCACGTATATCATTACAATCGTAGACTACATCTAAAGAAAATCGCTTTGTTTATAAATTGTCGGGTGTTCCATTACAAGGGCGAGTCGATCTAAGTTTTGTCACAAATATGACCTGTGGAGCCAATGTAATTCAGCATGCGGTATGGAGTAATTAAGCACGTGCCAAGGTGCTTACTATGCTCCTAGCTTATAACCAAGGCAAAATTATACGAATGTGTTTATTTGCTGCGGGTTTTGGGGACTCGTCAAAAATATTATGACACGTTTGGGCCATAATCAAGCTTGTCACCACAAGCCTAGGCTATAACCAAAGAAAATCGGTTGTTTATAAATTGTCAGCTGTTTTATTACAAAATAGGTCAGTCGATTTAAGCTTTCTAACAAATAACACGTGTTTAGACTATAGCCAATGTTATTCAGCATGTGCTATGGCGTAATTAAGCACGTGCCAAGGTGTTTCTCACGTTTCGAGACTATAACCAAGGCAAAATTATGTGAATGTGTTGATTTCTTTAAAGTGCCGCCGAATTTTGGTGGATCGCTTATAAAGTGGGCGAGTTGTCACAAATATTATGCCGTGTTTACGCGATAATGAAAGCAATTCAGCACGTTTCTGGGCTATAAAGCGAAATGTATGTGACATTTTTAAAACTCTATATGTTATATGTTATTGGAGCACGTGTTGAAAGGGAATAATAAAGTTTGGATTTCCATAAAAATATATGCGTAAATTTTTAAATAAACACTACACGAAAAAATGGAAATGATGTAAATTTCAATTTAGATAGTCATACATAATAAATGATCAGCCATTTGATGGCGGAAGTTGCGACAGTAAAAAATAACGAGTAATTATATTCATTAAATTCCTTAATAGCACTGTAACTACAACAGTTACAATGTTTCATATGAGAGTCTCTAGTTACATCCGTTAACAGCAAAATCAATTCTGCTGTAAAAGATGTAAGAGTAACTGTAAGAAATACGTAAATATTCAAAACGTGGATGAACCCTTTTCATTTTACAACTAGAAACTTGTACCATTCGAAATACAATGAGATAAAACATGACGTACAATTACCATTACAGTAAATCTTCATCGCAATCATTCTATTTTTGCGTGATTTAGAACATAAATTTTATGTACATTTTAAATCAAGTGAACAAACAAGCCGACACAACGCTTGACCGTACGAAAAATGAGGGTCGATAAAGAGATTGCGAAATTTTGATACATCCAAAACGTAATTAATTAATTAATTAATAAGGAGACATTTAGAATACTTGATAAAAAAAATGAAATAGCGCAGTTGCTTAATTTTGATTAAATTCCAATACTAGATAGTACGGTATTATTTAAATTAAAGACGATTGTTATCATCGACTTAATTACATAATTAATTGCAATTGCAACACACCTCAACTTAAACAAGCAAAAATAGGTGCTAATTAATTATAGCAAAAGATTACGCCAGCAAACATTAAGTACACATAAATATACTGTTCAAATGTTAATAATCTGATAATTTAATTATCAAATTACAAAATTAGGTGCGCTTCTTGTAATTAATTAGTTTACAGTAATTACACTCATACTCTGAAATAAATCGAAAATAAAAAATTTAACTGTTGGCTAACGGTGAAATTACAGTATGGGTGCTTAGTTCAATTGCATTGAGAGTAATTAAATAAAAGTTAAAAAATGTGAAAAAGAGGTCGATAATTTCATAAATATAATTTGTCCAAATGGACGTTAACATTTAACGGTTTAACTTCTTTAATTGGTCCGATTTTAATTAAATCACAACTAAGGTAAGAAATCCAGTTTGCCTCACACCTGTACTTACAATAAGAAAATAGGTGCTAATTAATTAAAGCAAGAGATTACGCCAGAAAACATTAAGTACACATAAATATACTATTCAAATGTTAATAAGCTGATAATTTAATTATCAAATTACAAAATTAGGTGCTCTTCTTGTAATTAATTATTTTACAGTAATTACACTCATACTCTGAAATAAATCGAAAATAAAAAATCTAACTGTCGCCTAACGGTGAAATTATAGTATGGGTGCTTAATTTAATTACATTCAGAGTAATTAAATAAAAGTTTAAAAATGTGAAAAAGAGGTCCAAAATTTCACAAATATAATTTAATTAAATTATCCAAATGGACGTTGACATTTAACGGTTTAACTTTTTTAATTAGTTCGATTTTAATTAAATCACAACTAAGGTAAGAAATCCAGTTTGCAACACACCTCTACGTACAACAACAAAAAATAGGTGTTAATTAATTAAAGCAAAAGATTACGCCAGCAAACATTAAGTACACATAAATATACTATTCAAATGTTAATAAGCTGATAACTTAATTATCAAATTACAAAATTAGGTGCTCTTCTTGCAATTAATTAGTTCACAGTGATTACACTCATACTCTGGAATAAATCGAAAATAAGAAATTTAACTGTCGGCTAACGGTGAAATTCCAGTATGGGTGCTTAATTTAATTACATTCAGAATAATTAAATAAAAGTTTAAAAAATGTGAAAAAGAGGTCCAAAATTTCATAAATATAATTTAATTAAATTATCCAAATGTACGTTGACATTTAACGGTGCAAGTTCTTTAATTAGTTCGATTTTAATTAAATCACAACTAAGGTAAGAAATCCAGCTTGCAACACACCTCTACTTACAACAAAAAATAGGTGCTAATTAATTAAAGCAAAAGATTACGCCAGCAAACATTAAGTACAGATAAATATACTAGTCAAATGTTAATAAGCTGATAATTATCAAATTACAAAATTGGGTGCTCTTGTAATTAATTAGTTTACAGTAACTACACTCATAATTTGCAATAAAAATTTCACTGTCGGCTAACGGCCAACTAAATTTAATTACATTCAGAGTAATTAAATAAAAGTTAAAAAAATGTGAAAAAGAGGTCCAAATTTCATAAATATAATTTAATTAAATTATCCAAATGGACGTTGACATTTAACGGTTAAACACCTTTAATTAATTCAAGTTTAATTAAATCACAACTAAGCTAAACGTTAAAAAGCATCTGAAATTCAAATATATTTACTTACCTTAAGTTAGATCTTGCAACAAAACAATAAGTTAAGCATAAAATGCCAGTATAATTAGGTGATAAATAATTAACAAAAAATCATTATTAAGTCTTAAAACCCGAACTAGGGCGAAAAACAGGAAAAAGTGATACCACTTAAATTCATAGATAATCAGATATATAGCTAATTGTCTTACTTACCATAAAGGTAATTAAACTTAACTCCAAATCAAAAGAGAGATAAATCTTCACAAATTAATTAATTAGGTGCTTTATAATTACATCACGGAAAGTCTAATCAGTCCTAACGGTTTATTTTCTTAACGGGCAAAATAATTAAGCAACACTCCAACAATTAAGTGCTAATAAACCGTAGATTCACGAAACTTTGTGTTTATTTAGTTTACGCTTAGCACTCGTATGGTAATTACTAAATTAGGTTCACTAGGATTCTGCAAATCAGTTGATAATTGAAATTATACTTAAACGTGTAAAAAATATTCGAAAATCATGAAATTTAATTTTTACTCATCTTAAGTTCAATTAAATCACACAAACAAAAATTAGGCATGTCACTATGGTTAGGGGCTGACTAATGAATACTAAATTAAGCAGTTACTAAGAGTTACTAATAGTCGAATTAGGTCGAAAAAGTAATATGAAGTAATATGAATTAAAATCATACTTACCGCAACGGTAATTAAGATTAACACTAAGATTTTCACAAATTAAGTAGCGAAACGCTATATAATTAAGTACTAATTCATCACGGATAGCCTAATCAGACCTAACAAATATTTTTAAATTTATCCAGTCAGAATAATTAATCACCACTCAAATATATACTTAGTCTAGAGCTAATTAACCATAGACTCACCAAATTGAGCATTAGGTAAGAGTAACCTACGCTTAAAAAAAAATAGGTGCATTTTCTGTTTGTCATTTCTTTATTTACACATTTTTTTTAACATTTAATTTACGAATTAGGTGCTTTTAGCTTTTCAAAAAGTCGAACATTGTTAGCAGAAGGCCTAACTCTTAATAGTAAATTAATTTTTTAAATGTAGTTCTTGAGAGATACGCCCATCTACTGAGGACAATATTCATTTTTTCTAAATATTGCGCTCGAGAGCATAATTTTCATATAAAGTGTAAATAGCAGAATCATTTTAATGGCAAACCTAAAGAACACCTGATTTTTTAAATATAATTTATTCTTCAAAGGTGGGCCCTCCGCTAACTAAGGCTGGAAAAATATCGATTATTTTGACTATCGGTTAAATAAAAAAATCGATCATCTTAAGTACATGATTATGGATTGCTTAAACTTACAATCGTCCACCCATATTCCACAATAAATATTCTGCCCGTAAAGTTCTGTAAACTGACGTTCTCCAATTAATTAACGTTTGATTAATCGATTGTTCAAACTTATAATCGCCCACCCCTACCGCTAACAACGTTCTACTTTTTCGAAACGCACCAATTCGTAAACTAAATATTTAAATAAAGTATGAATAAAATAATCATTTTAATAGCAAATCGAAAAAGCACCTAATTTTTTGTAACATAGTTTTAGTATTGAGAAGTGGGCTTATCATGTGACGACCAAGTTCAACTTCTTCTAAATGGTAAGACCATTTACTCCGAGAGCACAATATTTAAATAGTGTAAGTAACACAATCATTTTAATGACAAACCGAAATAGTACCTAATTCTTTAAACATAACTTACTCTGATGACAATGTTCGACTTTGTCGAAACGGTAAGAACGCTAAATTTAGAAACTAGATATTTAAATAAAGTATAAAGCAAAGAACCATTTTAATGTCAAATCAACAAATCACCTAATTTTTAATCATGGTTCATTCTTGAGAGGTGGGAACCTCTGCTGGCGACTTTTTCTAAATATTTTATGAGTACTTAATTCAAGAGCAGAATATTAAGATAAAGTGTGTGAATAACAACAATTTTAACGACAAACCGAAAGAGCACCTAATTTTTTAAACATAATTTACTTTGGGTAGAGGTCTCCTTACTGAACAGGTCCTTGAATTTTCGAAATGATATGGGTCGAGTAGCCATTTTGTTCATGCGCATATAGAGAAATCACTTTAAAGTCAAGTGGTTACAGCACCTAATTTTTAATCATTCTTAGTTCCTGTGAGATGGATTTGTTGGCGAATTGACGACAAAGTAAAACCTTTTGTTAAACCCAAAGACTACTTAACAGAGGCGGTGCGGAATATTTTGATAGTGTGTCAATAAAGAATTCATTATAAAAGTGGAAGGCTAATTTTGTTCTTCGCTGGTATACTGCGCTTGTTTTTTTTTATTAGTATGCTCATGCTTATGGTTAATAATCACTTATTTATAGCTTATATATAACTTAGTCGTAGACTGTTCAGGAGTCCTTCTTCTCTTCAGCACTGGGCTGCACTTGTGAACCATGTATCTAGTAGTTCGGAAAGGGTCATTTTGCATCTTTTAGAAATTTGCAATTACAGCACCTATTCAGCACTAATTATGTGGTACGTTTTTGTACAAAATGTTTACGCGTAATAGTTGAGGGGTGGGGGGATTAGTTAAGTTAGTCTAACCCAAATTAAATCTATTTGATGTGCCAAACGGCTGACGCACTCATGAGCACTAAAAATGTTGGTTGTTTACATAAAGACTTAAGACAATATGCTGTTTCAGAATTTTTATTTTTATGAGTGCTTAATTACCTAAATGTATGTAATTATTGATTGTCTTAACACAACCCAGGCAAAAATATAGTTACAATTTGACGCATGTGAAGGTACGGTTTTCTCATTTACAAAGTCAAAATGTTAGTGTAGCTCTTACCGCATCCCTAATAGTTCTAGAGTTCCATAATAGTGGTAGAACTAGATATGATAAATTAATTCAAAGAATCGGCATATAAAGCCTGTGGTGTAATCCCTAAATTAGTGTTCACCACTGTACTATTACAATTGCATCGCTTTAACGTTATTATCTATAGAACTCTTATGGTGCTAACCAGAACTCCATATTCACAAAAAGGGTAAATAAATGTTTTCATACATTTTCCATAATCGCAAGGAGGGATAAAAAAATTAGAAGGTGGGAGTTCTGGGTAGCACCACAAGAGTTCTAATACCTCCTAACATAGAGTTACAAACCATTAATATCGGGGCATTGTCAAAATTTCATTTTCCACGCCCACAAAGACGGGCAAGAAAATTTTGAAAACGTAACTTATCTTGGGAGTTCTAGGTAGCTCTAGAGTTCTAATATTAACTCATACCCCACACAAACCACTGTTATCAGAGTTCTACCAAAATTTCGTATCCCATTCCATATCCACAAGGTGTAAACTATTTTTGAAGGTATACTTTTTCTTGGGAGTTCCGGGTAGCACCATAAGAGTTCTAGTAATAAATCCTAATAAACATGGCCCACAAACTATTATCATGGTTACATCTAAATTTAATTTTCCATAACCGCAAGGAGGAAAAAAAATTAGAAGGTGGGAGTTCTGGGTAGCACCACAAGAGTTCTAATAACTCCTAACATGGCTTACAAACTACAGGGTTTTGTAAAAAGTTCATTTTTCATGTCCACAAAAAGGGGTAAGAAAATTTTGAAGTTCTAACTAATCTTGGGAGTTCTGAGTAGCACAAGAGTTCTAATAATAACGCACACCGCCCACAAACCACTGCTATCAGGATTCTATCAAAATTTCGTTTACCAAATACACAAGGAAAGGTAAGGAAATTTTAAACGTGTATTTTTTCTTGGGAGTCCTAGGTAGTACCAGAAGTTCTAATTATAACATATAAACATGGATCACAAACTATTATCAGGGTTCTATCGAAATTTCATTTTCCATATCCACAATGAGTGATTGGCAAATTTTGAAGGTCTAACTTTTCTTGGGAGTTCTGGCTAGCACCACAAACGTTCCTAACATGGCTCACAATTCATTAATATCAGAGTTCTATAGAAGTTTCATTTTCCATACCTACAAGGAGAGGTAAGAAAATTTCGTTTAGCATGTTCACAAAGGACATATTTGGGGGTGTAACGTGTAACTTTTATTGGGAGTTCAGGGTAGCACCACAAGAGTTCTAATAATACCTCCTAGCATGGCTCACAAACCATTAATATTAGGGTTCTGCAAACATTCCATTTTCCATACCTTCGAGGAGTAAGAAAATTTTGAAGGTATAACTTTTCTTGGCGTTCTGGGTAGCACTACAAGAGTTCTAATACCTCCTAACATGGCTCATAAACCAATAATATCAGAGTTCTGCCCCAAATTTCTTCCACATGGAGAGGTAAGAATATTTAGGTGTAATTTTTCATAAAAGTTCTGGTAGCACAATACGAGTTCTGATAACTTCTAATACACATGGATCACAAACCATTATTATCAGGGTTCTACCAAAATTTCATTTGCCATGTTCACAAGGAAAGGCAAGCAATTTTTTGGGGTGTAACTTTTCTTGGGAGTTTTGGCTAGCACCAGAAACGCTCCTAACATGGCTCACAAATCATTAATATCAGAGTTCTGTCGAAATTTCATTTTCCATATCCACAAGGAGGAGTAAGAAAACTTTGAACCCGTAACTTTTCCTGGGAGTTCAGCATAGCATCACAAGAGTTCTAATAATAACTACCAATAAAAATGGCTCACAAATCATTATTATCAGGGTTCCATCGGGATTTCGTTTTCCATGTAAACAAGGAGCGGTAGGAAATTTTTGAGAGTGTAACGTGTAACTTTTCTTGGAAGTTCTGGGCAGCACCACAGGTGTTCCAATAATAACTCCTAATAAACATGACTTACAAACTATTATCAGGGTCATATAAAAATTTCATTTTCTATATCCAAAAAGTGGGGTAAAAAATGTAGAAGGTGGGAGTTCTGGTTAGTACCACAAGAGTTCCAATAATACCTCCTAACATGTTTCACAAACCATTAATGTGAGGGTTCTGCCAAAATTTTGAGGGAGTAATTTTTCTTGAGAGTTCTGGGTAGCACAAAGGTTCTAATAATAATTCCACAAACTTAGGGTCTGTCAAAATTCCTTTTCCATATCCACAAGGAGGGGTAAGGACATTTTAAAGGTGTAACTTTTGGGAGTTTTTGGTAGCACCACAAAAGTTGTAATATTAACTTCTAATAACCATGGTTCATAAACCATTATTATTAGAATTCTATAGAAAATTCGTTTTCCACATCCACAAGGAGTGGTAAGAAGGTGTAACTTCTCTTAGGAGTTCTGGGTATCACCACAACAGTTCTAATTATACCTTCTAACATGACGCGGAAGCCATTATTGTTAGAGTTCTATCGAAATTTCGTTTTCCTCATCAAAATTTTTCCAAGTCCACCAAAGGGTGTAAAAATTTTTGCAAGTGTAACTTTTCTTGCGGGTTATGGGTAGCATCGCAAGAGGTCTATAGATAATGATGACGGTAAAACGATGCAATTGTGATAGTAAAAGTCGATTTTGGGATCACACGTTGTGAATTTGACTTAGCTGAATTATTTCTACCTCTAGGATAAAACTCTAAATCTATTAGTGGTGCGGTAAGAGCTCCACTAAAATTTAGGTGCCTTAATTTTCAATTTTATGAATGTATTGATTTCCAAAGGTATGTTATGTTTATTACCATTAAAGTATTAATTGCCTAGACACAGCCTAGACCTAGGCAAAGATATAGTTATAATTTGTTGTCTTATTTGATGAGCTGATATGTATTAAACGTAACGAGTAATTACAAATCACGTTTCAGTAATAAATCAGGCCTACGTAACAGCCCAGGCAAAAGTCTAGATTGTTAACAGAAAATCTCGTAAAGTATGCTTCTTATTTTTATCTATGTGCTTCCTAAAGTAATGTAATTATTATTACCGATAAAATACTGATTGTCTAGACACAGCTTAGGCAAAAATATAGTTATAATTTGGTGTCAATCGATATGCTGATAAACCTAATAGAAAATTACAAAACGTTTCAATGATTAATAAACGGAAGCCTAGGCAACAATCTAGGCAAACGGGTTGGATGTTTGTACAAAAACTTATAAAAACAATTAAACCGTCTTTTAACCAATAAGCTTATTTACTCTAAACGTGATAAGCATCATGTTCGTCTCTAACTAATAGTAGCCTAGGCAATAGCCTTTAGGCAAACACACTCAATGTTCGTTTTTCACTCAACGTTGTATTGCTTGTAATATATTTTTATTAGTTTACTTGAATTTTCTATTACTCGCCTGTTATTCTTACGAACTAATTAACTGATATCTGCCTAAGCCGCTATAGCCTTACGCTATATTTAACCAATTTTCACAAATACACCAAAGACACACTAGAGTTGTCAGTAATTAACGTAATTAACCATTAGAGACCTAAACAATAGTGTTGGGTGTTAGACATTTATACACTTTGTCGACGGTAGTTTATACATAAATCGTTAAACGTACATAACCTCACTTTTTGCATATTTCTCACATTTAATTAACAAATTTATTCACATTGAATTTTTTATGTTTTAACTCTAATTTGTTGATTTAAAACAATCGAATAAATGGTAAAGGAGACAAATAACCGCATAAATCATTCACTTAACCGCACTATTTTCCCACAATTAAAATGTATTGTGGCTTTTATGTGTTAATTACTCTGATTAAATTAAATTCATCAATATTGAAGTGATAATTTTCGTATTTAAATAGACCTGTTGGAATAAAAACACATACTTGGGTTGTGTCAATTGCGCGCCCCACCCCCACAACCAACACGTACCTGTATAACGACATCATCAATTATACAAATGCTTTATCAATTATTTGTATAAGACATTTATTGATGACTCACCTTTCGCTTCAATCAATCATACTGTAGTGTAATGCATATTTTACAAATGGGTACCATTATAATGACCACCCTCATTAATGCGCGATAAACATACTTTTTAAAATTATTTATCTCATTCTTTTATAGATAAAATGCAGGTGTGAAAACTAGATAATTACGTACCTTATTTGTTTAATAAAAATGAAGGTGGAGGAACAACCCCAGCAATTTTCCCCCAAAGTAAATTATCAAAACATTATTAAAAAATGGCGAGTGTGAAATTTTAATTAAATTTTCACAATTCATGTAAAAAACAAAACAATACATGATAATAAAAAATGTTAGCCCCTTCCCTATGACCTCTACATTTATCTCACAAAAATCTAATATAAATCAAGAGAAAAATAAAACATCTTAATGAGTTCAACTCCCTCGCGATTTTTGTTTTAATTATTTATGTGAGAAATAAAATAAATTACTTTCCTCCCTGTACCCCACCGGCTGCATGTAAGAATTCTGAGTGAAGTACAAGTATAAATATGTAAAAAAGTCGGTTCTCTCACTCTCTCTCCCCCCCCTCAGCGGCTCGTTAAGCATGTACACTTCATTGTCAAGAATTTTTTCATTGTTATAGTGACTAGCCGGAACCCCCCCGCTGCCACATTTTACAAACGATATTTAATCAATTTTGCTTACAATAAATATTAAAAAATTTAGTGTATAACAAATTTATCAGAATGAACCTTGGTGTAATATTATGTGATGTGTTAGAGGAGAGGGGGCGTGGGCTGTAACCGAATTGCGCTCTAAAAACAATTGAACGATTTATTTATTAAATTTGTTATCAGTTATAGTCAAGCCTTAAACGACAAATGAAAAGTTGATACAAAACAATAAACAAATAAAATATAATTAGATTATTGCGTCACTTAAATAAATGTATGCTTTTGTTATAAATAAGCGTAGGAATTTGAATCATTAATGTTAGGCTTGAAAATAGTGCGAATTTTATTAATTATGTTGTACTAAATCCGTACCATCATTTTTTAAATTTGTGAAATATAAAATATGAAAAAATTAATATTTTATACATTAGCCTTATCAAAGACCAATCTTTTTTTTTTCGAATATTTAAATGATTTTTTATTAATTTACGGTCTGCTTCTTTAAAAAAATGTATGTTCATTTATTATTACCGATTTCAGAAATACATTTACAAAACCAAAATACATCTTGTGTACGTGAAGAAGCTTAGGGTGACCATTCTCGACTTAAAAAAAAAACAATATGGTGCTACGATGTGCCCAACTTTTTTTGACCCAACTAAAAAATCAAGCGTCAATTCGAAGAGCGGCCAATTTTTCTCAAAAAAAAATAAATAAAATCAGTTCCTCATTATCACCTATTGCTTTTGCAAAAAAAAGTTGCGTAACCTTTAATGGGTTTTGCAAAAACAATGTACGATATTAAAAAGCTCGACTTATACGGCAAAACTAGCATATTCTGGAACAGTTTTATTCCTTTTTTTTAAAAAAAAAAAACGCCACGCTATTTTTTTTTTTTTTTTTACAAAAACAATGGATGATATTGAAAAACTGATTGCGGAACATTACACTGCAAAACTAGCACATTCTGTAACAGTTTTAGTTTTTTTTTTAATTGTCCATGCTACTTTTTTCCAAAAACAATGGGTGATATTGAAAAACTAATTTTGGCACATTATACTGCAAAACTAGCAGATTCTGGAAGTATCTGTTTTTGAAAAAAAATTACAATGCTAGTTTTTTTTGTACAAAAACAATGGGTGATAATGAAACACTGATTTAGGCACATTATATTGCAAAACTAGCACATTTTGTAGGTTTTAGTTTTATTTTTGAAAAAAAAAACTGGCCATGCTACTTTTCTTACGAAACAATGGGAGATATTGGGAAACTGAGTCCGGTACCTACATAAAACTAGCACATTCTGAAACAGTTTTGGGTTTGTTTGGAAAAAATTGTACATGAAACTTTTTTTTACCAAAATACCATTTTTGCAAAAACAATGAGTGATCTTGAAATACTGCAAAACTAGCATATTTTTGAGGTTTGGTTATTTCATTCGAAAAAAAATTGGCCATGCTATTTGTTTACAAAAACAATGTGAGATATTAAAAAATTGATTTCGGTCCGTTATACTGCAAAAGTAAGACGTACTGGAACAATTTTTTTTTTTTTTGAAAAAAATTAACCGTACTACATTTTTTACAAAAACAATGTGAGATATTGAAAAATTAATTTCAGCGCATTATAGTGCAAAACTAGCACATTCTGGAACAGTTTTAGGTTTTTCGAAAAAAAATTAACCATGCTACTTTTTTTTGCGAAAATATTTTTTAAAAAAAATGGGTGATATTGAAAAACTCATTTCGGTACATTATCCTGCAAAACTAACACATTGTGGCCATGCTATTTTTTACAAAAACAATGGGTGATATTAAAAAATTGATTGCGGTACGTTATACTGCAAAACTAGGACATCTGGAAGTTTTTCTTCTTGAAAAAAAATTGAGCATACAACTTTTTTTTTACAAAAACGATGGGTAATATTGCAAAACCATTCTGGGAGCTTTTTTTTTTTTTTGAAAAAATTGACCTTTTTACTAAAACAATGGGAGATATTGAAAAATTGATTTCGGCACATTATACTGCAAAACTAGCACATTCTGGAAGTTTTTTTTATAAAAAAAAAAAAGGTCACCATACTACTTATTTTAAAACATCATTTTTTGCAAAAACGAAGGGAGATATTGAAAAATTGATTTCGACACATTATACTGCAAAACTAGCACGTTCCGGAAGAGTTGATTTTTTCTTTGAAAAAGTCACCATGCTACTTTTTTTTTACAAAAATATCACTTTTTGCAAAAACAATGGGTACATTATACTGCAAAACTAGCACATTTTGGAGATCTGGCTTTTTCTTTCAAAAAAAAAAAAAATTGGCCATGCTATTTTTTTTTGCAAAAACTATGGGTGATATTAAAACATTGATTTCGGTACGTTATACTGCAAAACTAAGATATTCTGGAACAGTTTGTTTTTCTTTTCTTTTTTACAAAAACGATGGGTGATATTACGCATTATACTGGAAAACTGACACACTTTGGGATAGTCTTTTTTTTTAATTAACCATGCTACTTTCTTTACAAAACAATGTGAGATATTGAAAAATTAATTTCGGCACATTATACTGCAAAACTAGCACTTTCTGAAAGTGTTGGGTTTTTTGAAAAAAAAATTAACCATGCTACTTTTTTACGAAAATATCATTTTTCGCAAAAACAATGGGTGATATTGAAAAACTGATTTCGGTACATTATACTGTAAAACTAGCACATTTTGGAAGTTTAATTTTTTCTTTGGAAAAAAAAATTGGCTATACTATTTTTTTACAAAAACAATGGGTGATATTAAAAAATTGATTTCGGTACGTTATACTGCAAAACTAGCACATTCTGGAACAGCTTTAGGTTTTTCGAAAAAAAATTAACCATGCTACTTTTTTTTTACGAAAATATTATTTTTTGCAAAAAAAAACTATACTGTAAAACTAACACATTTTGGAGGTTTGATTTTTTCTTTCCAAAAAAAAATTGGCTATGCTATTTTTTTACAAATATAATGGGTGATATTAAAAAAATGATTTCGGTACGTTATACTGCAAAACTAGGACATTCTGGCAGTTTGTTCTTCTTTTTGGAAAAAAATTGGGCATGCAACTTTTTTTTAGGAAAACATCATTTTTGCAAAAAAAAATGGGTGATATTGAAAAGTAATATCGGTACATTACACTGCAAAAATTGGACATTTTTGAGGTTTGATTTTTTCTTTCGAAAAAATTGGCTATGCTATTTTGTTTACTTTAAACAATGGGTGATATTAAAAAATTGATTTCGGCACGTTATACTGCAAAACTAGGATATTCTGGAACAGTTTGTTCTTCTTTTTGAAAAAAAATTGGGCTTGCAACCTTTTTTTTACAAAAATATCATTTTTTTGCAAAAAAAAAAACGGGTGACATTGAAAAACTGATTTCGGTACATTATACTGCAAAACTAGCACATTTTGGAGGTTTGGTATATCTTGCGAAAAAATTGGCCATGCTATTTTGTTTTTTCAAAAATAATGGGTGATATTAAAAATTGATATCGGTACGTTATACTGCAAACTAGGACATTCTGGAAGTTTGTTTTTCTTTTTGAAAAAAAATTGGGCATGCAACTTTTTCTACACAACCGATGGGTGATATTGCAAAACTGCTTTGGCACATTAAATTGCAAAACTGACACATTCTGGAAGTTTTTTTTTTTTTTGAAAAAGCTGACCATGCTGCTTTTTTAACAAAGCAATGGGATATATTGAAAAATTGATTTCGACACATTATACTGCAAAACTGGAAGTTTTGGGTTTTTTAGAAAAAAAATCACAATGTTACTCTTTTTACGAAAATATCATTTCTTACAAAAACAATGGGTGATATTGAAAAACTGATTGTGGTACATTATACTGCAAAACTAGCACATTCTATAACAGTTTTACTCTATTTTTCTTTTGAAAAAAAAATTGGTCATGTTACCTTGTTACAAAAAACAATGGGTGATACTGAAAAACTGATTTCTGCACACTATATTGCAAAACTAGCACATTCTGGAACAGGTTTGCGTTTTGTGAAAAAACAATTGGCCATGCTACTTTTTTTTTATGAAAATATCATTTTTTGCAAAAACAATGGGTGATAATCAAGAATTGATTTCATCACATTATGGTGCAAAACTGGTACATTCTCAGAGGTTTGTTTTTTTGGAAAACAATTCACCATGTTACTTGTTTACGAAAATATCGGGTTTTAAGGTGACGTAGAAAAACTGATTTTCGCATATTATACATCCAAAATAGCACATTCTGGAACAATTTTAGATTTTTTAGAAAAAAAATTGGCCATAGTTTTTTTTTTTACAAAACAATGTGTGATAATGAAGAACTGATTTCGGTACATTTTACTGCAAAACTAGCACATTCTATAACAGTTTTGTTCTATTTTTCTTTTGAAAAAAAATTGGTCATGTTACCTTGTTACAAAAAATAATGGGTGATACTGAAAAACTGATTTCTGCACACTATATTGCACAACTAGCACATTCTGGAACAGGTTTGCGTTTTGTGAAAAAACAACTGGCCATGCTACTTTTTTTTAATGAAAATATCATTTTTTTAAAAAACAATGGGTGATAATAAAGAATTGACTTCGTCACATTATGCTGCAAAACTGGTACATTCTCAGAGTTTTGTTTTTGTTTGTTTGTTTGAAAAACAATTCACCATGTTATTTGTTTACGAAAATATCGAGTTTTAAGGTGAAGAAAAACTGATTTTGGCATATTATACTTCAAAAATAGCACATTCTGGAACAATTTTGGATTTTTAAAAAAAAAAATTGGCCATGTTACTTTTAAAAAAAAATGGTGACATTAGAGAACTGATTTCGGCACACTATATTGCAAAACTAGCACATTCTGAAACAGTTTTGGGTCTTTTTGAAAAAAAATTGGCCATTCGACCTTTTTAATGAAAATATCTTTTTTTTTTGCAAAAACAATAGGTTATAATGAAGAACTTTTTTAGCAATTGTTTACGAAAATATTGTTTTTACAAAAACAATAAGTGTTGCTGAAAAACTGATTTCGGCATATTATAATGCAAAACTAGCACATTCTGAAACAGTTTTTACAAAACCAATGGGCGACACTGATTTTTTGGAAAAAAAAAGTCCATGCTACTTTTTTTATGAAAACGTTGTTCACTAAAACAATATGTGATATCGAAAAACTAATTTCTGGCATATTATACCATATCGATAAAAAAAAATGGCCACGCTAATGAAAAAAATCGTTTTCTCTTCGAATTAAAGCTTTGTTTTTTAGACGAGCCACATCGTAGGACAATCCTAGCGCAATCTAGAACAAAATTTGTTTTTTTGAAAATCGATAATGATCACCACATTAAGTTATTGCTTATATATTTTGTAAAAGAAGAGTCTCTATTTTTTTAAATAAACAATTTATTGTCTTCTATGCGGCTCAAATTTTTTATTCCTCCATCTTGTCATTAATAAATCAAGACAGGCTATTTCCTGTTTCACCTATTGTAATCTGAGTTTAAAACCTACATCGTTTTACAAAATCAATGCTTTTTTAATATTTGTTTGTCTTGAAAAATTTTTCATTGTTTAACCCCAACAATGCAACATAAATCAAGTCTCCCTTAAAACTGAAAAATTTTCAAATATATAAACGTTTTGCTTAAATATATACGATTTTACTTGTTTATTTTAATTACATTACATTTAAGTTTCTTCAGCATTCTCTTAAAATTCGAAATTTTCCTTGATTATATCGAGACTAATGCTTGAATTTTTTATATTCGTATTGCATTAATAAACTTTCTTATCATTAATAAATTCATAAATAATTTGCTGTTTCACGTATTGAAAACCTTTACAATGTTGAGGTTTTAAGAAAAAAAAAACTGAATGTTTAATAGTTTCAACCGAATTTTTTGCTTATTTTACTTACTTACCGCTTGAAGCAATTTTCATTTTCATTTTTCAATCTTAAAATAATTAACGATTTTTCCGCATACTCTTAAAACTTGAAATCTTCTAAAATTAATGCTTAAATTAAGGCTATCGCGTTATTTTTTAAATTTTAATTGTAATTTAAAATTTTGAACCTTCTGCTTAATGTATACGTATTTACTTGTTTAGTTTAATTACATTATTTTACATTTCTTATCGTGCAATTTAGTAATCCGTCATTGAACTTATCCGTACGCCATTTTCTTAAACAAAACCAATTGTAGGAAAAAAAGGAAAAGGACAACCTAAATGAACTGGAACCCCACATTAAAATAATGAAATTATTCTGATTGCGTCTGATTTATAATAGTTTGTACCCGTGCGTACCACATTTTTTTACCTCTTTGTACCTCAAAGTGTTCAAATTTAACCCGGGGATAAAAAATGTTAGCACCCCACTTGAATATTTTTTATCGTTCATGGCGGTATTTGAGAGAGGATCGTTTGTACCTAATTGTATCATTTTTCCTTTTGTTTGTACTGAATTTCCAAATTTTTTAAAGGGATAACTTTTTCGTTTAAAGAGATTTTCAAAATCAGGAAGAGGATACTGTTTCGTTTTCGTTTGTACCGGTTTGTACCACTTTTATTTCCTTCGTATTTCAAGGGGTACAAATTTAACCACGGGTTAAAGATGCCAGGACCCCACTTTTATATTTTTTATCGTTCTCGACGGAATTCGAGAGAGCATCGATTGTACTGCAATGTACCATTTTTCCTTTGATTTGTATCTCAAGGGGTTGTTTTGTACAGAATATCCAAATTTTTTAAAGGGGTAACTTTCTCGTTTATAGAGATTTTCAAAATCAGGAAACGGGTACTGTTTAGTTTTCGTTTGTACCGATTTGTACCATTTTTTTCCTTCGTATTTCGAGGGGTACACATTTAAGCAGGGTTTAAAGATTTTGAGCGGGCGGGTAGGTGTTTGGGCGGGCGGGCGTGCGTGCGTGCGTGTGAATGGATGTACGTTAGTATCCACGATAACTCCAGAACGAAAAAACCTACGTACTTAAAATTTTGTACTTAAGCTCGTTTTTGTTTGGCTTAGAGCTGATTAGATTTTGGGAGAAATCCAGCGGCGGACAGGGGGGTATATTAGGGTGTTATTGGTTTTATCAAATATTTCAAAAACAGCTGCATATTTCAAAGATATAAAAATACCTAGATATAGACATTGAATACATCGATTAATTATATTCTATGCAATTTTTTTACGACGCGTAATTTAGCGGGAAAAAATTCCTAAGGTAGAATTTGAATGTTAGTTTAATTTTTTTTCATTATCTAAATAACGATCAATTTTATAAAAAAAAAGTGTAGACGTATTTTTTAAAAAAAATTTAATTTTATAACGTTTTTTAATGTAAAGCGAAATAAATGTAAAAAATAAATAAATATGATTGAAAATGCAGAATCTGTATTAACGATATTTTTATAGAAGCGGGCGGCTTTGGAATTTTTTTTTACGTTAACATTATGCCTATTAATCTCTTTCTGACATGAAGTTTTAAACGTCATTCTGACATAGATAATTGTTTTAACAATGTTGCCTGTTTTCATTAAACGTGTAAAGGAGGTTGCATAGTTATCTAAAAAAATTGAAATTTAAATTATTTCATTTCTTTTAATTTCCATTTGTAGGTTGGAAGGTCGTGTGGTGTTCCACACCAAATTTTAATATATATATATATATATATATATATATATATATATATATATATATAATATATATATAACTTGACCGAAAAGAAAAATTAAATTGTCGGTAAGCAGTAAACAGATCACATAAGTGTCTTATCTTCCTTTCGAAAAGCCACTTAGTCTTACATTGGAACACTGTTTCGAATTTCGTCAAAAGTGTAATTATTAGAATGAAGTGCTGACATTTTTTTACACCTGGTTAAATTTGTTCTCCTTGATGAAAGACATAGCAAAAATGGTACAATGGAGTTTAATCGATGCTCTCTCGAATACCGTCATGAACGATAAAAAATATTCAAGTGGGGTGCCAACATTTTTAACCCCGGGTTAAATTTGAACACCTTGAGGTACAAAAGGTAAAAAATGTGGTACAACCTATTATAAATCAGATGCAATCAGAATAATTTCATTATTTTAATGTGGGGTTCATGTACGTAAATGACCACGTATTTCATTCCCTCCCCAAGGGGGAGGGCGAGTCGCGCGAGCTTTCCGAACTCCTTCAGTAATCATCATGGATTCCCAGCATACATACATACGTTACGTATACATGCATAGTGCGATTAACGATGGGTGTGGTAGGGATAGGATCGGAAGGAACGGAGTTGGGGTTCTGTGGGGGAAAATACTACCCCAGCATTCGCAGATGGTGTGCAGTGGCCATGTCGCTACATGTGTATGAGGAAAACCTCCTGAAAAAACCTCATGCAAGGTAGACGGTAATGGAATCGAACCCATTACCTCCCAAATGCTAAGCAGGTCGTGTCACCACTACGCTACCAGCTCGGTAATTTTACTTAAAACTGGTGATTACTCATTTTTACTGTTATTGCATTGAAATCTACATTTCTGATCTTTATTGAATACTAAAAATAAAGCAAGCTGATTATTCTTTTCGCTTTTTATTAAAAAAAAAAGCGCCATTCTCTTACACGAGTCAAACTTTTCCTTCTTGATTACTTTCTTTATGAAAATGTAAACTTTCACCGGTGTGAAGAGAGCAGATAATAGATAGCAAACAATTTGAACGGAAAAAGCCGAACACCCAGGACCGTAGTAGCCAATTTTTTTAGAATTACAATCTGCTGGCAGATACTTTCCCTGCAGCTACACACATGATTACATTTGTAATTGTATTCCTTGTATTAGGAAAGACGATACAAGCACCTCTTAGAAGCGCAAATTAAAATGTACTACTAGGATAGAATACCACCATTCTTCTTTTGAAAATTCATAAAAAATAGAGTTCGCAACCTGCCGCTTTGTGCTTTTAGTATTATGCCTAGTAACACAATACAAGCATCCCATATTATTGACATCGATTTGCAGAGGGACTGACGTTGATAAATTCCACCCTATCTTGTTTAAAACTGCTAAAAATGTACAGTTCTGATCCAGTCACATCCAAGCATCCCTTTTTAGTAGTATCGATTTGCAAAGGGGTGGAGGGTGTTAAATTCCACCCAATTACTTTAAAAATCCATACAATGTACCGTTCTGATCCTGTCACTTTGTGCTTTTTAGTAATGTCTACTAACACCACACACGCATCACTTGTTAGTAACATCGATTTGCAAAGAGGTTGAGAGTGTTAAATTCCACCCCATTTCCTTTAAAAATTCATAAAATATACAGTTCTGTACCAGTCACTGTGTGATTTTAGAATAATGTCTACTAACACAATAGAAGCATCCCTTTTTAGTAGCATCTATTTGCAAAGGGGTTGAGGGTCTTAAATTTCTACCATTCCCTTAAAAACTCATAAAATGTGCAGTCACTTTGTGCTTTTAGAATAATGTCTACTAACACAATACACGCATCCCTTTTTAGTAGCATCGATTTGCAAAGGGCCTGAGGGTGCTAAACTCCACCCCAATTCCTTTAAAAATTCATAAACAGTACAGTTTTCATCCTGTCGTTTTATGCTTTTAGAATAATGTCTGCTAACAGGATAAAAGCATCCCTTTTAGTAGTATCGATTTGCAAAGGGGTTTAGGGTGAGAGTATCAGAATTGTACATTTTATGAATTGTTAAAGGAAATGGGGGTTAACACCCTCAGCCCCTTTGCAAATCGATGTTACTAAAAAGGGATGCTTGTATTATATTAGTAGGCATTATGCTAAAAGTACAAAGTGACAGGATCAGAACTGTACATTTTATGAATTTTTAAAGAAAATGGGTTGTATTTTACACCCTCAACCGCTTTGCAAATCGATGCTACTAAAAGGGCATGCTAATATTGTGTTAGTGGGAGTTAGTCGAAAAGCACAACGTGGAACAATGAGAACTGTACATTTTATGAATTTTTAAAGGAAATGGGGTGGAATTTAACACTCTCATCCCCTTTTCAAATAGATGTTACTAAAAAGGGATACTTGAATTGTGTTAGCAGACATTATACTAAAAGCACAACGTGGCAGGATGAAAACTATATTGCATACATTTTATAGGAAATGGGGTGGTATTTATCACCCTCAACCCCTTTGCAAATCGGTGGTACCAAAAGGGGATGCTTGTATTGTGTTAGGAGACATTATTCTAAAAGCACACAGTGACAGGATCAGAAGTGTACATTTTATGAATTTTTAAAGGAAATGGGGTGGAATTTAACACCCTCAACCCATTTTCAAATCGATATTACTAAAAAAGGATACTTGTACTGTGTTAGCAGACATACTAACAGTACAACGTGGCAGGATGAAAACTGTATATTTCATGAATTTTTAAAGGAAATGGTGTGGTATTTGAACACCCTCAACCCCTTTGCAAATCGGTGGTACCAAAAAGGGATGCTTCTGTTGTGTTAGTAGACATTATTCTAAAAGCACACAGTGACAGGTGGAGCTTAACACCCTCGACCCCTTTGCAAATCGATGCTACTAAAACAGAATGGTTGTATTGTGTTAGTAGACATTATACTAAAAGCACTAAGTGACAGGATCAGAACTGTACATTTTATAAATTTTTAATGGAAATGGGATGCAATTTAACACTCTCAACCCCTTTGGAAATCGATGCTACTAAAAAGGGATGCTTGTGTTGTATTAGTAGACACTATACTAAAAGCACTAAGTGACATTTTATGAATTTTTAAAGAAAATGGGGTGGTTTTATCCACCTCAGCCCCTCTGAAAATCGATGTCACTAATATGGGATGTTTGTGTTGTGTTACTAGGCATTATACTAAAAGCACAAAGTGACAGATTGCGAACTCTTATTTTTTATGAATTTTCAAGAATGGTGGAATTCTATCCTTGTAGTACATTTTAATTTACGCGGATTCTAAGGGGTGTTTGTATCGTGTTTCCCAATACAAGGAATACAATTACAAATGTAACAGTGCGTGTAGCTGCAGGGAAACTATCTGCTAGCAGATAGTAATTCTAAAAAATTTGCCTACTACGGTCCTGGAACTTCGGCTGTTTCCGTTAAAATTGTCTGCTATCTGTTATCTGCTCTCGTCACACCGGTTAAACTTTCACCATTAATACACATAATAAAATACCATCTTCTGTGGATTTTTTAATGGCGTATTTTTATATGAGACAATCTAAACGTTCTGATAACACTAGTTGAAACAATTTTTACAAAATTGTTTCAACATCTTAAACAGAAGATAACTGTAAGTGTTATCGAAACGTTTAGATTGTATAATATAAAAATTCACCATCAAATACCCAAAAAAGATAAGTATTTTATAACCTATTTTTGTATAACTTTTACGTAAAAAAACTCCAAAATACTCATTTGAAGCCTTTTCCCCATTTTTCTTAAAACAAATCAAAATCCTTAACTTTTTGCTAAAATTCATAATTCCTTTTCATTTTACTCTCGATTTTAATTACAAGTAAGCCATGATGGAAATTCACTACTTTAGTAAAATGTTAATCATATTTCAACTACGCCGATTTAATTTTTATCATTTCTACTGCCGGCTCAAGCAATCATTATGCATCGCAAATTGAAGATTCTTCCGCATTCTCTTAAAACTCGAAATCTTCCATAATTAATGCTCAGGTGAAGGCTATCGCATTAGTTTTTCAATTCTAATTGTATTATTCCACATTTCTTACCATTAATAAATCAAGCAGGTTTATTAAAACGTAACGATTTTTATTCGAGTTTTAAGATAAACGCGGAAAAGGCTTCAAATGGTTAGTATTAGTGCAAGAAGCAGACCCCCACCGTCCTTGTAAAAATAAAAAAACCAATACAAGAAAATTTCTAGCCATTTATGAGCTTTTATATTCCGCAAATTAAAAATGATGAGCTCGTCATACTAGAGAGGAATTTAAAATTTTCAGTGGGGGCTGAGTCGAGGTCGACTCAGCCCCCAACCTTTACAAATAAAAATATTGAACTGTTCTTTGCGGCAGAATCAGGAGATTTTTGAGCTCGTCGTTTTAACCCCAAAACAACCCTTTAAATAATTTAACTCTTTCGCAGGTAAATAAATATTGTCTACTGATTTAAGAGCTCCCAAAATACTTTTTTTTGATTTTTGACCCGCAACCCCTTGAAGATGAAGAGGTAGTAGATTTTAATTCAATTACATTTTAATAATGAACCATTACACGCCGTTTTCTTAAAGTTTTATAATGGAAAATGTTCGTTAGAGTGTTTAGCTAAAACAGAGCCATACACTCCATTATTTTGAGCTTTATGGGCACTGAAAGGGTAAAAGTTATAACAGTTTCAAACTTCGTTACTCACAAAAATTGCACTTTTGATATTTTGAGGCGATACCTCGTGATTTACGTATTTTGTTGAAAATTAAATTTTAGGGGTTTTTCATGTCACAGATATAAAAATTTTGGATAAATATATTTATAAAGGTAAACTTTTAACATTAAAACTAGTTTTCTTTGCATAATTTTAAAATAATATTCTAAGCATTTTTAATGAAATTGGAAAATTTTTAAATTTATTTATATTTTCTACAAAAATATATTAAAAAATGTTTCTGTGTTAAATATATGTTAAATTAAAAAAAAATGTTAAGATACTCAAAAGTTATAAAAAAATGTATTTAAATATATTTTAATGTAGCTACCGTTTAGATATTTAAAAATAAAAAATGTGTCTTACGGTTTTTTTAGCCATAACTTTCTTCTTGAGTTTCAGATATCAAAATTGAAAAAAAAAGCAAGTTAAAGAATGTCCCAAGCCAGCAGCGCCATATTGTATTTTCGTGATCGGACCAATTCTACCATTTAGAGCTCATTTAGAACTATTCGGAGTTCTAGTACTCAATTTGAAGCTTTTTTAGATTTTTTTTTTTAGAACAGGGGTCGCTGCCAACTCATTTCGAAACTAGCAGCGTCGCGCAGAAATAAACAAGCATTGAAATATTGAAGCTCATACGGATTTAGAGCACATTTAAAGCTCTCAAATTATGAAATTGAATAAAAATAAAAAATACATAGGAAAGCCACCCCTAAATAATAGTATCAAGTAAAATTCAAAATAAAGGCTGGATGATTTAGAGCTAAATTAGAGCTCTTAACGTAAAATTATAAATTGAAGAAACTACCCTTAAAATACTTTTACATAAAAATCAAGTGCTTAAAATATTCCTGCTTTACACTGAATCAAACATAAGAACAAAAATGAAATTCTCATAGTGGCCGAAAAATGCATTGCACCCCCCCTCTCCCAGCTGGTCTAAAATTTCTCAAAATGTTTAATTTTTCCAAAACTAAAGACGCTAAAATTTAGAGCGATACAGAGCTTCATATTAAACATGCTAGAAAATGTTTTTCGACCTAAACATTTTTTCAAATAAATTTTCAAAAAGTAAAGATGCCATTATTTAGACCTGATTTGGAGCTTGATATCT
Source organism: Vesta saturnalis (assembly GCA_036346205.1). NCBI lineage: Eukaryota > Metazoa > Arthropoda > Insecta > Coleoptera > Lampyridae > Vesta > Vesta saturnalis. The sequence continues at coordinate 537,033 of JARFJB010001678.1, forward strand.
AACATGCTAGAAAATGTTTTTTCTAATTAAAAAAGATTTTTCCTCTCATACCATAATTTGATTATTAATAAAGTTTTCGAAAAAAATTTTAATCATTCTGGATCATAACTACATTATTATTATGAAATTTTCTTCTCACCACTCGACCCAACCCTTAGTAAAAAAAATGTACCATCTTAAAAATGTTCATTCTCAGAAATTTTAACCCACATAACCGTTGGGACACCTGGAAGGTGGTGCAAATCATCAGCCTAATATAACAGTGTTCGCGACGTCATCGGCAAAACGACATTTTTCGGCCACCACGGAAATAAATAAGTTTTGGGGGCAGTTTCTGCAAAAAGGGACATTTCTGTTTAATTAAGAATAAAGCGATAATGTCACGTATAATTTTAAAGAAGTTTGAGTTGATTTTTATATAAAAGCATTTTAAGGGGTTGTTAGAGGATAGAATGAGGTCGTTAGGGATTAGAATGGGGTCGTTTTTCACATACGTGAACTTAGCACCCGACTTTATTTAAAAAAATCTGAAAACAGGTGCTGTTTGATAATTGTTTGTACCACTTTCCGATTCGTTTGTAGCCTTACGGGATATTTAAATATTCGCTAAGAAGTAAATATGTCATTTTTTAAGATATTCGAATACTGAAAGCGGGTGCTGATTCCTAATCGTTTGTACCCGTTTGTACCGCTTTCCGTTTCGTTCGTACCCTTATGGGGGTGGAAATACGGAACATTTAAATATTCGCTAAGGGGTAAATATGTTATTTTTTAAGATATTCGAATTCTGAAAGCAGGTGCTCTTTCCTAATCGTTTGTACCAGTTTGTACCGCTTTCCGTTTCGCTTGTACCCTTATGGTGGTGGAAATACGAAATTTTTAAATATTCGCCAAGATGCAAATATGTAATTTTTTTAAATATTCGGATTCTGAAAGCGGTGCTGTTTCCTAATCGTTTGTACCGCTTTTCGTTTCGTTTGTACCGTTATGGGGGTGGAAATACGGCATATTTAAATATTCGCTAGGATGTAAATGTGTCATTTTTTAAGATATTCGAATTCTGAAAGCGGGTGCTGTTTCGTAATCGTTTGTACCTGTTTGTACCGCTTTCCGTTTCGTTTGTACCCTTATGAGGGTGGAAATACTGAATATTTAAGTATTCGCTAAGGGGTAAATATGTTATTTTATAAGATATTCGAATTCTGAAAGCAGGTGCTCTTTCCTAATCGTTTGTACCAGTTTGTACCGTTTTCCGTTTCGTTTGTACCCTTATGGGGGTGGAAATACGGAAAATTTAAATATTCGCTAAGATGTAAATATGTCATTTTTTAAGATATTCGAATTCTGAAAGCGGGTGCTGTTTCCTAATCGTTTGTAAGCGCTTGAACCGCTTTCCGTTTCGTTTGTACCATTATGGGGGTAGAAATACGGGATATTTAAATATTCTCTAAGTGGTAAATATGCCATTTTTTTTGATATTCAAATTCTGAAAGCGGGTGTTGTTTCCTAATCGTGTGTACCTGTTTGTACCGCTTTCCGTTTCGTTTGTACCCTTATGGGGGTGGAAATACCGAATATTTAAATATTCGCTAAGGGGTAAATATATTATTTTTTGAGATATTCGAATTCTGAAAGCAGGTGATCTTTCCTAATCGTTTGTACCCGTTTGTACCGGTTTCCGGTTCGCTTGTACCCTTATGGTGGTGGAAATACGAAATATTTAAATATTCGCCAAGATGTAATTATGTCATTTTTTAAGATATTCGAATTCTGAAAGCAGGTGCTGTTTTCTAATCGTTTGTACCCCGCTTTCCGTTTCGTTTGTACCCTTATGAGAGTGGAAATACTGAACATTTAAGTATTCGCTAAGGGGTAAATATGTTATTTTATAAGATATTCGAATTCTGAAAGCAGGTGCTCTTTCCTAATCATTTGCACCCGTTTGTACCGTTTTCCGTTTCGTTTGTACCCTTATGGGGGTGGAAATACGGAAAATTTAAATATTCGCTAAGATGTAAATATGTCATTTTTTAAGATATTCGAATTCTGAAAGCGGGTGCTGTTTCCTAATCGTTTGTAAGCGCTTGAACCGCTTTCCGTTTCGTTTGTACCACTATGGGAGTAGAAATACGGGATATTTAAATATTCTCTAAGTGGCAAATATGCCATTTTTTAAGATATTCAAATTCTGAAAGCGGGTGTTGTTTCCTAATCGTGTGTACCTGTTTGTACCGCTTTCCGTTTCGTCTGTACCCTTATGGGGGTGGAAATACGGAATATTTAAATATTCGCTAAGGGGTAAATATATTATTTTTTGAGATATTCGAATTCTGAAAGCCGGTGATCTTTCCTAATCGTTTGTACCCGTTCGTACCGGTTTCCGGTTCGCTTGTACCCTTATGGTGGTGGAAATACGAAATATTTAAATATTCGCCAAGATGTAATTATGTCATTTTTTAAGATATTTGAATTCTGAAAGCGGGTGCTGTTTCCTAATCGTGTGTACCTGTTTGTACCGCTTTCCGTTTCGTTTGTACCCTTATGGGGGTGGAAATACGGAATATTTAAATATTCGCTAAGGGGTAAATATATTATTTTTTGAGATATTCGAATTCTGAAAGCAGGTGATCTTTCCTAATCGTTTGTACCCGCTTTCCGTTTCGTTTGTACCCTTATGAGGGTGGAAATACTGAACATTTAAGTATTCGCTAAGGGGTAAATATGTTATTTTATAAGATATTCGAATTCTGAAAGCAGCTGCTCTTTCCTAATCGTTTGCACCCATTTGTACCGTTTTCCGTTTCGTTTGTACCCTTATGGGGGTGGAAATACGGAAAATTTAAATATTCGCTAAGATGTAAATATGTCATTTTTTAAGATATTCGAATTCTGAAAGCGGGTGCTGCTTCCTAATCGTTTGTAAGCGCTTGAACCGCTTTCCGTTTCGTTTGTACCACTATGGGAGTAGAAATACGGGATATATAAATATTCTCTAAGTGGCAAATATGCCATTTTTTAAGATATTCAAATTCTGAAAGCGGGCGTTGTTTCCTAATCGTGTGTACCTGTTTGTACCGCTTTCCGTTTCGTTTGTACCCTTATGGGGGTGGAAATACGGAATATTTAAATATTCGCTAAGGGGTAAATATATTATTTTTTGAGATATTCGAATTCTGAAAGCAGGTGATCTTTCCTAATCGTTTGTGCCCGTTCGTACCGGTTTCCGGTTCGCTTGTGCCCTTATGGTGGTGGAAATACGAAATATTTAAATATTCGCCAAGATGTAATTATGTCATTTTTTAAGATATTCGAATTCTGAAAGCAGGTGCTGTTTCCTAATCGTTTGTACCCGCTTTCCGTTTCGTTTGTACCCTTATGAGGGTGGAAATACTGAACATTTAAGTATTCGCTAAGGGGTAAATATGTTATTTTATAAGATATTCGAATTCTGAAAGCAGGTGCTCTTTCCTAATCGTTTGTACCCGTTTGTACCGTTTTCCGTTTCGTTTGTACCCTTATGGGAGTGGAAATACGGAAAATTTAAATATTCGCTAAGATGTAAATATGTCATTTTTTAAGATATTCGAATTCTGAAAGCGGGTGCTGTTTCCTAATCGTTTGTAAGCGCTTGAACCGCTTTCCGTTTCGTTTGTACCACTATGGGGGTAGAAATACGGGATATTTAAATATTCTCTAAGTGGTAAATATGCTATTTTTTAAGATATTCAAATTCTGAAAGCGGGTGTTGTTTCCTAATCGTGTGTACCTGTTTCCACCGCTTTCCGTTTCGTCTGTACCCTTATGGGGGTGGAAATACAGAATATTTAAATATTCGCTAAGGGGTAAATATATTATTTTTTGAGATATTCGAATTCTGAAAGCCGGTGATTTTTCCTAATCGTTTGTACCCGTTCGTACCGGTTTCCGGTTCGCTTGTACCCTTATGGTGGTGGAAATACGAAATATTTAAATATTCGCCAAGATGTAATTATGTCATTTTTTAAGATATTTGAATTCTGAAAGCGGGTGCTGTTTCCTAATCGTGTGTACCTGTTTGTACCGCTTTCCGTTTCGTTTGTACCCTTATGGGGGTGGAAATACGGAATATTTAAATATTCGCTAAGGGGTAAATATGTTATTTTTTAAGATATTCGAATTCTGAAAGCAGGTGCTCTTTCCTAATCATTTGTACCCGTTTGTACCGCTTTCCGTTTCGCTTGTACCCTTATGGTGGGGGAAATACGAAATATTTAAATATTCGCCAAGATATAAATATGTCATTTTTTAAGATATTCGAATTCTGAAAGCGGGTGCTCTTCCCTAATCGTTTGTACCCGTTTGTACCGCTTTCCGTTTCGTTTGTACCCTTATAGGGGTGGAAATACGGAACATTTAAATTTTCGCCAAAGAAGTGAATATGTCATTTTTTAAGATATTTGAATTCTGCAAACGGTTGCTACTTTTCATCGTTGGTACATGTATTTTTTTATTAGAAATCAAACTCGAGATCTTCGCTATAATAAAAATGCTTTGTCTATTACACTATGGTTACAGTTTGCATTCATAGTTCCACATAAGTAGATAAAAAAAATGAAAAGTACATCTCAACAGCATATTTAGTTAATAAAATAAAAAAAATGCGCATGGTTTGAATTATTAAATATAGAAATTATTTTAAAACTTTTGTGTATTTTTCGTTTTATTTTTGATACTTTTTTGTATTTTTTTGTTTGTACTTTTTTTTGTAGTTTTTGTTGTTAAATTATTTTCTTTTATGTCTAAATAATTTTTTATTCGTTTAAAATATACATATTTTTACAAAAATCTTAAAATACGGCAATAAGTAATCATATTTTAAATTGTATGTTATAATATTTTAGCCAATAACACAACTATAAACTACATAAAATTTTTTAAATCCATATCGTTTTTCATCAAATTCTTATTTTATGTTTTAATGTATACTATTAAGGAAAATCGTTTTCTTTTTTTGTAGCAATGTCCTTTGTGATGCAACTATTGGTTTTTTGTCTCATACAAAGATTGTTGTGAAATTCCGATTTTCCTGCTAATCTGCATATATATGAAATATAATGTCTAATACTTTTTGTATGTGGTGTGCCTTGGTATTGGATAACGGCAAGTAATTTATACATGCAATCATGGAATTGGAGATCGACAGGTATCTGGCTCAAGGTGAATGTTCCTTCCCAACTTTAAGATTTTTTGTCAAGTCTGACAATTGTAGACATTCTATGTCAATACGAAGTGGCTGACCGGAAATAACGGAACGTTCAACATTTTTTCCGTCACAGCGAATGCATGTTTTGCCTTTGTAAGTGTATTTTTCGTTAATAGAATATTGTAGAGCTCGCATATTCTCTGTATAAAAGGGTTTTACGTTAATATCGATAACATTAAAAATATCGTTTTGAATATGTTTGCAGTCATTACAACTTATGTTAATGGTGCACGAGAATTCGTCTTTTAATAAATGTTTCGCTACTAACTCAGAAATGTTATAGATGCAATCCATTGTCTCATTTACAGAAGTATAACATACAATTTAAAATAAAATTGCTTATTGCCTTATTTTAAGATTTTTGATAATTTAAACGAATCACAAATATATTTAGACATACAAAAGAAAATAATTTAACAACAAAAACTACAAAAGAAATACAAAAAAAATACAAACAAAAAATACAAAAAAATAAAAATTTCAAAAATAAAACGAAAATACACAAAATGTATTAAAATAATTTCTATATTTAATAATTCAAACCATGCGCATTTTTTTTTACTTTATTATCTAAAATGCTGTTGAGTTGCAATTTTCATTTTTTTATTATTTATGTAGAACTATGAATGCAAACTGTGATGGTGTAATAGACAAAGCATTTTCTATGATAGCGAAGATCTTGAGTTTGATTTCTAATAAAATATATATATATATATATATATATATATATATATATATATATATATATATATAAGGTGAGTCAGTTTTTGTAGACAAACTTTAACAGGAGATAGAACACATGTTTCTAAAAAGAAAAGTTCCTATAAACATATGTCGTAGAAGGCTTCGTTTCCGAGATACAGGGTGTTGAATATAATTTTTTTTCCTCAAATTTTCATTATAACTCATAAACGAATGCTTAGATTTCATGTTGGGGGGGGGGTGATGTCTATTAATTAAGGGGCATAAAACAAGCGATAAGAATGTTCACAAACTTGCACAGTGGCGGAGTGGAGGGGGTGCTCAACCTCTTTCATAAACAGAACTTCTACGCCAATGACTATTTTTAAAAAAAACTGTTATTTTCATTATCTACATACAGTTTAACAAAAATAATGTACCTTCTTCTGTTTCGAAATTCCTGTGCGTTTCCGAGTTATTTTGATTTTTAGTGTTTGATGTGGTACTAAGTTAAGTAATGTGCTTTATGTGAATAATTGAATATAAAGTTTTTAATAAAAAAGATATAATAAAACATTTAGAGCCATTTTAGTACCTAACGATCGTTTCTTTAAAATTTCAAATACATTTTCATTTATAAATAGGTAGGTTATCGGTTTTTTTCAGTATCCATTGTTATTATCCTCGTATAAAAAGAAATGCATAATTATTATTGTTATGCGGTCAATACTTTCTGTATAATTATGTATGTATAAATTTCGCCATAAACATGTATGTGGTTTTTAAGTGAGATTCTAATAAGTTATAGACCGCTGCTCACTTGCTCTCATTAAAGAGCCGTCACTGTATCAAGCCATACTCAAATACAAGACTTTTGTAAATTGAAATCTGTTTAGTACACTAATTTTAACAATCCTTATTTATTACTGTAACAATACTTAATTAATAATTGTGAAATTAATAAGAATTCGTAGCAATAACGATTTATAAATAAATAACAATAACACTAGTATAATAAAATTAGGCACTTTGTTCAAAATGTAAACCGTTCTTTTCAATACACATTTCACAGCGACGTACAATAGAACGCCTTAAGTTAACTAAATGATGCACCCTTATTTCATTGCAACAAAATATGATACTCCTTGGAAAACAAGGAAGTATTAAATTTTATATTTTGAAACGACAGTATGACTTTTTACAAACACTTGCTTCATCTTGAATAATTTCACTGTTATTAATTATTGTTTTTAAGTTTCAAAAGTTATTTCATTTGATTTGCCAGGTTTTAATTAGTATAACATGCCGTTTACATTTACAAATAGCGAACAAGCCGACATTCATTTTATTTATGGGTTCGCAAATGGGAATTCAAGGTACGCAGCTAGGGAGTATCGGAGAAGATTTCCAAATAGACGACAACCTCATCATTCCGTTTTTGTGAGTATCCATCGTCGATTTGTTAACCAGGGTTTGAAAAATGTAGATGGTGGCCGACAAAACAACCGTGGACGAGATAGAATTGGAGAGGGTATATTGCGTGAATTTAATAGGAACCCCACGACAAGTACTCGACGTACTGCTGTTGCTCTTGGTATTTCCCAAAGTAAAGTTTCCCGGGTTTTAAAACGGAATCACAGACGCCCATATCATTTTCAACCTGTCATGGTTTATGTCCAGGTGACGAAGATTATTGTAGGTGGGTTCTTAAATTCAAAATAGAGATTTCTTATCCAACATACTGTGGACTGATGAATTGTTTATGTCCAGGTGACGCCGAATCGTAAACTTTCACATTATCTGATAGGTGGGTTCTGAAAACCATGCCATTCGACCAAATAGAGTTTTCAACATCCAATTTAGTACAAATGTCTGGATTGAATTAGGCAACCACGTGTTTGGACTCTGTGTATCGTAAACTTTCACAATCGTGATATAATTCACATGAAAATTTCCATCATTCTTACCAAGAAGTTAACATGTTAATATGTAGTACAGACATGTCTATTGAATTTAAGAGCAACCATTCTTGGTTTGGAGCTTGATGGATGTCCGGCCACATTATGGCAGTAAATGTCAGAAAATTGGCTAAACAATTTTTAGAAGAAGAACATGTATAGGTCGTGGAAGTCCAGTGGCGTGGCCTCTTAGATCCCGATTTAACGGACACTTTACTTGGTTTCAGCTTGATGGATGTCCGATTCATGGCAGAAATGAAGAAATTGTATACCACTCAGGTTAATACACTTGATAGGTAAGTCCAGTGGCGTCATCAGATCGCGATTTAACGCCACTATTTTGCTATGCATTCATGAAAAAGTGCATACCACTCTGTAATTACACTTAAGACGTTCTATTGTACGTCGCTGTGAAATGTGTATTGAAAAGAACGGTTTACATTTTGAACAAAGTGTCTAATTTTATTATACTAGTGTTATTGTTATTTATTTATAAATCGTTATTGCTAAGAATTCTTATTAATTTCACAATTATTAATTAAGTATTGTTACAATAATAAATAAGGATTGTTAAAATTAGTGTACTAAACAGATTTCAATTTACAAAAGTCTTGTATTTGAGTATGACTTGATACAGTGGTCGGCTCTTTAAAGTCTGTCTAACTAAAAACTGATAACCTACCTGTATAAATGAAAACGATTTCAGAATTAGAAACGATCGTTAGTACTAAAATGCTCTAAATGTTTTATATCTTTATTAAAAACTTTAAATATTCCGTATTTCCACCCTCAAAGCATTAACAAACTTAGTACCACATCAAACGACTAAATCAAAAAAGCACGATTTCAACAGAAAGGTACATTATTCTTAGTTAAACTGTATGTAGATACATGAAAATTTAAATTTTTAAATTAGTCATGGGTACAAGTTCTTTTATGAAAGAGGTTGAGCATCCAACGCCACTGTGCAAGTTGAAACATTCTTATCGCTTGTTTTATGCTAATAATCAGACATTATAACATGAAAAAATCTGACATTCGTTTATGAGTTAGCTGAAAATTTGAAAAATATTCCGTATTCAACACCTGTATCTGAAAGAGCGGCTCAACATATGTTATAGGAACTTTTCTTTGAAGATACCCATGTGTTCTAGACCTGTTAAAGTTTGTCTACAAATACTGACTCACCCTTATAGACTTAATTAATATCTTAAAGACATATTATAATTAAAATTTAAATATTCGTATTTACGCCTCTAAAACAAACAACAATCTGATAAAGGGTTGCAAAAGTCAAACCCTTTAGACCATATCAGAATTGAATATCTTAAGTCACATTTACTATCACGAAAATTTAAATTTTCGTATTAGTATGATAATAATCTTAAATGATTTAAGTACAAATACAAACATATTCAAGGGACTGCTTTCAATTCGATAGAAAATGACATCCTTGCATAATATTCGTATTTCGGAAAAGAGAACTACTATTTCGAACAAAATGACATTAATTTTCGTATTACTGTTGTTTGCTAATAATCTTAGATTATGATTAAGTTAAATTGAATAACATCAAACAGGTGAACAATCGTCAAGGGTATGAAAAACACCCCTTTACCATATCTCAAAAACGTCACATCACTATCACAATCAAATTTTCGTATCAGGTTGAAAATAATCTTAAATAATTAAGAATAAATATCAGGTGGCACTGCGTCCAAGGGTAGAAAAACCACCTTTCATATCTCGAAAACGAGACATACTATCACAATCAAATTTTCGTATTAGGTTAATAATAATCTTAGAATGATTAAGTAATAAAAACATCCAGGTGAACTGTCGTCCAAGGGGTATGAAAAAACACCCCTTTACCATATCTCAAAAACGACTCACTATCACAATCAAATTTTCGTATCAGGTTGAAAATAATCTTAGAATGATTAAGCAATAAATATATCCAGATGCACTGCCGTCCAAGGGGTAGAAACACACCCTATTATATCTCGAAAACGGCACATACTATCACGATCTAATTTTCGTATTAGTTTGATAATAATCTCAGAATGGTTAAGCAATAAAAATATCCAGGTGTACTGCCGTCCAAGGGGTAGAAAAAACACCCCTTTATCATATCTCAAAAAGAGTGTGTAATTTTGAGTTAAATTATTTCAAGTGTTGTTTTGGGGTTAAAACGATGAGCTCAAAAATCGAAACTATATTATTCAATATTAATTGTAAGGAATGGGGGGCTGAGCCGACGTCCTGACTATTATGATAAATAGCTCATAGTTTTCATGTATTTATTTTTTTATTTTTACAAGGGGAGGGGGCTAGCTCGAGAGACGTTGATGAATAAATTTAATTTAATTTAAAATGAACGTGTAACTTGCAACTTGCCGTCCTTTTCAGACTTGTATTTTATAAAACCTCTTAATAAAACGATAGTTTAAAACTTTCTTCTTGCCTCTTTTAGTTTATCATCAGTTTCATTTTTCAACAACCAGATGAAGCTTTTTCCGCATTTCTCTTAAACTCGAAATTTTTCAAAATTTGAACTTGCGAAATGTGTGCGATTTTACTTTTTTAGTTTAATTACATTATTATACATGTCTTACCATTCATTTTAGTAAGTCGTGATTGATATCTTCCGTACGCCATTTTCTTAAATAAAACCAATTATTTTAATACTAGCCTTTTTACCTCACAATACGAAAGTATTGTAATCGGTCGGCGAAATTTCAAGTGCAGCATCATTAGTTTTTGTGAATTATCGCAAAATAAAAAATAGAAAGTATATCCCAGCCTATTATTAATTATTTATGTATTTAATAAAATTAATAATAATTTTTTTATTATTAAAGAGGATTAAATTTCCTTTAGAATGAGCTGCCATACTTAAAAATTGCTTTACTGTAAGTTGGAATAAGAGAGGTTCAAACGTGAAAGTTTCAAAATGTATGACTGTCTGTCAGTCTGTATGTGTTCGAGCGCGATAGCGTCCACAAAGATATTTCGATCGTATGAAATTTGGTACCCAGGAGTAGACGGAATGATGAACTTTTGAGCGAAATCTGTCCAGTCAAAATAGAATTCCAGATTTCGACTATTATAGAGTGTATAAATATGAACAGCTCTATTCGTAGCAAACCGGCACGTCTTTACGTAGGCAAGTAAGTGGACCATCCTAGAATTGAATTTCGATTGTTCGTGAACTCCTCCGGTAGCGCAGTGGCAGCGCGTTTGGTTGATGTCCCGGAGTCTCGGATTCAAGGCGCATAATGAAAGAGGTTTTTTTATCTTATCTTATTAGACGTGTTAAGGCATTTCTGGCCATTTCAAACAATTTTTGAAAAAAATTTTGGTCTTTTCGAAAATTTTTGTTCATTATTACACGTTTTGTGCCATTTATGATCATTTGAGGCGATTTTTGGGGAAAAAAAATTTTTGACCCTTTGCTAAAAATGGCCAATTTTTTTTGCATTTTTACACGTTTTGAGACATTTCTGACCATTTGAGGAGATTTTTGGGAAAAAACTTTTTTGGCCATTTGACCCAACATTTTTCAATTTTTTTTTTGTGTTTTTAATCGTTTTGAGCCATTTCAGATGATATTTTGGAAAAAAAATTTATGGCGCTTTGGTCAAAAAATTTCGCAATTATTTTTTGCATTTTAGACTTTATGATAAATTTTAAAATGTCAAAATTCTAATTAATTTTTTTTAATAAGTAGAATTTAGGAATTATATAAACAACGAAAGTTAACTATGGAATAAGTGTAAAAATGATAATTTTTTTTGGGTCATTTCTGACCATTTGAGATTTTTGGAAAAAAAACTGTCAATTAGTCAAAATTTTTCGAATTTTTTTTCCATTTATAATCAGTTTGAGCCAATGCTGACCATTTCAGATGATTTTTTGAAAAAAACAAAAATTGTTTGGCCCTTTTGGGCCATTACTGCCCATTTGAAATGACTTTTGGAAAAAAAATTTTGGCCATTTGGTAAAAAAAATTCGAAATTTTTATACGCTTTGAAACATTTCTGACCATTTGAGATGATTTTTGGAAAAAAAAGCTTCTTTGGCCATTTGGTCAAAATTTATTTCATTTTAGTTTGAACATTTTGCCATTTAATGATTCAAAAAAATTTTGGTATGTATTTTCATTTACTTAGACATTTAAAATGTCAGAATTCTAATTACTTCTATTTAATAAGTAGAATTTATGACAACGAAAGTTAACTATGGAATAATTGTAAAAATGATAATTTTTTTTGGGGTCATCCTGACCATTTAAGACGATTTTTGAAAAAAAAAACTGTCATTTAGTCAAAATTATTCGAATTTTTTTTCATTTATAATCGTTTTGAGCCATTGCTGACCATTTCAGAAGATTTTTTGAAAAATGACCCTTTGGTCAAAATCTGAAATTTTTTATTTTCAAATTTTGCCATTTCTACGCTTTGAAATGACTTGGAAAAAAAAATTTTTGGCCATTTAGTCAAAAATTTTCGGAATTTTTGCATTTTACGTTTTGAAACATTTCTGACCATTTGAGATGATTTTTGGGAAAAAAACTTTTTTGGCCATTTGGTCAAACAAAAATTTTCGGAATTTTTTTTGCATTTTTACACGTTTTGGGCCATTTCTGACCATTCGAGATGATTTTGAAAAACTATTTGGCCATTTAATTAATTTTATTTTTCGTTTGGACCATTTCAGATGATTTTTGAAAAAAAAATTATTTTTCAAAAAATTCGCATTTTTTTGCATTTTACACTTTGTGATAAATTTTAAAATGCAAAATTTAATTACTTTTATTTAATCAAGTTTGAATTTATGACAGAAAGTTAACTATGGAATAATTGTAAAATTGATAATTTTTTTTAGTCATTCCTGACCATTTGACATATTTTGAAAAACTTTAATGTCAACAAAATTTTCGAATTTTTTGCATTTATAATCGTTTTGAGCCATAGCTGACCATTTCAGATGTTTTGAAAAATTTTTCAAATTCTCGAAATTATATTTTCATTTTTACGTTTTGGACCATTTCTGATTTGAAAATTATTTGGAAAAAATTTTGATTTTTGCATTTTACATTGTTTTTGAAACATTTCTACTTTTAGTGATTTTGACAAAAATTTTGGATATTGTAAAAAAATTTTGCATTTGTTCAAAATTCTAATTTTTATTTTTGCATTTTAATCGTTTTGAGCCATTTCTGACAATTAGATGTTTTGAAAAATATTTTATTTGAAAAATTTGCATTTTACACTTTATGATAATTTAAAATGTCAAAATTTAAATACTTTTAATAAGAAATTTTCATTTTGAATTTTTAAACGTTTTGAAAACATTTATGAATAAATGTAAAATTATATTTTTTGCATTTTTTACGTTTTAGCCATTTCTGACATTAGACGATTTTTGAAAAAAATATTTTGGCCATTGGTAAAAATTCTCGAATTTTATTTTGCATTTTAAGTTTCCATTCTTACCATTTAATAAGATTTTTTAAAAAAATTTTTGTGGTCAAAAAAAACATATAAATTAAAATTTATATTTTGCATTTTTACGTTTTAGCATTTCGACCATTTGAGATGATTTTGAAAAATTTTCATTTGGTCAAAATTTCGAAATTTATTTTTCATTTTATCGTTTTGAGCATTTCTGCCATTTGAGATGATTTTGAAAAAATTTGTTGGTCAAAATTTTCGAATTTATTTTTGATATTTTAAGACATTTCGACCATTTGAGATGATTTTTAAAAACTTTTTCATTTAGGAATTGTAAAATGTTTTGATTTTAATGTTTCATTTATATTAAAAATTTCATATTGTCAATTTTATGATAATTTAAAATGTCAAATTTCAATTTTTTTTAAAGTAGAATTTATGTCATTTAGAATTGTATAAAAACTGTTGTTCAACAAAATTGTAAAAATTTAAATTTATATTTTCATTATTAAATTTTTTAAAGTTTCATTTCTGCCATTTGAGATGATTTTTAAGAAAAAATTTTATTGGTCAAAAATTTCGAATTTTTTTTCATTTTACACGTTTTAACATTTCTCATTTGAGATGATTTATAAAAAACTTTTTGATTTGGTCAAAATTTTTCGAAAATTTTGTTTTGAATTTTAATCGTTTTGAGCCATTTCTGATTTAGATAATTTTTAAAAAAATTGTTATTGTCAAATTCGAATTTTTATGATAAATTTTAAAATGTCATTCTAATTACTTTTTTTTAATAAGTAGAATTTGTGCCATTTAGGAATTATATAAACAACTGTTGTTTGCGTAACAACGAAAGTTAACTATTGAATAAATGTAAATGATAATATAAACATTTAAAAGTTTATTTATATGTTTATAAAATTGTACTTTTATGCACATATTTGCACGTTTTTCAATCTAAGAACTCTAAATAAATGTATACCGGGTGATTATGATTATTTACTTTCTCTGATCAACTTTTTCGATCGTGATCATTTTTGTTTGGTATAGGTATTATTTAAATAACTTAAATTTAAGATAATCTCTGGTCGTCATTTTCATTGTTTCTTATATTACGGTTTTATAATAAACAATTTAATGAAAAATTTACAAAATTTTAGTAGCAAAAAAAACAGACATATTTGAAAAACATCAAATTTTTTAATTTTACTTGTGTTTGTTTAAATTATCAATAAATTGTATTGAGGTCATGTGTTGCACACATCAGATTTTTGTTTATGCACTTTTCAGATATAATTTTGCTTTAAACTTATTAAGAAATAAAACCCATTCTGCAACAATAGATAATCATTATAATTTTATTTAAAACTGCTGTGATGATTCATTTTTACTGTAATTGAATTAAAATCTACATTTCTGTGTTTGGTATTAAAAATAAAGCAAGCCGTTTGTTCTTTTCCCTCTTTTAACTATTAAAAAACTAAAAAAACACTAATAATTTTTTTTTCTCGAATAGTCTTTTTTTGCTTACCTTTTATAGCAGGTAAAAAAATTACAAGATAACCATCGGAAGCCTTTTCCGCATTTTTCTTAAAACTCAAATTAAAATAGTTAACATCAAAATGTATAATTTCTATTCATTTTAAACTAAATTTTAATTGCAATTAGACCATGAAAGAATTTTCACTATTTTAGTAAAATTTCAGTTTAAGCCAAATCGATTTAATTTTTGGTCATTTCTACTTGCGGTTCAAGCAAATTATTTACTTTTCAATAGCAAAATAATTGCAGATTCTTACGCATTCTCTTAAAACTCGAAATCTTCCAAAATGAATGCTTAAGTCAAGGTTAACATATTATTTGTTAAATTCTAATTGTATTAATCTACATTTTTTACCATTAATAAATCAAGCAGGTATTTTAAAAAATGCGTCATTTTATAAAACCTCTTAGTAAAGCGGCAGTTTAAAAATTTCAATTTGCTTTAATTACATTATTATATATTTCTCACCATTCATTTTATAACTTATAAATCACGCAGTTAAACTTTTCCGTGCGTATTTTCTTAAACAAAATTATTATTTAAATAATTTTTTTCATGTACAGGTGTCAATTATATTTTGCAGTATATAGTTTCCATAAGAGTTGAAAAAACTTTAAATCCAAATTTTATAGTTCTCTATTACGTTTTCTTTTATAAAAATAAACAAATTTTTTCTAAATTTGTTAATCACAAACGTTGATTTTTTGAATAACTCTGTATATTATTCTAGATAGTTTTTTCTGATTACAAAAATATAGGTTTGCTATATTATTTATAGTAGTTATTCTACGTAAATTTGAAATTTTAAACATTTTGAAAATACAATTGAAATTTACAAGTTTTCATTGATCATCAGTTTAGCAATTAAGGTGCCATTAACTGCTTGGAATGTTTATTTTGTTATTCGCAATTGTAATATTAATTCATTGAGCAACAAATTAAAAAAATTTTTTTAAATATTATTTATTTTTAATTAATTAATTAAGAGATCAATAATAACATTTTTAAATAACAATAATTTTTAAATAATTCGTAACGAAGTAACAAATAAATAAAATGCAAATAAAAAAATAATATTTTTTAAATTATTATTAAAACAATTTTGATTTCAAAATTTTCTGCCTATTGTTTGCTAAATGAGTTCCTATGGTTGTATTTAAACATTTATTTGGTTTAATGTTTGACGTAATATCACAAATTACAGTTCTCATAATAAAATATCTAATTTAGTAAGATTTGGTGTTATAAATTTCGATATTTTGTTGAAAAATCTTATCATTTACGTTACAGAGCGATCTTGATGCCATATTATTTCATTATAAAACAAAGAAGTTTTTAATAACTATTTCATTTTGAATGAAATTTAAATAGTTGCTTGATTTCGTCAAAGAAAATTTAACAATTTTTAGTTCAAAAACAATATTTATGATTTTTTCTTATTTTTATTCAATTTTCATTTTGAGATAAAAAATTAGTTCTTCATGCATTTATTCTATATTCATTTTAGCAATAGTTCATGATTTCGAAAATAAATGATTGATATCTGTATTACAGATATTTTAAATATCACAAATTTAAATAGTTCTATCAAAAACAATTAGAAATTTTTAAATAATTATTTTTTTCAAAAATTATTTCAAGATTAAGGTGCTCTGCTGGTTGATATTCGATAGTTCTTAGCAGAGCACATTTAACGTATAGTTCTAGACGTATATATCACAAATTTAAATAGTTCTCATCAATAAAACAATTAGAACATTTTTTAAATAATATTTTGTTCGAAAAACTTATGATTTCAAAGATTAAGGTGCTCTGCTGGTTGATATTCGATAGTTCTATTTAGGAGCACATTTAACGTATAGTTCTAGACGTATATATCACAAATTTAAATAGTTCTCATCAATAAAACAATTAGAACATTTTTTAAATAATTATTTTGTTCGAAAAACTTATGATTTCGAAAGATTAAGGTGCTCTGCTGGTTGATATTCGATAGTTCTATTTAGCAGAGCACATTTAACGTATAGTTTAGACGTATATATCCAAATTTAAATAGTTCTCATCAATAAAACAATTAGAAAATTTTTAAATAATTATTTTGTTCGAAAACTTATGATTTCAAAGATTAAGGTGCTCTGCTGGTTGATATTCGATAGTTCTATTTAGCAGAGCACATTTAACGTATAGTTTAGACGTATATATCGCAAATTTAAATAGTTCTCATCAATAAAACAATTAGAAAATTTTTTAAATAATTATTTTGTTCGAAAAACTTATGATTTCAAAGATTAAGGTGCTCTGCTGGTTGATATTCGATAGTTCTATTTAGCAGAGCACATTTAACGTATAGTTCTAGACGTATATATCGCAAATTTAAATAGTTCTCATCAATAAAACAATTAGAAAATTTTTTAAATAATTATTTTGTTCGAAAAACTTATGATTTCGAAGATTAAGGTGCTCTGCTGGTTGATATTCGATAGTTCTATTTAGCAGAGCACATTTAACGTATAGTTCTAGACGTATATATCGCAAATTTAAATAGTTCTCATCAATAAAACAATTAGAAAATTTTTAAATAATTATTTTGTTCGAAAAACTTATGATTTCGAAGATTGGTGCTCTGCTGGTTGATATTCGATAGTTCTATTTAGCAGAGCACATTTAACGTATAGTTTAGACGTTATATAAAATTTAAATAGTTCTCATCAATAAAACAATTAGAAATTTTTTAAATAATTATTTTGTTCGAAAAACTTATGATTTCGAAGATTAAGGTGCTCTGCGGTTGATATTCGATAGTTCTATTTAGCAGAGCACATTTAACGTATAGTTTAGACGTATATATCCAAATTTAAATAGTTCTCATCAATAAAACAATTAGAAATTTTTAAATAATTATTTTGTTCGAAAAACTTATGATTTCGAAGAAAGGTGCTCTGCTGGTTGATATTCGATAGTTCTATTTAAGAGCACATTTAACGTATAGTTTAGACGTATATATCCAAATTTAAATAGTTCTCATCAATAAAACAATTAGAAATTTTTAAATAATTATTTTTTCGAAAAACTTATGATTTCAAGATTAAGGTGCTCTGCTGGTTGATATTCGATAGTTCTATTTAGCAGAGCACATTTAACGTATAGTTTAGACGTATATATCCAAATTTAAATAGTTCTCATCAATAAAACAATTAGAAATTTTTTTAAATAATTATTTTGTTCGAAAAACTTATGATTTCAAGATTAAGGTGCTCTGCTGGTTGATATTCGATAGTTCTATTTAAAGAGCACATTTAACGTATAGTTTAGACGTATATATCCAAATTTAAATAGTTCTCATCAATAAAACAATTAGAAAATTTTTTTAAATAATTATTTTGTTCGAAAAATTATGATTTCGAAGATTAAGGTGCTCTGCTGGTTGATATTCGATAGTTCTATTTAGCAGAGCACATTTAACGTATAGTTCTAGACGTATATATCCAAATTTAAATAGTTCTCATCAATAAAACAATTAGAAATTTTTAAATAATTATTTTGTTCAAAAACATGATTTCGAAGATTAATGCTCTGCTGGTTGATATTCGATAGTTCTATTTAGCAGAGCACATTTAACGTATAGTTTAGACGTATATATCCAAATTTAAATAGTTCTCATCAATAAAACAATTAGAAAATTTTTTAAATAATTATTTTGTTCGAAAAACTTATGATTTCAAGATTAAGGTGCTCTGCTGGTTGATATTCGATAGTTCTATTTAAAGCACATTTAACGTATAGTTTAGACGTATATATCCAAATTTAAATAGTTCTCATCAATAAAACAATTAGAAAATTTTTAAATAATTATTTTGTTCGAAAAACTTATGATTTCGAAGATTAAGGTGCTCTGCTGGTTGATATTCGATAGTTCTATTTAGCAGAGCACATTTAACGTATAGTTTAGACGTATATATCCAAATTTAAATAGTTCTCATCAATAAAACAATTAGAAATTTTTTAAATAATTATTTTGTTCGAAAAACTTATGATTTCAAGATTAAGGTGCTCTGTTTGATATTGATACTTTTCAGAGCACATTTAACGTATAGTTTAGACGTATATATCGCAAATTTAAATAGTTCTCATCAATAAAACAATTAGAAAATTTTTAAATAATTATTTTGTTCAAAAACTTATGATTTCGAAGATTAAGGTGCTCTGCTGGTTGATATTCGATAGTTCTATTTAGAGAGCACATTTAACGTATAGTTCTAGACGTATATATCCAAATTTAAATAGTTCTCATCAATAAAACAATTAAAATTTTTAAATAATTATTTTGTTCGAAAAACTTATGATTTCGAAGATTAAGGTGCTCTGCTGGTTGATATTCGATAGTTCTATTTAGCAGAGCACATTTAACGTATAGTTTAGACGTATATATCGCAAATTTAAATAGTTCCATCAATAAAACAATTAGAAAATTTTTTAAATAATTATTTTGTTCGAAAAACTTATGATTTCAAAGATTAAGGTGCTCTGCTGGTTGATATTCGATAGTTCTATTTAGCAGAGCACATTTAACGTATAGTTTAGACGTATATATCCAAATTTAAATAGTTCCATCAATAAAACAATTAGAAATTTTTAAATAATTATTTTGCAAAAACTTATGATTTCGAAGATTAAGGTGCTCTGCTGGTTGATATTCGATAGTTCTATTTAGCAGAGCACATTTAACGTATAGTTTAGACGTATATATCCAAATTTAAATAGTTCTCATCAATAAAACAATTAGAAATTTTTAAATAATTATTTTGCAAAAACTTATGATTTCGAAGATTAAGGTGCTCTGCTGGTTGATATTCGATAGTTCTATTTAGCAGAGCACATTTAACGTATAGTTTTAGACGTATATATCCAAATTTAAATAGTTCTCATCAATAAAACAATTAGAAATTTTTTAAATAATTATTTTGTTCGAAAAACTTATGATTTCGAAGATTAAGGTGCTCTGCTGGTTGATATTCGATAGTTCTATTTAGAGAGCACATTTAACGTATAGTTCTAGACGTATATATCCAAAATTTAAATAGTTCTCATCAATAAAACAATTAGAAAATTTTTAAATAATTATTTTGTTCGAAAAACTTATGATTTCAAGATTAAGGTGCTCTGCTGGTTGATATTCGATAGTTCTATTTAAGAGCACATTTAACGTATAGTTTAGACGTTATATCGCAAATTTAGTTCTCATCAATAAAACAATTAGAAATTTTTTAAATAATTATTTTGTTCGAAAAACTTATGATTTCAAGATTAAGGTGCTCTGCTGGTTGATATTCGATAGTTCTATTTGCAGAGCACATTTAACGTATAGTTTAGACGTATATATCCAAATTTAAATAGTTCTCATCAATAAAACAATTAGAAATTTTTTTAAATAATTATTTTGTTCGAAAAACTTATGATTTCGAAGATTAAGGTGCTCTGCTGGTTGATATTCGATAGTTCTATTTAGCAGAGCACATTTAACGTATAGTTTAGACGTATATATCCAAATTTAAATAGTTCTCATCAATAAAACAATTAGAAAATTTTTTAAATAATTATTTTGTTCAAAAACTTATGATTTCGAAGATTAAGGTGCTCTGCTGGTTGATATTCGATAGTTCTATTTAGCAGAGCACATTTAACGTATAGTTTTATATATCGCAAATTTAAATAGTTCTCATCAATAAAACAATTAGAAATTTTTAAATAAATTTTGTTCGAAAAACTTATGATTTCGAAGATTAAGGTGCTCTGCTGGTTGATATTCGATAGTTCTATTTAAGAGCACATTTAACGTATAGTTTAGACGTATATATCCAAATTTAAATAGTTCTCATCAATAAACAATTAGAAAATTTTTAAATAATTATTTTGTTCAAAAACTTATGATTTCAAGATTAAGGTGCTCTGCTGGTTGATATTCGATAGTTCTATTTAGCAAAGCACATTTAACGTATAGTTTAGACGTATATATCCAAATTTAAATAGTTCTCATCAATAAAACAATTAGAAATTTTTAAATAATTATTTTGTTCGAAAAAACTTATGATTTCAAGATTAAGGTGCTCTGCTGGTTGATATTCGATAGTTCTATTTAGCAGAGCACATTTAACGTATAGTTCTAGACGTATATATCCAAATTTAAATAGTTCTCATCAATAAAACAATTGAAATTTTTTAAATAATTATTTTGTTCAAAAACTTATGATTTCGAAGATTAAGGTGCTCTGCTGGTTGATATTCGATAGTTCTATTTAAGAGCACATTTAACGTATAGTTTAGACGTATATATCCAAATTTAAATAGTTCTCATCAATAAAACAATTAGAAATTTTTAAATAATTATTTTGTTCGAAAAACTTATGATTTCGAAGATTAAGGTGCTCTGCTGGTTGATATTCGATAGTTCTATTTAGCAGAGCACATTTAACGTATAGTTTAGACGTATAT
Organism: Vesta saturnalis; assembly: GCA_036346205.1. Taxonomy (NCBI): domain Eukaryota; kingdom Metazoa; phylum Arthropoda; class Insecta; order Coleoptera; family Lampyridae; genus Vesta; species Vesta saturnalis. Next base: position 558,402 of record JARFJB010001678.1, read on the forward strand.
ATCCAAAAAATAGTTCTCATCAATAAAACAATTAGAAAATTTTTAAATAATTATTTTGTTCGAAAAACTTATGATTTCGAAGATTAAGGTGCTCTGCTGGTTGATATTCGATAGTTCTATTTAGAGAGCACATTTAACGTATAGTTTAGACGTATATATCGCAAATTTAAATAGTTTCTCAATAAAACAATTAGAAATTTTTAAATAATTATTTTGTTCGAAAAACTTATGATTTCAAAGATTGGTGCTCTGCTGGTTGATATTCGATAGTTCTATTTAGCAAGCACATTTAACGTATAGTTTAGACGTATATATCGCAAATTTAAATAGTTCTCATCAATAAAACAATTAGAAATTTTTTAAATAATTATTTTGTTCAAAACTTATGATTTCAAGATTAAGGTGCTCTGCTGGTTGATATTCGATAGTTCTATTTAGCAGAGCACATTTAACGTATAGTTTTAGACGTATATATCCAAATTTAAATAGTTCTCATCAATAAAACAATTTTTTTTAAATAATTATTTTGTTCGAAAACTTATGATTTCGAAGATTAAGGTGCTCTGCTGGTTGATATTCGATAGTTCTATTTAGCAGAGCACATTTAACGTATAGTTTAGACGTATATATCCAAATTTAAATAGTTCTCATCAATAAACAATTAGAAATTTTTTAAATAATTATTTTGCAAAAACTTATGATTTCGAAGATTAAGGTGCTCTGCTGGTTGATATTCGATAGTTCTATTTAGCAGAGCACATTTAACGTATAGTTTTAGACGTATATATCGCAAATTTAAATAGTTCCTCAATAAAACAATTAGAAAATTTTTAAATAATTATTTTTTCGAAAACATGATTTCGAAGATTGGTGCTCTGCTGGTTGATATTGATAGTTCTATTTAGAGAGCACATTTAACGTATAGTTTAGACGTATATATCGCAAATTTAAATAGTTCTCATCAAAAACAATTAGAAATTTTTAAATAATTATTTTGTTCAAAACTTATGATTTCGAAGATTAAGGTGCTCTGCTGGTTGATATTCGATAGTTCTATTTAGCAGAGCACATTTAACGTTATTTAGACGTATATATCGCAAATTTAAATAGTTCTCATCAATAAAACAATTAGAAATTTTTAAATAATTATTTTGTTCGAAAAACTTATGATTTCGAAGATTAAGGTGCTCTGCTGGTTGATATTGATAGTTCTATTTAGAGAGCACATTTAACGTATAGTTTAGACGTATATATCCAAATTTAAATAGTTCCATCAAAAAAAATTAGAAATTTTTAAATAATTATTTTTTGAAAAACTTATGATTTCGAAGATTAAGGTGCTCTGCTGGTTGATATTCGATAGTTCTATTTAGCAAGCACATTTAACGTATAGTTTTAGACGTATATATCGCAAATTTAAATAGTTCCATCAATAAAACAATTAGAAATTTTTTAAATAATTATTTTGCAAAAACTTATGATTTCGAAGATTAAGGTGCTCTGCTGGTTGATATTCGATAGTTCTATTTAGCAAGCACATTTAACGTATAGTTTTAGACGTATATATCGCAAATTTAAATAGTTCCATCAATAAAAATTAGAAAATTTTTAAATAATTATTTTGTTCAAAAACTTTATGATTTCGAATATTATGTTACTCTGCTGGTTGATATTCGATAGTTCTATTTAGCAGAACACGTTTAACGTATAGTTTTAGACGTATATATTGCAAATTAAAGTAGTTCTTATCCTTAAAACAATTAGGAATTTTTAAATAATTATTTTGCCCAAAAATCATATGATTTCGAAAATTATGTTACTCTGCTGGTTGATATTCGATAGTTCTATTTAGCAGAACACGTTTAACGTATAGTTTTAGACGTATATATTGCAAATTTAAATAGTTCTTATCATTAAAACAATTAGAAATTTTTTCAAATAATTATTTTGCCTAAAAATTATATTTCGAAAATTATATTGCTCTGCTGGTTGATATTCGATAGTTCTATTCAGTAGAGCACATTTAACGTAAAGTTTTAGACGTATATATTGCAAATTTAAATAGTTCCATCATAAAACAATTGTTTTTTAAATAATTATTTTGCAAAAAATTATGATTTCGAAGATTGGTGTTCTGGTTGATATTCGATAGTTCTATTTAAAGCACATTTAACGTATAGTTTAGACGTATATATCCAAATTTAAATAGTTCTCATCAATAAAACAATTAGAAATTTTTTAAATAATTATTTTGTTCGAAAAACTTATGATTTCGAAGATTAAGGTGCTCTGCTGGTTGATATTCGATAGTTCTATTTAGCAGAGCACATTTAACGTATAGAAAGACGTATATATCGCAAATTTAAATAGTTCTCATCAATAAAACAATTAGAAAATTTTTTAAATAATTATTTTGTTCGAAAAACTTATGATTTCGAAGATTAAGGTGCTCTGCTGGTTGATATTCGATAGTTCTATTTAGCAGAGCACATTTAACGTATAGTTTAGACGTATATATCGCAAATTTAAATAGTTCTCATCAATAAAACAATTAGAAAATTTTTTAAATAATTATTTTGTTCGAAAAACTTATGATTTCAAAGATTAAGGTGCTCTGCTGGTTGATATTCGATAGTTCTATTTAGCAGAGCACATTTAACGTATAGTTTAGACGTATATATCCAAATTTAAATAGTTCTCATCAATAAAACAATTAGAAAATTTTTTAAATAATTATTTTGTTCGAAAACTTATGATTTCAAGATTAAGGTGCCTGCTGGTTGATATTCGATAGTTCTATTTAGCAAACATTTAATATAGTTTAGACGTATATATCCAAAATTTAAAAAGTTCTCATCAATAAAACAATTAGAAATTTTTAAATAATTATTTTGTTCGAAAAACTTATGATTTCAAAGATTAAGGTGCTCTGTGGTTGATATTCGATAGTTCTATTTAGCAGAGCACATTTAACGTATAGTTCTAGACGTATATATCAAAATTTAAATAGTTCTCATCAATAAAACAATTAGAAAATTTTTAAATAATTATTTTGTTCGAAAACTTATGATTTCAAAGATTAAGGTGCTCTGCTGGTTGATATTCGATAGTTCTATTTAAGAGCCATTTAACGTATAGTTTAGAATATATCCAAATTTAAATAGTTCTCATCAATAAAACAATTAGAAAATTTTTAAATAATTATTTTGTTCGAAAAACTTATGATTTCAAAGATTAAGGTGCTCTGCTGGTTGATATTCGATAGTTCTATTTAAGAGCACATTTAACGTATAGTTCTAGACGTTATATCACAAATTTAAATAGTTCTCATCAATAAAACAATTTTTTTAAATAATTATTTTGTTCGAAAACTTATGATTTCAAAGATTAAGGTGCTCTGCTGGTTGATATTCGATAGTTCTATTTAAGAGCACATTTAACGTATAGTTTAGACGTTATATCCAAATTTAAATAGTTCTCATCAATAAAACAATTAGAAAATTTTTTAAATAATTATTTGGTTCGAAAAACTTATGATTTCAAAGAGTAAGGTGCTCTGCTGGTTGATATTCGATAGTTCTATTTAGCAGAGCACATTTAACGTATAGTTCTAGACGTATATATCACAAATTTAAATAGTTCTCATCAATAAAACAATTAGAAAATTTTTTAAATAATTATTTTGTTCGAAAAACTTATGATTTCAAAGATTAAGGTGCTCTGCTGATTGATATTCGATAGTTCTATTTAGGAGCACATTTAACGTATAGTTCTAGACGTATATATCACAAATTTAAATAGTTCTCATCAATAAAACAATTAGAAAATTTTTTAAATAATTATTTTGTTCGAAAAACTTATGATTTCGAAGATTAAGGTGCTCTGCTGGTTGATATTCGATAGTTCTATTTAGCAGAGCACATTTAACGTATAGTTCTAGACGTATATATCCAAATTTAAATAGTTCTCATCAATAAAACAATTAGAAAATTTTTTAAATAATTATTTTGTTCGAAAAACTTATGATTTCAAAGATTAAGGTGCTCTGCTGGTTGATATTCGATAGTTCTATTTAGCAGAGCACATTTAACGTATAGTTCTAGACGTATATATCCAAATTTAAATAGTTCTCATCAATAAAACAATTAGAACATTTTTAAATAATTATTTTGTTCGAAAAACTTATGATTTCGAAGATTAAGGTGCTCTGCTGGTTGATATTCGATAGTTCTATTTAGCAGAGCACATTTAACGTATAGTTCTAGACGTATATATCCCAAATTTAAATAGTTCTCATCAATAAAACAATTAGAAAATGTTTTAAATAATTATTTTGTTCGAAAACTTATGATTTCAAAGATTAAGGTGCTCTGCTGGTTGATATTCGATAGTTCTATTTAGCAGAGCACATTTAACGTATAGTTCTAGACGTATATATCCAAATTTAAATAGTTCTCATCAATAAAACAATTAGAAAATTTTTAAATAATTATTTTGTTCGAAAACTATGATTTCAAAGATTAAGGTGCTCTGCTGGTTGATATTCGATAGTTCTATTTAGCAGAGCACATTTAACGTATAGTTCTAGACGTATATATCACAAATTTAAATAGTTCACATCAATAAAACAATTAGAACATTTTTTAAATAATTATTTTGTTCGAAAACTTATGTTTCAAAGATTAAGGTGCTCTGTGGTTGATATTCGATAGTTCTATTTTGCAGAGCACATTTAACGTATAGTTCTAGACGTATATATCGCAAATTTAAATAGTTCTCATCAATAAAACAATTAGAAAATTTTTAAATAATTATTTTGTTCGAAAACTTATGATTTCGAAGATTAAGGTGCTCTGCTGGTTGATATTCGATAGTTCTATTTAGCAGAGCACATTTAACGTATAGTTCTAGACGTATATATCACAAATTTAAATAGTTCTCATCAATAAAACAATTAGAACATTTTTAAATAACTATTTTGTTCGAAAAACTTATGATTTCGAAGATTAAGGTGCTCTGCTGGTTGATATTCGATAGTTCTATTTAGCAGAGCACATTTAACGTATAGTTCTAGACGTATATATCACAAATTTAAATAGTTCTCATCAATAAAACAATTAGAAAATTTTTTAAATAATTATTTTGTTCGAAAAACTTATGATTTCAAAGATTAAGGTGCTCTGCTGGTTGATATTCGATAGTTCTATTTAGCAGAGCACATTTAACGTATAGTTCTAGACGTATATATCGCAAATTTAAATAGTTCTCATCAATAAAACAATTAGAAAATTTTTTAAATAATTATTTTGTTCGAAAAACTTATGATTTCGAAGATTAAGGTGCTCTGCTGGTTGATATTCGATAGTTCTATTTAGCAGAGCACATTTAACGTATAGTTCTAGACGTATATATCACAAATTTAAATAGTTCTCATCAATAAAACAATTAGAACATTTTTAAATAACTATTTTGTTCGAAAACTTATGATTTCAAAGATTAAGGTGCTCTGCTGGTTGATATTCGATAGTTCTATTTAGCAGAGCACATTTAACGTATAGTTCTAGACGTATATATCGCAAATTTAAATAGTTCTCATCAATAAAACAATTAGAAAATTTTTAAATAATTATTTTGTTCGAAAAACTTATGATTTCGAAGATTAAGGTGCTCTGCTGGTTGATATTCGATAGTTCTATTTAGCAGAGCACATTTAACGTATAGTTTAGACGTATATATCGCAAATTTAAATAGTTCTCATCAATAAAACAATTAGAAAATTTTTAAATAATTATTTTGTTCGAAAAACTTATGATTTCAAGATTAAGGTGCTCTGCTGGTTGATATTCGATAGTTCTATTTAGCAGAGCACATTTAACGTATAGTTTAGACGTATATATCGCAAATTTAAATAGTTCTCATCAATAAAATAATTAGAAAATTTTTAAATAATTATTTTGTTCGAAAAACTTATGATTTCAAAGATTAAGGTGCTCTGCTGGTTGATATTCGATAGTTCTATTTAGCGAAAAAGTTTAGTAAAAAGTTTTTAATTTTACACATATAAGCGATCAAAGTTACCATAATGTTTTTTTGCTAACCATTTTGCAACGACGTAATGAAACTTAATAAAATTTGGTACAGTTTCTTACTGGTTGTTGTTTGCTTTTAGCAAAAACATGGCCGACTTTAGGTCATGGCCTCCTAGATTTTTACGACTATCACGTGATAGTATCATTCAGAACTTTTCCTATCGACACAATCATAACAATTGAAAGCTGTAATTTAATAGAATATTAATTTTGTAAGAGAAAAGCACCCTTGCAAATTTTCGCTAAAGTTAGACATTTTATATTTTTCTACTTAATAAATAATGTTTTATATGATTTTTTCCCAAGCACTAGACTACTCTCAGACGCGAACTTTGGTACCTACCACTTACAAGTAACACCATTACCGCTGAGCTACTGAGTAAGCCAATATATATTTTTAAGAACTTTTGTGCGTATATATACAGGGTGAATCTGATTTAATCCGCCATAATTAAAGGAGTGCTAGAACTCATCATTCTAAGCAAAAAAGTTCATATGTACAGGGTGTCCCAACGATAGGGTAAAGTAAGTTTATGCTTAACTAGAATTATTTGTGTAAATATTGTATGGACCATGGGGTAGAGGTAAGAAGTGTGCATTTTTTAAATATTGGAAGTTATACAGGGTGTGCCAGAAAAGCAGGAAGTGAAAAGTATGATTTTTTAAATAGAACACCCTGTATTTGATTTTAGTTTTAATTCTACGTGTCCATACAAACATATTTTGTCATACAAAAGATTGGCTGAAACTTTAGTTCTTGAGATATTCGCGTTTAAAGATTATTATGGTCATTTTCGTGGGGTTGATGAATGGGCAATTGTTCCGTTATTTCACAATAAAAAAATTGATATTTCGTGTGAAAATGAGTGATATTATACTAACGTTTAGAACGAGTAGTATTTCTAATTTTCTCAACAGGGTGTTTGTTATAACCATTCAAATTTGAAAATTCTCAAATTAAAAAATCAGTTTTTTTAATTGCACACCTATATATTTTTATTTCATTTTATTCGGGATTAAACAATCTATCATTTTGTCAAATATATCCTATATCTATCTTTGATAGTTTTCGAGTAATTTCGATTTTTCACACTAGCTACTTTATTTTCGATAACATTGCATTGCACGGATCTTGGTAGCCATGGAAAATAATAATTGCGTTACTAAGATACAAAGGTTTCCTACTTGTCAAAATAAACACATATTAAATTTGTCGTTTTCGCATTTAACTTGATATCAATTCTTGTATCAATTATGGATTATTCGACAAATGAATTAATTGATATGATATACGTGTTGGGCGAGGCTGAAAAACCCTTTATTGGCACAACGAATCTACAAAATGAAATATCCTGAACGTCGAATACCTACTACTGTTGGCTTGGAAAATTTGATCGATAGATTTGATTCTAGCGGTAGTGTTAAATACTTCAAACGTAAAGTTGTTAATAAAAGGGCAGCTAATGAAGAAAAGAACTTGAAATATTATTAAATATTCAAGAAAATCCCCAAGTGAGTTCTAGAACATTAGCGACGATATGTGATACCTCCAAATCAAACGTGAATCGAACAACGCTGAAGTATAAGTACCATCCCTATCACATTGAGCTTCATCAAGAATTGCGAGAAGAGGATTTTGCAAGACGAATTGAATTCTGCAATATCATTAATCAACGGCTACAATTAAATAACAACTTATTGTGCTCCATAACGTTTTCCGATGAGGCGACGTTTAAAAGTAATGGCTGTAAATCGGCATAATATGCACTATTACGCCATTGATAATCCATTTTGGCTACGAGAAGTTCAAAACCAAAATCATTGGTCACTAAATGTGTGGTGTGGTATACTTAATGACCAAATTATCGGTCCCTATTTTTTGATGATCCATTAACGGGCCGCAGCTATTTGCATTTCTTACGTGAAGAATTGCCTGTGTTACTTGAGGATATCAATTTAGAAGGACGACTAAATATGTGGTTGCAACAGGATGGTGCACCTTCACATTTTTATCGGGAATTCTTGAACCAGCAATACCCGGAGAAATGGATAGGACGTAATGGCTTTATATTATGGCCACCCAGGTCATGCGATTTAACTCCACTGGATTTTTCCTATGGGGATACATAAAAGATCGGTGTATATTATTAAACCTACAACAAGGAGGACATGAAAAATAGAATTCGAAGCTTGTCGCACAGTGACCCTCTTATGTTATCCGAAGTGAGACAGGACATGAGAAAAAGGCTCAATATGTGTATTCAGCAAGAAGGCCGTCTATTTGAGCATTTACTAAGACGCAATGTTGAATAATTATTGAATTACTGTTTCTCATTAATAAAACTGTTAATATTCTCGCTTAGGTGGTTTGTTTTATTTCGTCGCAATTGTTTTCCATGGCTACCACGATCCACAATAATGTTATAATATCGTATGTAACGTAGCTAGTGAGAAAAATCGAAATTCCTCGAAAACTATCAAAGATAGATATAGGATATATTTGATAGATTTTTAATCCGAATAAAATGAAATAAAAATATATAGGGTGTGCAATTAAAAAACTGATTTTTTTAATTTGAGAATTTTCAAATTTGAATGGTTATAACAAACACCCTGTTGAGAAAATTAGAAATACTACTCGGTCTAAACGTTAGTATAATATCACTCATTTTTCACACGAAATATCAATTTTTTATTGTGAAATAACGGAACAATTGCCCATTCATCAACCCCACGAAAATGACCATAATAAACTTTAAACGCGAATATCTCAAGAACTAAAACTTTCAGCCAATCTTTTGTATGACAAAATATGTTTGTATGGACACGTAGAATTAAAACTAAAATCAAATACGGGGTGTTCTATTTAAAAAATCATACTTTTTCACGTCCTGGTTTTCTGGCACACCCTGTATAACTTCCAATATTTTAAAAATGCACACTCTTACCTCTACCCCATGGGCCATACAATATTTACACAAATAATTCTAGTTAAGCATAAACTTATTTACTCTATCGTTGGGACACTGTACATGTCTGAAATGCTTCGTTTCGAGATACAGGTGTCAAAGTTAAAAAGAAATCGCGTTTTCTTCAATATCTTTCGACTGTTTCGAAATAATTTCATGAAATTTCGTATGTGGAGGTTTTTGAGATGACAAATTTAAATTTGTGGTCCATTTAGTTGTGGTTTCTAGGCGCCAGCGGCAACATTTCGACCCTTTAAATCGTCGCAATTTTTTGTGCTACACTGTATACCATTTTGGACTGAAAATCGATCTTCCTATCTTTTCTGCTAAAAAGGTATATCTTAGTGAAGTCGCTAGAGCAACCCTTTCGAGAAAAACGCATTTAAAACTCATGATGCATACACATTTTCGGAGGTATTCTTTTGAGAGGTTTAACAATAGATTCTTACTTGTTTACTCATGTGTCTGCTCTAGCAACTTCACTTTTTTAGCAGAAAAGATTTGAATTTGTCATCCAAAAACCCCATATAAAAATTTCATGAAATTATTTCGAAACAGTCGAAAGATATTGAATAAAACGCGATTTATTTTTCAATTTTGACACCCTGTATCTCGAAACAAAGCATTTCCGGACCCACCTACATATGAACTTTTTGCTTAGAATGATGAGTTCTAGTACTCCTTTGATTTTGGGATTAGATAAGATTCACCCTGTATATATATATATATATATATATATATATATATATATATATATATATATATATATATATATAGTGTGTCATTAAATATCTTTGACACAGTAGGTTGTAAGTATAGGAAATTTCATTACAACTTGCCTTTATTTTATTCATAGATTAAAAAAAAACATCTAATATACAGGGTGTTCGATTAAAAAAGTATAATTTTGATATAATCTTTTTTTGTAAAAACCCTGTATAAGAACAAAGAATTAAAAAATTCCAATAGGCTCATATAGAAACTCCGTGGTGTATATGGTGCGCCACCCTGTATATGTATATACAGGGTGTCCCAATAGTGCGTATTCGGTCGATAGCTCTTTAGCCATTAAACTTGGAAGATAAGTTTAAATACGAAAGTTGTCTATTTTTATAAGCTGCATAATCTAAAAATAGTTTGGTTTCTACAAGGTGTAATATAAAAGCGGTACAATATAGAACTTTTGATTTTTAAATAGAACACCCTATATATTATTTTATTTTTCGATTCTCCTTATAATTTTACATCTTTTTTATAAGAATTACCTTACAAGCTAAATCTTGCAGTTTTTGAGATATTTGCAAAGTTAACTAAAAACTGACATTTTTATGTAGTAATTCAAGTAGGCGTATCTCAGTTATTTTTAAAGATAAAAAAATAATCTTTGATATAGAATTTATTCATACATGAGCTTACTTTAATCTATTGTCAAAATTGGATTTCACAAAAATTAATTCAATAACATAAATTTGAAAATGGTATATCTTCATTTTTTTAAATGGCACACACTATATTTTTTTAATGCCTTGTCTTCGTCTATTAATCGGCTTTCATTTCTATTAAATATGTTCTATACGTATCTCTAATAGTTTCGGAGATATTTAAGTTTGTTCAATTGTTCAAAAAATTAACAGACAAAAGCCTGTCACTGGAAATGGAGGCAATGAGTTGGAGGTAATTGTCGCCCTTGTTGAGAATCCCCCCACAAGTCAGTGTAAAATAAGTCGAGACGTAGCTTTCAGCAAACGAAGCGTTGGTAGAATAATTAAAAGACACAAATTTCATCTATACCGTATTCAGTTACATCAGGATCAGCTTGATAAAGATTTCATTCGAAGACTTGATTTTTGCCTATGGGCTCTCAACAAAGTGGGTGAAAATGATAATTTTTGCGACTCTGTACTATTTCCAGACGAACATACATTCCATAATAACGAATTGGTCAACAGACACCATTTCCATTACTACAGTGATGAAAATCCCCATTTAGTTCGCACCCTGGATCATCAACACCGATGGTCTGTTAACGTGTGCGGCGGAATTTTGGGATCGCACATAATAGAGTCTCGTTTTTTTAATGGAAATGGTTTAGAAGATTTTTATAATATAATTTACCTGATATTTTAGCACATATTCCAATAGATATCAGAAGACAGATGTGGCTTCATATAGGTGCTGATTCGGCACATTTTGAAGAAGAGAATATTTCAATAGAACTTTCACTAAAAAATGGATAGGACAGAGAGGATCACAAAATTGGACGGCAAGATTTCCAGATATGACTATCTTTTTATGGGGCTACATAAAGGGTATTGTTTATAACGTACCTCCGACTACACCTGATGATATGAAGGCAAGAATACGCAATGCTTTGGAAGCAATAACACCTCAAATGTTATTAAATGTAAAGAGGTCTTTCCAAGACAGAACACGCCTTTGTACTGATCAAAATGCACGCCACTTCGGGCATTTATTAAAGTAAAAGCATGTGTTTGTAGTAGTAATTATTTTTTAAATTCTATACGTGATTAAATTATTTCCATGTTTTGTTAATATCCCGTATTTTCAATTAATACTAATTTTAATTTACCCTACAAAATAAAAAAAAAATGTCATATTGTATTTCAAGGCCATCTTAATATTGACAAATTAAATGTAATATTTAAAATAAAGAGAAATCAAAATCACTCAAAAACTGTTAGAGTTCGGTATAGAGAACCCTAATATAATTTGAAAGGTTTTAAAATTTTACAACAAATTTTTTTATTAAATACAGGGTGTGCTATTTAAAACAGGCAGTTATTTGTAATATTAGGTACCTGCAATTGACATTTGATTATTGAGTGCCCTGTATATTTTCTTAACAAAAATTTCATGCTGTCTTACACAACAACCCTTTTGCAAAGTACTGACAGAGACTACGCTGTTTCAATAATAATAAACGTAACAAAAATAAATTTAGAATTCAAGCCTGTAATTTCAAAGATCATTAAATATCTTTGAATGCTATTACAACTTGCCATTATTTTATTCATAGATTCCAAAAAAACATCTAATATACAGGGTGGTCAATTAAAAAAGTATAACTTTGATATGTCAACACCCTGTATATGCTCTAAGAATAAAGAATTAAAAAATTCCTAGCCTCTTTTTTTAATTCAAAATGGGAATTCTGCCGAAATAACGAAACATTGCTTTAATAGCTATTCCGATTTGCATGGTTTCACAAAACAGTTTTTTTCTCAAAAATGGCTTAACTTTAGCGAAAATTTGCAAAAAGGCTTTTCTCTTGAAAAATTAATGTTCTATTACATTACAGCTTTCAATTATTATGATTGTTTCGACAGGAAAAGTTCTGAATGATACTATCACGTCATAGTCGTAAAAATCTAGGAGGCAATGATCTAAAGTCGGCTATATTTTGCTAAAAGGAGCAGCTTAACTGAGTAAACTGTACCAAATTTTATTCAGTTTCATTACGTCGTTGCAAAATGGTTAGCAAAAACCATTATTTTATCTTGTATCTGTAAAAGTAAAAACTTCTTACTAAGCTTTTTTCGCTAAATGGTCTTTATTTTATCTGAATCTACAGTTAAGCGTTGTATGTGTAACAGACATGTATGATATATATATATATATATATATATATATATATATATATATATATATATATATTATATATATATATATATATATATATATATATATATATATATAATATATATATATATATATATATATATATATATATATATATATATATATATAATATATATATATATATATATATATATATATATATATATATATATATATATATATATATATATATATAAACAGTGTGTCAGTTTTTGTAGACAAACTTTAACAGGAGATAGAACACATGTTTCTAAAAGAAAAGTTCTATAAACATATGTCGTAGAAGGCTTCGTTTCGAGATACAGGGTGTTGAATATAATTTTTTTCTCAAATTTTCATTATAACTCATAAACGAATGCTTAGATTTTTTCATGTTGGGATAATGTCTATTAATTATGGGGCATAAACAAGCGATAAGAATGTTCACAAACTTGCACAGTGGCGGAGTGGAGGGTGCTCAACCCTTTCATAAACAGAACTTCTACCCAATGACTATTTTAAAAAACTGTTATTTTCATTATCTACATACAATTTAACAAAAATAATGTACCTTCTTCTGTTTCGAAATTCCTGTGCGTTTCGAGTTATTTTGATTTTAGTGTTTGATGTGGTACTAAGTTAAGTAATGTGTTTTATGTGAATAATTGAATATAAAGTTTTTAATAAAAGATATAATAAAACGTTAGAGCCATTTTAGTACCTAACGATCGTTTCTTTAAAATTTCAAATACATTTTCATTTATAAATAGGTAGGTTATCGGTTTTTAGTATCCATTGTTATTATCCTCGTATAAAAGAAATGCATAATTATTATTGTATGCGGTCAATACTTTCTGTATAATTATGTATGTATCAATTTCGCCATAAACATGTATGTAGTTTTAAGTGAGATTCTAATAAGTTATAGACCGCTGCTCACTTGCTCTCATTAAAGAGCCGCCACTGTATCAAGCCATACTCAAATACAAGACTTTTGTAAATTGAAATCTGTTTAGTACACTAATTTTAACAATCCTTATTTATTATTGTAACAATACTTAATTAATAATTATGAAATTAATAAGAATTCTTAGCAATAACCATTCATAAATAAATAACAATAACACTAGTACAATAAAATTAGACACTTTGTTCAAAATGTAAACCGTTCTTTTCAATACAATTTCACAGCGACGTACAATAGAACGTCTTAAGTTAATTAAATGATGCACGCTTATTTCATTGCAAGCATCTCTGATGCGATTGTGAAGTTCTTCAAGTGTATTAACCGGAGTGGTATACACTTTTTCCTTCTGAATCCCCATACAAAAAGTCAAGTGGCGTTAAATCGGGGATCTAGGAGGTCACGCCACTGGACTTCACGACCTATCCACCTCCCGGTAGTTATTGTTTAGCCAATTTCTTACATTTCTGCATAAAGGGCCGGACATCCATCAAGCTGAAACCAAGAATGTCCTCTTAAATGCAAAGGAATGTCTTCCCACATATTAACATGTTCTTCTTCTAAAATTGTAGGAAATTTTCTGAATTTACACGTTGCAAGAAATAAGGTCCAAACACGTGGTTGCCGTAAATTCCAATCCAGACATTTGTACTAAATTCATGTTGAAAACTTCTTGGCCGAATAGCATGTGGGTTTTCATGTGCCCATATATGCAGATTGTGAAAGTTTACGATACCACGACGAGTAAAACAGGATTCATCAGTCCACAGTATGTTGGATAAGAAATCTCTATTATTTTGAATGGAGTTAAGAACCCACCTACAATAATTAAGTTCGTTCGGCGTCACCTGGACATAAACCATGAACAGGTTGACAATGATATGGCGTCTGTGATCCCGTTTTAAAACCCGGGAAACTTTACTTTGGGAAATACCAAGAGCAACAGCAGTACGTCGTGTACTTGTCGGGGTTCCTATTAAATTCACGCAATATACCGTCTCCAATTCTATCTCGTCCACGGTTGTTTCAAACCCTGGTTAACAAATCGACGATGGATACACAAAAACGGATGATGAGGTTGTCGTCTATTTGGAAATCTTCTCCGATACTCTAGTACGTACCTTGAATTCATTTGCGAACCCATAAATAAAATGAATGTCGGCTTGTTCGCTATTTGTAAATGTAAACGGCATGTTACACTAATTAAAAGCTGGCAAATCAAATGAAATAACTTTTGAACTTAAAAACAATAATTAATAACAGTGAAATTATTCAAGATGAAGCAAGTGTTTGTAAAAGTCAAACTGATACATACATAATTATACAGAAAGTATTGACCGCATAACAATAATAATTATGCATTTCTTTTGTACGAGGATAATAACAATGGATACTAAAAAACCGATAACCTACCTATTTATAAATGAAAATGTATTTGAAATTTTAAAGAAACGATCGTTAGGTACTAAAATGGCTCTGAACGTTTTATTATATCTTTTTATTAAAAACTTTATATTCAATTATTCACATAAAACACATTACTTAACTTAGTACCACATCAAACACTAAAATGAAAATAATTCGAAACGCACAGGAATTTCGAAACAGAAGAAGGTACATTATTTTTGTTAAACTGTATGCAGATAATGAAAATAAGTTTTTTAAAAATAGTCATTGGCGTAGAAGTTCTGTTTATGAAGGGGTTGAGCACCCTCCACTCCGCCACTGTGCAGTTTGTGAACATTCTTATCGCTTGTTTTATGCCCCTTAATTAATAGACATTATCCCCAACATGAAAAAATCTAAGCATTCGTTTATGAGTTATAATGAAAATTTGAGAAAAAAATTATATTCAACACCCTGTACTGGAAACGAAGCCTTCTACGACATATGTTTATAGGAACTTTTCTTTTAGAAACATGTGTTCTATCTCCTGTTAAAGTTTGTCTACAAAAACTGACTCACCCTGTGTTATATATATATATATATATATATATATATATATATATATATATATATATATATATATATATATATATGTTTCTATTTAGATTTCCACAAATATTCATGTTTAAATAAGACAATTTTTCTTTAAAACTTGTGTAAATAAACGTAAAAATTAATTCAACGTTTCGGGAACGTCCTTTGTTCTTTGTCAAGAATTTATTTGACATCTTTTTAATAAGAATTACTTACAAGATAAATCTTAGTTTTGAGATATTTGCAAAGTTAAGTAAAACTGATATTTTATGTAGTAATTCAAGTAGGCGTATCTCAGTTATTTTTAAAGATAAAAATAATCTTTGGTATAGAATTTATTCATACATGAGCTTACTTTAATCTATTGTCAAAATTTGATTTCAATATACAGGTGATCACAAAATTAATTCAATAACATAAATTTGAAAATGCTATATCTTCATTTTTTAAATGGCACACCCTATATTTTTTTATGCCTTGTCTTCGTCTATTAATAGGATTTCATTTCTATTAAATATGTTCTATACCTATCTCTAATAGTTTCGGAGATATTTAAGTTTGTTCAATTTTTTTCGTTAATACCACTGAAGAAGAGTAACATTAGTCGGTCAAAGCAAGCTATGAATACATAAGAAACTAAAAAACATATTAACTGAAATACAAACATAAAATTATAATAAATGTTCTAAAGTTTTATTTATGGCCCAATTGCAAAAGTTTAATCTATTAAGTAAGTCATCCTCGTCTAATTCTTGTGCAAGTTGGACATGGTATGGATGATATTTATATTTTTTTATAATTCTATTAACTGATGTTTTTGAAACTCCAACTTATAATTCTAATTGTCGGCAAGAAACGTGAGGATTTTCAATCACGGATTGAAGAACTAAATGTTCATTACCTTCGTTAATTGCGGTTCTTTCTCGTTCTAAATTGTCTTCGTAATGAATACTGCCTGTTTGATCGAAACGCTCTTTCA